>WUAM01000431.1:15412429-15441338 GCA_024336885.1 Actenoides hombroni
AACCGAGAGATGAAGAAAAAAAAAAAAAAAAAAAGGAAGCCAAACGCGAGCCCTGAATAGGTTGGCAATTAAAAAAAAAAAAAAAATTAAAAAAAGCTGGTAAGGAAGAAAAAGTGTATTCTTTGTGCCTTAAGATGATCTGCATCACTGAAAGGAGGAGGATCCAAGGGTCCAGACCACTCTGGTGATCCAAGTCAAGTGAAATATTCCTTCTTGACCAAATGACTGAGAGATGGGTCATTTCTAGCACTATTCAGTCTCTTCATCCCATTAGATTTTTAATTAGTGGCGCTCCGTTTAACAGCAATGATTATGTATTTCCCTTCTGCACATAAACATCTGGAGAACTGCCTAAAGAAAAAGTAACCCGTAGGGTTAGCATGCAACCCCGCTGAATAGCAGGGGCAGGGCAACAACGAACGACAGCTGCTGGGTCTATCAGCTGAGTAAAGGATGCTGGTTACCAGTTTAGTTGCTCTCCAAATCACCTGATCGGATGGGGAGTTACTCCTAAATGTCCTCTTCTACTGGTCTGCCTTCTGGATTTCCCTCTACCTCTGCTTTTGCATCGCAGGGGTTCAAAGGGTAGGAAGCCCATGAGCACAGCGGGGAGAAGCCCGTTCCACAGCACAGCCCTGTGGCTTTCCTGCAGTTTTGGTTTTCCTCAGCACCATAAAGACTTGGCAAGCGTAGAGGCCTCAGATGCTGAAGTTTCAGCCTTGGCCTCCAGTGTGCTGTCAAGTGTGTTAAAGAGCACAGTAAAATCCGCATAAGCTCAGTAGTTTATTTTATGGGATGCGAAGAGGTAAGCCTAGTGTTACCAAAAAGAAAGATTCAGTCCCGAGGCAATTCTCACCTTACAAAAAGTGTTTCTGCCCTTTAAGCTGTTGAGGTTGTTTGTTTGTTTGTGTTCTTTTTCAAATAAACAATCTTGACTATGGTTTCAGCAAGACTTTTACTCGGTCTTCTTTGCCTTGGTACTGTTGCCACAAAAGGCATACAGCCTGGACATAAACAGATGCAGGGAATGTCTCTTTTCAAAAGGAAGCACTGAAACTCTGAAAGTATTACTAAAAATAAAGTCGTCCTTTAAACCATTCTGAGAACATGTGTTCTGTGTTTCTGGGAACAGTTTAAAGGGTTTTAAGACCTGTTTGAATGGTAAACACAGAACACAACAGCGATGTTTGAAACAGTTTATCCCCCTCTAAGCAAATATTAAAGTTCCAATGTGGACAGCCTTGTCAGAAAATGGTATTATTTATACTGTATACAAAATAGATCAAAGCTTCATAACTTCCTTGCATGTGTTGCCATTTTAGCAGAGAACAATCACGGGTGAGGATAGGGAATTACCAACATCAGTTCTTACAATGTTTAAATCACATATATAAGTAATAGAAGACATTAGATTCTGAAGATGTGAAGATTGCTTTCAAATGTAGTAACACGATTAGTTAAGTGTGAAGGGGAAAGTAATAAAAAACAGCAGAACCACAGTCTCTCAGACTTGAAAAGCCATCCAGAAAGCCTAGTTTCTAAGCTAGGGTTTCTTGCCAGTTTCTGGATGCTGGGAAGAAAACATACACCCCTACAAAGTGTAAGAAAAAGGTGGGCCTTCTGTGAAAGTTACTGGAGCTTTCCCAGAAAATACGGTGGTGTTTTTTTCTTTTATTTTAATGTCATGTGTATTAAATTAAAATCCCCAAACACACTGACACCTTAGAAAATATCTAGCCAAGATTCTTAACCAGTACGCCGTTCTGTCAGATGCGATGAAGCAAGTGGGAGAAATAGGACAAAAGGGATTTCTTTTTTTTTTGATGCGCTTGCATAATCCACGAACTGTATGCATGCAGCAAGCCACGACATCAAGCTACAGACTTTCTGCATTAGCAGCTATTATAAATACTCACAGCATGCTTGTTACTTCAAATAAAAACGGTTAAATAAGCACTGTTGTTTCCAACGCTAGTTTTTTTAAAAAAAAAACAACCCCATGTCACAGCTAAAGAAAGTTTTCCCTGGAAACAAAAGGCACACAGGATTTGATTTTGCCAAACAAAAACCCCGTCATCCTAACGTGTGCACCCTACTGACCACACAAGAGCAGGAATGGAGAGGCAACGCAAGGCAGCGAAGGCATTTTGAGCAAACAGATTAAACAAAGCAGCTGGTGCGGTTAGAAATACGAAGATTTTTCGGGCTAGAAGCACATGCGAGGTTTAGTGGATCAATATCGACTTGGGGAAAACAAAAAAGAAACGGGTAAGTGATTTAGTGATTACCGATACGGTTCAGTTTTTGTCTTTCTGCTTTCCTTCTCCCGCTTGGTCAAGGGAACCCTCTTCCATAGCATACTCCAATCCCACGCTCCTCTAGCAAACCCATCTTCGTCACCACCCCCTTGCGGCACAATCTTAAAAGTGTTGCCATCTATGACATCTATAAGCGGCACAGTGCATATGGTTCTGCGGGGTGGTGGCAGGGAAGGTGCGGTTACGTGCAAGGACCCGCGTGGCACCACGGGCACCAACCGGAGTCCAGGGGAGAAGAGGGGGGGTGGGGAGGGAAAAATGAAAGGGTTTAGACAATTTATTCGTTACGATCCGCAGTATGTAAAACAGCTCTCTTTACCGATAAGGCTCAGTTTTATGCTTTCGTTTGGACTTTTCCTTGTGGCTTAACGGAATTCGTTTCCATAGCAAACTCCAGTCCCAGGCCCCTCTGGCAAAACCATCTTCATCCCCACCTTGCTGTGGCTCAATGGAATAATCATTCCCATCTATGTAATCTATTAGAGGCACAGTACATGTAGTTCTGAAACATTTACAGAAGGGAAAGAAAGAGCAAAATACAATTTCAGAAGAGTAATCTGTCTAATCTGAAGTTTACACCATTAATTATTCATCTTGCAGAGCAGCTGATATGAAAAGTCATTTGTAAACATATTACTAGAAAACGAAGCCTCAGTAGAAGAAGAAAGAGCTAGTCCTTTATGTTTTTTGTTGTTGGGTTTTTTTAAGAGGTTCTGAAAGCAGAAAAGTTAGGTCTGAAATTCTAATATACCAATTTGTTTATTGGCACTTTTTCCTTTATGAGTGCTTCTTGACACTGGTCTTCTAATAAAGCACTGCTGGAGGCAACAAAAGAGCCCTCAGAGGGCCAAGGTTCTCACAGTATTATTATTTCCCATAATTTCTATACGTATTAGATCTTAGCTGTCAGTAAGTATGATAAGCTCCTAGCTTTTACTCGTGCAAACACGGACTTTTCACTATTCTGTCCTATTCAACTGCTCTGCAACTCCAACCTCTCAGGATAAACCAGCTGCAACAGCATTTCAACAGGTGGAAGAATGGAAGCCCTTGGGGATCTCCCTCTTCTGTCACCTCTGGCCGATCCCACGCGCACAGCACAGGCGTTCCCACCGCTGACTCCCGGCAAAGCGCCCGGCCTTGCGGCACAGACAGGCTCGAGCCCCGGCCCCGGTTAACTAGAGAGACAATTGCTCCAAAGCACTTCAGAGGAAACAAGACCATATTGCAAGACCAAAGAAGAAAAAGTTATAAAACGCTTGAGATCTTTAAATCCCCATTCAGGCAAAACCCTTACTGCGAATTTTCCTCTACCAAAAATCGCGCTTTTGTTATTTTGTTTGATCAGGCTCCTTATTCAGCCAGAACACAGCATTTCTGTAACAGTCTCTCAGATCACTGCAAAAGACAGGATTTCTCTCATATTTAATCTATACTAAACAAAATATTTAGTATGCCTATTAAAATAAACTATCCAGAGATTTATTTGCCTGACTATTTTCCTTCCTCCTCACATAGCTTTTATGCTGGGAGACAAAAAAAAAATCACCATACAGCAAATATTGCTATATATTGAGATAGATATAAAACATATTGACTATAGTTTGAAAAGTGAAGATTGTTACTGTGACTTTTTCTTCCTGTAAGGCCAGACGCTGGAAATAACAGGAGAACATTACCTGTCCTTAGATATAGGAGCTATAAGTGGCGCATACCAATTAATTCCCACTTCACAATGGGCATCAAGGTAAACCAAAACCTTCAAAAGAAAAAACACAGTAATGCCATTTATATTTCTGTATATGAGGCCATGATGATTTAATTAAGCTTATTTGCAATTGAAATACTTTCGTAATAAAAACAAGAAACGAAGCTTAATTGACTAAAATTGATCTCTTTTTAAAACAGTATAAATAATACAACACAAAGTTTCTACATGTCTGTTTGAACAGAGAACCACCACCACCTCTCCCCTTAAAGAAAGAAAAAGACAGACTCATATGTGAACTGGCTCCTACCTGTCCAAGTTTAGCCTTCTGGGCTCCAATGCTCCTAGCCTGGATTAAACCTTCCCTCCTCTCATTTCGAAATACCTTTACAAGGCCATTCCACTGCTTAATATACTCATCCAGCCTCTCTTTTAAGTGTGCTATCAAATAACAAAGGAGAAAAAAAATTTGGTGAGGTTTAATAATATAAAGTTTTGTACTCTCAATAAAACCCCAATCCAACTGTACTTAAAAATATCTGAAGACATTTAAGAGGATCCTTAATTTGACCACTCATAGTACTGCTCAAAGCAACTAAACCTGAAGAGAGAGATCAAGACTTGGAGCTCTCTGACTTTGTGGCACAGGTTTGTCTCTGGCACATCTGAAGAAAAAGCAACTAAAGGGGTTGGTCACACCACAGAAGAGTTCCCATGTTTCAGCGTGTGGTCTTCCCTCATCAGATGATGTAATAGCTGAAGGCACCACTTTTCAGTTAAACCCTTCACTCACTCTCTGCTTTACGAAATTTGCTGTTGGTCTGTTACATCTAGAAACCCAAGACAGAAACCCACCACACTCAAATTATCGCCCTCCCTCATCTAGACCTGTTCCCTCTCGGGGTTGGGCTGGTCTTATGCTAATCTTCTAATGAAATTAACAATAAGAATAATTGGAGGGCCAGAACTGCAGAGAATGAGCTGTGGCTCATCACACTGATGAGACAGGAAACTTTTAGCTAAAAGGGTCTTGGTCAGTAAAGGGACAAGTGACCACATAAGAATCAAGATGCGCTACGCTGAAATGGTGACAGATTCGTATTTGAATACTGGTCAAACTAATCTGGAAACCACATTCCTACCATAAAATTTGAAAAAAAAGGATCCTGGTGTCGCATAGTATTTTTTTTCAGATGATTGTGTTGAGAAAATTCACAAAGGCAGAAGGGCTGACAGTCAGGCGCTTCCCAGTTGAGGCTATGCTGATTTAACTACCGGCATTCATTTAAAACCTATTTTTGTACTGGAAGGCTCAAAAGAATTGCTAACAGCTTCAGTTTCTCTCAAGTCAGGAATGAAAACGAGCCACCTAAGGTACAGCCGAGGCTTCCGCTGCTAGATGCCAGGCCTCTGCTGATCTAAGAGGAGGGGGGACGTGCAGAGGTGGAAGGACAATGATGTACCTTTCAGCAGTAACAAGCTGTCAGGTTGCTTCAGGAGCAACATCTTCCACACCCTGAATGAAAATGAATGAAGTCTGGAGCTTGCTGCAACTTAGGTTTCAGTATGCTTTATATTCTTGCCAACAGCATTACAAAAAGTTTAACAAAAACCACATATAAATAATTGAAATGGTGTTTTTTTTTGGAAATGAAGTTTCCTAACTTAGAAATTGAGCAACTGTACCAAAGAACAATCTTCTGAAGCCACTATCTCCCAATACTATTATTCTTTTATAAAGGTGAATAGGAGGAATGTGTTCTCAACTAACAAGTTTTATGTATTCCCTGCTCCTTTCTCACATAAAGTTACAATTTCTTTGCTAAATCCTTGCGTGCTAAGGCAAATTTCAAGGATACATAAATAATAAACTAGAAAAAGGAAAATTTTATCACATGTGCTGTATAGAATAACATGCCATGTAATATAGATAGAATATACGATAGCTGTGATACCAATTTTTTGTAGGATAAAATCAACAGAGTTATGAGGTCACACTGAAGTAGCATTGAGGGAATCTTTATACCACACCGTTATTGATTCTGCAAATTCTAAGTACACGCTACAGAAGGACTGTCAGGAATGTTTTAAATCTTTAAAAACCTAATGTTATTTCCAGCTCTCCCGCCTATAAAGCCAAATGTTTTAGTTATCAAATGTTCAGCTATGTAAGGTTCACAGGGAGCTGTAAAACCCCATCATACTGATCGTGTAAAGCTTTTCTACAGTACAGGTCTCAGGACTTTGCAGTCCATTATCTGAAACTGTGCCAGGGTTAGCAGCAAGTGCTATTTCCCACAGGAAAACTGAATTTTCCCTCCTTCCCATACTACAAAGCCCACATGACAGTAGTGTATAAAACCCTGATATTTTTATAGTTAGAAATACTGTTTGGCCAGTGTTAGCTTTTTTTTCACCTAGAATGTGTATTTATGGTATCTGTCGACAGCCTAACAGCATTCTGCTTTTTGTTTAAAAATTTATATTTTATCTTCCAAACTATTACAATCTGGTCACCCCTTGTCTGGGTTCTTCTCTCATGTCTCAATGCATAATTCAAGCACGAATCGATGCCTTTTAAAACCACGTCCTTTCTCCAAAAGATGGCAGGCATTGCAGATTAAAAGGGGGGGAGATGAGGAAGAAAGCAATTTTTTTCCCCTCGATGCATCGATGTCAGTTTGAGAACTAGAAAAACAGTACCACAAGTCCTCCCTAAAGCAGCTGCCTCTGAGCCCCCTGTACTGTAGTACTACTGATGTGGGGCTCTCAGCTCTAACACAAGCACTGATTAATGCTTCGGTTTCCCCACTGCAAAGCACTGTTAAACAAGTTCATAAAATAATGCTGCTGCCTGTCTACTTCCTGCTCATTAATTCCCCTTTGGTTATCTTACAGGATGCTGCATCAGAAGGAAATAAGATAACAATAAAGAAAAAAAATAAGTAAATGCAAAAGGTAGGCAAAGCCTTTAAACACTACTAGGATCACTGGTATTTACCTCACAGTCACTCTTTACAGGTGCACAGGCTGCAAAACTGAACTGCACCAGCTGAGATATTGATCTCTGTCCTTCAGAAACAAAGAAAACCCTGGTACCTAAATACATAACAAGTAGTCCTTGAAGACCCGTATGCACAGTCATAATTGGAGAGAGCTTCAGAAAATCCGGGGTTAGGAATTCCCATTGCCCTTCCAGAACAGCTGGATCCTCCACACCACTAGCACTCCCAGCCAAATAAACTTCTCTTAAGATATACATGAAAAGCTCTGGACAAACTCTCGAGCGCAGCAGGGCGGCCACGCTGACACTGCGGTAGAAGCTGCTGCAGCACTCCCTGGACTCTAACATGCACTAATACAGAGGTCTCCACTGGAAATATCAGAACTACTATCACTCAATCAGCTTGGCATCTTCTTCTTGTTGCTGTTCCCTCTGTGGTTTGACAAAGGAAAAAACGCCCAAGGAGAACTCAGCGCATCTCTCCGTACAGTTCTCCCCAGTCAAACCCCGCTGTTTGCGGAGGAGATTGAGGCAGGAATAGAGAGAGCGTCCTGCAGCAAAAAGACTGCTCCCAACTGACTTTATAGAAAGAATTATAATGAAAAGAACATCTTCCAAACATTGCAACTGCTCCTCCCTGTAAGTTGTAACATATATAACCTTCTATGCAGCTGCAACTCCCTTCTGATGAAAGAGGATTTCTCGTAAAGAAGGACAGGCAGGGCTCTTTATGAGCCAATCTTCAGAAGTGTTTGCAACTGCTATGCTCCATTTTAACTTCATACCACTGCAGAAGGCAGTGGCTAAGAAATAAGGAGAGCCATGTTGAGTGGGAGCATATATCTATCTGGTCTAGCACCTGTGCCCCTCAACACTGGTCTCAAAGAGCGTAAGACACTCTTTGATGGGTGGAAAGGCAGATACGAAGCGTGCAGTTGGCAAGCAGGTGGGGAAGGAGAAAATCCTGTATCTGTGCTGTCAGCACTGCTTTTCTTCTGGCTGAAAAAAAGCAAAAAGCCAGAAGCAGCTCTGCTGTGATTAAGAGTGTTTGTGTTTTGCAGCTCTCCTAACAACTGGAGATCTCTTCAGGCAGCTTGGCACGCTTTGCAGCCCGTACTAGTTCATGCTGCTCTCTGGGGAGAAAGAAGTGGAGCAAGATTCTACTCTCTCGGCTATTTTTCATCTAGAATGCAATTTGAATTATTGAAATTAAGTTAATTATGTTTACCAAGTAACAGCCTAAAGCAATCTGAAGAATTATTATAGTGAAACAGTACAGTTGCAGCAAGGTATTCAGAGACATTCCAGTCCATGCTTGTCTTCCAGTCACTCATACATGAGAAAACTGCCTCCTGAGCTTGCTTTACTGAATCTTCTGATTCAAGAAAGTTATTTGGGAAAACGAAATGTGGGAAATATAGAGACAAGGGTCTGCTGGATGTTAAGTCCAGCTGTATCTGCTAGCCATTCATGTAAGAGCAGAAAGCATAAGTTCTGTATTTCAAAACAAGTTTCTTGAAAAAATCCTGCCCTTATTGTATAATTGTCATATATTGGAAAATTGTAGTTATAGCAGGCAAACTAATTCCATGAATTACATACACGTTGTCAGCTACAACTCATGTGACTCCCAAGTACCGTGGTCCAATCACTAGTAAAAAAAATCTGGTTATTTTTCTTGAGATCATCAGTATCATAGTGATTTGACACAGCTAACTCAGTCCGTGAATAGCTCTGAAGGAAAGCTGTAGTCCCAGCTTAAAAGGAAAACACAGCACATGTCTGCTGACTGAATTATTAAAATTATCCCTTAGAAGAGAAGACACTTTTGGTTTATAGCACATGTGTATATCTAAGCCAAATTCTCAAAAGCTGTAAAAGGATACTCTAATGTAGCATTCAGTATCCTTATTAGACTAAGCCAGATGTAGTTAAGTTTACAATACAGGTAAATTTTCCTCTCCTGTAAAAACAAACAGAAAACCATACCTCCCCACCTACAGGTAAGATGTAAAAATTAACACACAAGGACTATTTTTAATAGTGATTTGTGCTCAATAAAGGCAACCCCACTTATGTGATGTGTTCAGTTGTAAAATGTATAGTGGGTATACCCACAGAAAACAACTCCTCCTGCGAGGCTGGAACTAGGAGAAGCCCAGATCACTTGATAGAATGGAGAGTTTCAAAACAGTCATCTGCTTTCCATGCCACTGCCCAATTCAGCTATTTTAAAAACAAAGAGGAGGGTAAAGGGAATGTATCCTATGCTTCTGACCAGTTCAGACTTGCCTGTGCTTCTAAAAGCCATCATCACTGTCTAGAAGAGACGGTCATCCTGCAGACTCAAAGTTATGTTTTGACTTATATCTACTCTTTGTCAACTTCTATTCAAGAACTAAGCTGCAGTAAGATCTTGCAGAATGTGCAGCTCTGGTGCACTATTTTGAAATTTGTTTCAAGTTTAAAACCAGACAGGTTTCTATATCAATCATCTTATATCTCTACCATACCACTTTCAGTTTTTCTCTGTAGTCTGCCTTGATTTGCATTAACACTGAAGATATTACCATTAAAGGAAAAAAAAAAAGTCAGTGTACATTTATGTTTATAAAAATCACATCTAAGTGCATATATCCTGACTATAAACCAAGACCAGAATGTCTATTACAAAGGAAGAGGCAAATCTCTGGACTTCTAAAACTGTTGATATGCAGGACTCAAAGAAAGGCAGAAATTAAAGCACACTTAAATTCTTAGAAGCCCTTCTCCCAGTAAGAAAGAATAAACACTTTAACATGATGTTTAATTGAAAAAGGAAGTTGGAAATTAACAACATACTGAAAAAGAATGAGTATAATTGAATAGCCTTAGATACATTTTTGCTACTGTAAAAAACAAAAACAAAAGGAATTTGGATTCCTATATGGAATAAAGAAGAATTATTTCTAACAGGCTTAACTCAAACTCCTTCAATACTCTTAAAATGACTTGTTTTCACAAGAGCTGAGAGGTACTTGCTATCCCAGCTTTCTATTATATAATATTCCACAGCCATGGTAGAGAGCTCACCACAAATCTTTTATTGCAAACAAATGAATACACATAAAGGATTGCCACCTTTATGAAAGCAAAAAAAAAAAAGAGCTTTCCCTTCACTGAAAACTGAAAGGACTGTGAAGAAGGAACATACTTTTCTTGCAGAGTCAACTCAATTAGTAGGTAATAAAAGAAAAGTATTGAAATAATTTTTTTTCCTTTTCTACATGCAGTTGTGTTAATATTCCAAATATACCTTTGTTGCTAAAATCATCAATCAGCACGATTTCTGCCAAGTATTTCCTTGGTGTTCTCTTAATGACACTGTGGACTGTCCTCATGAGTGTGGACCATCCTTCATTATGGAAGACAATGACAACGCTGGAGGTGAGCAGGTTTTCATCATAATGCCAGTACTTGCATCTGTAAAAAGATTGGATTTTATTAGTTTTCACATTGTGATTTGCAGAACTGCTTAACAATACCTCAGCACAAATCATCACTGATGGCTATCCTTCAGATTGAAGAGAAACAGGATATAAAGGCTAATATTGCTGAAGTGCATCACAGTGGTACGAGGCCCAGAAGCTGCTTGCCTCAAGACAGTGAGCCTTTTTTCCTCAGTGGAAGAAAAGCCTCAAACTACAGCTGCAAGATGGGGGGGTCCTCTTCAGATCAGATATTACAATTTAGGATGGACTGTGCATCTGGCTCACCTACTGCATAACACACAATGAGACAGTGCTGCTTTTTCCTAAGCCTCTTGAAATCGGCTTTGCCCAGAAGGATCGCCTATGAAGTGTTTCTGTTGGCTTCCCCCTCCCGCCACATGCAGAATCTGCTGGGTTACTCAAGTCACAAATGTTGCTGTGGCAAGGTGAAACTTATTAATTTCTGCCCTTTCACAATGTAATAGATTTAGACACAGTAAATAAACTTGCTAGAGATACAACAGCAGCACATGAAACGCTCACGTCAGTTGCTCTGCACAGAACTGCCTGCACTTGCAAAAACTCAGAAAAGCCTTGCTGCTCACAGAAAAAAAAAAGGTCATCCCATGGCAAACAAGACATGATCTTTACTATTTATTACTCATGGTTAAATTTTCAGGTACGATAAATGTAGCTAAAAACCCCAACCTTACCAAACCAATTCAACCCTCCATGGCCCTAGTCAAAATAGAGTGTCACGTGTTTCATGAGATGGAAGAGATGGTAACACCTTTGGCCAAATTTGTGCAATTGCATGTGTTTTTTTGAATAGATACAAATAAAAAAAAAAAAAAGAGGAAAAAAACCCCAACAAACCACCAAAGATAAATTTAAAACCTGCCCCAGTTTCAATGGGCTCCTTCCTTGAAAGAAGGAACAGGGGAAAAAACCCACAACAAAACAACAAGAGAGAAAGGTGCAAACCCAAACAAAAATAGAGCAGAAAACTCAAAAGAATACAGTGAAAAATGGAACACCCAAAGGGCTGCCGAATTTCAGAAGAAGGCTAAGAATTTATAATTTTAAAAGGTAATGCCTAGATAAAATTTGACAATAAATGCTACCACAGTAACAAAGAACACAAATTTTGAGATTAAACAGTTTCTCACCCTCCAAGGGCATTGAATGAACATTCAAAAAACATCCTCAATCAAGCATGTATCTTGCTATAAAACACATCTTTCTAGCAGCCAACAATAGCATCAACAAAATGTGCAAGACTAACCAGCATCAGAATGACATAGAAAAATTTAACTATCGCCTATGTTCATTCATACTAATGTTTTTTCAATTTAAGTATCTGTATCAGTGGGTTCCAGCTTGGTGTGCTATGAAAAGCACTTCTGTATCGATGTAAAACATGTTGCACTTCAATTTCTCTGCAGACATGGACTCCTTTTTTTCCTAAGAGACTACAGATGATTTAGAAACAAGCAATAGGAGTAATTCAGTCCACACTTTCCAATAGATATTAATCACATTTATCAAAAATGGAGTTCATTTGCAATTCTAATGTCCATTTTCCCAACTACGTCCCCAAATGACACTGTTCAGACTCCCTCATTACAACCAGTCCAGGTATTTCCTTACCTAGAAGTTTACCTATCTGATCACTAGCCCCTTTTCTAACTATAACAATACAATTCCTATCGCCAAACCCAGAGACAGAGCACTTCTGATATCAATGGGCAAAATACTTTTTTTTTCATCTTTCAGCAAGTAAAGTCTCTACAAGAGAGAATCTAAAAGACAATGACCATGTATTAAGAAATTATTCTTGACAAAGAGAAACTTTCAAACGTACAGATGCACAAACCTCCATAGTTATATTTTCTGTGTATAATAAAAAGCTAAAATGCACAGAAACATTTCCTGTGTTTGAAGAGAAATTACCTTAATCGTAAGAAATCACCAAGAGTTTCTGAAACTAAATTAAGTTAAACATGGGAAAAACTCATGCTACAGATCTATAGGTATTTAAAGAGTGTTTCTTTGGTGAAGAAGGGTGTATTTCTCTCACTGTTATGGAACAGCATCAACAAATATTTTTCATTCACCAGAAAAAGAATGAAATGGTAGAAATGTACTCCTCTGTGTGTGTGAATTACAGAATCAAAACGGTCTATAACCAAGTCCAGTCTAATAAGGCATTTCCTAGCCATGCTGTAAGCAACCTCTGAAAGAGCACGATCTCTACCAGTAAAGCTTACTGATTAAAATCCTCCAGCTCAACTGTTTTTATGCCTGAAGCAGCCACAGCTAATCATACTTATAAGCTACCAATACAGAAGTGCTAAACTGACTTTAAAATGCACGGTTCAGGCCACTGATGCCTTCCTTCCACAGAGCCTTCGCAAAAGATTCCCTCTGGTTACAGAGTGCAATACTTCTGTTTGTAGCACAAGCATTTAAAGCTGTCAACAACTCATTTAGCCACCTGCAGAGATAAAGTGGGTATGTCACCCAGGTACGTCAAGTTGGCTGTGTACAAGAAAGATTTTTCATCGTGTGTTTAATAACAGAATAGTAACAGAACTGCGTTGCTCTGCGCGTATATTCACCTGGATTAATTTTGGTGACACAGTTATGTTAAAATGGAGGAAAATGGGGTGTTATGCATTCAAAACTGGCGTGCCAGCTGAATGCTGTTCATGAGCTCTATGTAAAAGGTAGTGGAAACGAGCAGCACCTTTTGCCTCAAAGGAAAAGGCAGTATCTGATGCAGGTTTCACTGTACCGATGACCTGCGCCTCCAGCAATTTAGCTAGGAAACTTTTTTTTCCTCTCCATTAAAAAGAAAGGCAGCTATGATGTTTCAGACTGCCTTTACCAACAGAAACAAAGCAAACACGGCAAAAAATCCCAAATCTTTTGGCTGCTTATTTCTCCCACTTCTGCAGTGCATGTCAGTCGTATTTAGGAATAAAACGGTGAGAAGCGTAAGAATGACAGTAAGTAACTTATCATAATTTTAAAAAGCCAAACCTATTACAAAAGCCTGAATTGAACAACACATCTGTGAGCAATTTAAAAGCATTTCCCGATCAGTATTTAATACATTTTAAAAACATAAAACCAGTGGTCTAGACGGGCTTTTTCCTAAATATCCAACTTAATCTCCTCAAATCTGTCAGCATGTTTTAGTCTTTAAACTTGAAAAATCATGTGTTGCTAAATGTGCCATTTGCAAGCCATAAAAATCACTACATTTATACCTCTAGTAAGATCATACTTTAAGCTTTTTCCAGGGGCTTTATTTCACTTATTGGACAGTCCACAGACTGACTCATCAGGCCCCTGAGCTCCAGCAGACTGCAATAACTCCTGTGCACCATCTTGTCTCTCATCTAGCATTCCGAATTGAAGGTTGGAAACACGGTAGTTATCTTAGATACGTGCAATTAATAAATATTTTGATCCCTGTGGCAATTTTTTCCGAGAAACATGACTGCTACTCAAGTATTTGAGTGACAAAAATCAGGAGCCTCCGCTCTCATTTCCTTCACATCCCCAGGGAAGGAAGCAAGGAAGTGCTTTCCTTCTAGTGGAGCAGCACTGACATCTAGTGGTTGGCAAACCAAATACCAAGAAACTATAAACGCATTTGCCTTGTGTTTGAACCTGAATTTACAGTACTAGTTTCTCTGTAAATTTTAGGCACCAGAAAAGGAAAATGAAAAGCCTGAATGTCCAGACTCATGCTTTAATTTTAAAAGGTAGGCTCAAGTACATATGGGCATCCAGGCAAAAGCTGCAAGCTATTGGAAGCTGGAACAGGCAGATTCCAAGTACAAAAAGGTATATGACAAAGAGGATTTAAACACATTTCAACCTCTAGTTTCATCCCTTGGGTGCTGTCCTGCCCACATATGGTAGCACAGTGCCCTTTCAGATGTAGCCTGCAGGTCAGCTGTAGCGATACGCTGTGAACACAGTGAACAAACTCACTTAAGAAAAAAATATTTTGAATTCTTACTAGCACAGCTGAGAGGATGGCACATTGCAGCAGATACTCAGGAATGAGAGAGTAACATCTGTAAGCTAGTCTCATTGCTAGACACTTCATGTCACTCTTCCTGACCCCTGTAAAGAGTTATTTTATGGTGCAAGAAGGAGATCTGTGCACAGATCTGCGAAGGGCTGGCAACACCTTCCCTGGGCAGCACTGCAGGGAAGAGCAGCCTTTCCTCAGGGAATTCGTGGGTGAAAGGAAGCAACACTTTCAGATCAGTCCATGAATAAAAACTTCCCGTCCCCCACATCAGCTCTGGTATTACTGAGCAAAAACATGGACTGACTCATCCCTGAAGAGAAATAAACCTTTTGAAAGATATAGTAGTGATCTAATGGAGAAACAGGGTGAGTAATGTTTCTTCTGACTATTAGCCTGCATACTTAAGATGTGAATTAGTCCTAGTCCCTCTCCACCCCTGGGCGGTAACAGCACTTTTGGAGACTGTGCCACACCAGCATTCCTGTGCTTCAATTGCAGAGTTGTGCACCAGCCCCAGCAGCAGAGGACCCCTTTTACAGGGGACCCCTTTGCACAAAAAGCTGGACATCTGGGCTGGAGCGCTCCTTGTCTCGAGGAAATTTCTGCTTGTACAGTTTTGTACTATGCTCATTGGCTTGCTCTTACTGATGTCCCCTGGCCCCACAAACACGGTCACAGGCACCTGCTCCGAGGATTGAGAGATCCTACAGCCTCCCTTTTAGCCACAATTGCAGATGTAGGCTCAAATTTCCTCAGGCTAAAAAAAGCCCAGGCTAGAGGCTGCTTCTCTTGGAAGAAGCATCCGGCAACCAAGCAAAAATGCAATAAATGAGCAAGGAGAGCACCCTGACAGCAACAATTTAAGAGTAAGCCCCAATCAGATAGATACTTAAAGGGCAATTTGAGATCTTGAGACAACAGACGTGCTTCTCATGTCATCCCGAATTCCTAACTTCCCTAGCCTACCAGAACCTCAGCTCCAGAGAAAGTTCAGAGATATCATGGCCACAACCACTTTTATCCTGATACTATCTTCCTTGGGTCAACTAACTAGCACCTGGACTCACCAAAGGCACATCAGTCCTCACTCTGGATTTTAAAGCACTGTACTTGTGTGCTCTAACCAAAACGTAGCAGCACAGATTTCTCTGAGATAGCAGTAAGATCCCATTGCATTCCAGTAACCTCTCCAGCAGCCAACTCTTAAGACACTCGAGTCAGCTATTTCAAACTGAGACCCCTGAATCAGTACAAAGCTGAAGGTCTCCATTTAGCATTTATCCTGAAATTGTAATTGACCAAAAAAAAAAAATGGAATCTTTCTTCTCCATTAATATAAAACTGTTAACAACTTTAAATTGTATTTTTAGTTGTATTTCATGCTTAAAGTGGTATGAGATTCACAGTGATAACAATTATCACCTACTGATAACTGCTTTATAGTGCATGTGTTTTTTTCACTCTTCAAGAGGGTCTCACACTAGCAGAGCTCAGAAAAAGTTAGGAACTCAGTTTTTACGCGCAGCTTCCTTTTCTAGTAAGCCCTCTTCTTATCTTCCAAGGAGATGGGTCATACAGCAGACAACACTGTGTTTACACACTTAAATACTGTACTCAGGAATGCTTGCTATTTTACATCATCAACTTATTACGACTACTGTGGTAAACTTGATCTACTCCCTAGGAAAAAGGATGTGAGTTTCTTTCACAAAACATCTTCAACAGTTTGCTCATCTGTATGGTTGACACCACCAGGTCCTAGCTGAGACCAGCTGCTTGATGCTTGTAGGTCAGAGGGAACATCACCTAAGTCTAGAGTAGATGGAGACAGATTACAGAACCAGGCATTCCTTTGATAAGACACAACTAAAGCAAAACTAGTATTAGTACTGGATTTGTTACCTATGAAACGTTACATGGTATTTTTATGCATCATCAGCATCAAAGACCTTCAAGATCATCTAGTTGAATCGTTAACTGAGGAGACCTTGACTAAACCATATCCCTCAGCACTATGCCCACGCAACTCTTAAAATACCTCCAGGGATGGGGACTCCAGCACTGCCCTGGGCAGGCCGTTCCAGTGCCTGATAACCCGCTCAGTAAAGAAATTCTTCCTCATATCTAAATGTCCCTTGGTGCAACTTAAGGACATTTCCTCTTGTTCTACCTCTTATTACTTGGGAGAACAGAGAGACCCCCACCTCTCTACAACCTCCTTTCAGGTAGTTGTAGAGAGTGATAAGGTCTCAGGATAAACAACCCCAGTTCTCTCAGTTGTTCCTCATAAGACCTATTCTCTAGACCCTTCACCAGCTTTGTTGCCCTTCTCTGGACACGCTCCGGCACCTCAATGACCTTCTTGCAGTGAGGGATCCAAAACTGAAAACAGCACTCGAGATGCAGCCTCACCAGTGCAGGGCAGAAATCACTTCCCTAGTCCTACTGGCCACACCATTCTAGGGTGCCATTCTCGGCCACCTGGGCAGACTGCTGGCTCATGTTCAGCTGGCTATCAACCAACCAACCCCTCCAGGTCCCTCCCTGCTGAGCAGCGTTCCAGCCATTCCCCCTCCAGCCCCTAGTGCTGCTGGGGGTTGTTGCGGCCTAAGTGCAGAACCCGACAGGTTGGCCTTACTGAAACTCCTACAACTGGCCTTGGCCCACTGAGCTAGTCCAGCCAGGACCCTCTGCAGAGCCTCCCTACCCTCGAGCAGATGGACACGTCCACTCAAACATACTGAGGGTGCACTTGATCCCCTCATCCAGGTTATTGATAAAGATACTTGAAAGTCTGATCAGCTGAGTAACTTTTTTTTTTTCCCTTCAGCAGACAGCAGTACAACCTCTTACTACACACTACCTAACAGCTTGTATTTACGCTGAAACAACATCTCCTATTTTTACTACAGCTTTCTCTATTTCCATTTCTCAACTAGCCTGCAAGGCTATGTGACTAAATTTTGATAGTAAGTGCCCCTGGAATCACTAGCTACGTCTCCTGTTATACCTCTCCAAGTGCCACAATCCAAATTCAGAGCAAGTTTTGTACAGAGACCCAGCGTAAGGGCTAACAGGAAGATTAAAGGAATAAACTTTTCTAAATCACAAGATGCTTGCCCATAATATCATTTGTGCAACACTGATAAAGTTTAAGCAATAAACACCATAGGGCAGGAGAGATGGGGCAGCTAGAAGGCTAAAAGAAATTCAAAGAATCACAGAATGGTCGGGGTTGGAAGGGACCTCTGGACATCATTGAGTCCAACCCCCCTGCCAGAGCAGGGTCACCCAGGGCATGTCACTGCTCTAGGAAGGGCAACATGGCACCAGTGCAGGACACTGCTGAGAGTCAGCTGCACAAGAGGAGTTTGTTGTGATGTGCTCCCCTCTCCCCTCAGAGGGAATAGTGCTGTGTCCTCAGAAAACACCCCTAAGACACTACAACTTGCTGCTTACGGCAACTGCTGTCGTTTGTCCACAGAGGCGGGCACTAGTTTAGGAAGTTAAGACTTGATTCATTTGCTTACGTACAGCTCAGAAGAGTCCAGGCTGTGCATAATTTTGGGTTTATCAAACACTGAGAGGTTTTACCTAATGTAATAAATAAAAAGGCTAGAAAGAAGCTTGGGACAGTGGGCCCAGTCCCACAGAAATACTTTATTTTCACCATACCTTGCTCATCAGATATTAAACCTTGATGTTTCTGCCTAGGCTCAGCTAGACTGAATTATTACTCACATCATGAAAGTTCACTTAAATGCTCTACCACAGTAAATTCTGTTTAACAGGAACAAGACAAGAGCATAAAAAGTTAATCTAGTTTTTTAGTTTCACATTCAGATTGCAACTCATTTGACAGAATGCTTCCTTCATTTGCCCCAAAATTTCTATGATGCAAGATGGCACCTGGAGGGTTACACAAGCAACTGCAGGAAACCTCAGACTTTTCTCTGCCCCTCCTCTGACATGGAGGTTTAAAGCAGAATTTAAATACACTCTAGGTGCTACACTATGCATTTTTGTTGTGTAAGAGGCCCTGTTCAGAGCTTGGTCTTCTCGTTTCAGAGGCACACATGCAGGTAAGTAAATCCAACTACAGATAACACATGCAGTGCCTCTGCCAACTTCCATGTACTCTTCAGGTCAACTATTTCTCTGTTGAAACTTAGAATTTGAAATGCTAGCACTCAACACTAAAAGATACAGGATCCTTCTTTGCTGTGGTTTTCGCTACTGGAACCTGAAATGTTAACAGAAACTCCTTGGTTTTGCTTTAAGGCCAATGTCTGTAATTCAGGTCTTTCCTGACCACGAGGACATGCTCTGACAATACAGGGATAACTACATTTTAAACACTTTTTTTTCCTCCAGGAGTCTTGCCAGCAGTAAGGCAGCTGATAACCTGCAGTGGAAAGTCAGCCTTCCTGATTTAGTATGACCACTATAATTCACCCGATTCTCAACCCCAGCTCTCACTGAGGCGCATTAAGATTTACACACATACTATAAAATTAGTTTTCGTGGTTAGTGTACTCTGTGGCATTTCAATAAAAGATTTTCCCGAGGTACCATTAGAAATGAAACCAAGTCCCTAATGCTCCATTTTCAATGGCACAGATACCAACAGTAATTACTGAAATATTTTTTCATGTAACAGTATCAAATATGTAATTTGCACAGTGCTATAATTAAGGAACTAATCACATTCTTGAAGAAAGAAGGTTCCACTCCAGAGCTTTTCTATTCAATGTCCTTAGCTACAACAAGATTGACTAGACAACTACTTGCTAAGAGAATATATTAAATTCATGTTATATGTCCAGAGTAAAAAGACCATTCATTTATAATGAGCAGTCAAGATTCATCTGCCTTATTTCATACCCTGAGTTTATAGCTAAAGATTTCTGTATGTTTTAGACTCAGTTCCAGCACCAAAAATTTTCTAGTTTGATACATTTAATAGCACTTGGACCAAAGGGTCCAAACTGTCACTGTTGAACTATGAAAAGTATCTTTACTAAGAGCTCTGCTTTACTAACATACAGCTCTGCACATGTGTATTAAGTCAGAAGTCTTTATTTTTGGCAAGAATTACCTCTTCTGCTTGTACTAAAATAATGAAAATAAACACCCTTCAAAACTACAAGCAGGATTTTAAAAACAAGCCAATTCTCATTCCTTTTTAATTTTTTTTAATAAAAAGTTGTGAGGTGCAAAAACAGTTGTCCAAAAATTCATTTCTGTACAGAAGGAGCATTGTACTCATCAAGGAAAAGTTACTTTGTCAGGTTATTCAACAAAAGCTTATTGTCAATTGTTCTGTTTGAAGTAAAAAGGTGACCCATGACAACAGATCCAGTTATTCAAGTATGAATTTGTATGGCCAAGGGAGGATGCCCTGTAACAGCACTAACGTCATTAAAAAGTCAGACTGGATAATCCACAAAAGGAAAAAACATTTAAAATATTTATCTTGCCATGATCAGATTGACAGATGTGTGTGGGTGATGCAGATGAAATTCTGGCTCAGGCTGGTGAGCAGACAGCAGTTATAAATAAAAAATTCAATCCAGTAAGATTAATTTGTCTCATGCCATAAACACTCAGTAAGAGTCATGATGCTTCCTCTCCCAGTCAAACTACTCAGGATAAAATTCCTGCAACATTTGTCAAAAGCAGCAGTCAAAAAAACCCCCACAAACCCCAAAAATCTAGCTTAAATTGTCATAAGACTAAAACCCTCTGGGTCAGTAAGAATAATTTTTAAGCAAGTCTTCAAAATAATAACAGCATATCAAGCCAGAGCAAAGCACGTTGAACACTGAGCCTTTCTTACAGCCAACACAGTTAATTACCCTGGTGTGAAATCTTACCAACAGTATGAACAACCCTGGCTTAAGGGCTCTACAATATAATGTAAGTTAGTTAATCGGACAGATAAGGAGTTTCGCAGAGCATTACTCAAAATATACTGTAAGAGAATGCTTCCTGACTTAAATTTCAGCCCAAAGTGCAATAAGCACCACCCAAGCTCAGCAAAATATACCAACAGAAATGGCAGGTGTGGATTGGAGTCTTCTACTGTGAAAGTGAACTTCATAAAGGAAAACCTACATTACTTAGTGTTTCTGAGATCAAAAACCCCCAAACTACAAAGAGACTACTGCAACTAATGCATTGTATATATTTATGTTTAGGAAACACTGAATACAGATTCTTTGGAACAACTTGCATTGCTTGTATAACCAGATGCAGCTCTTGAAATGAGCCAGACACCAGAGAGCCTCCTCCCAGAGCTCCACACTGGAAGTCAGAAGTAGCTTTGTCTACCAGGCAGTTTTCTCACCCTTTTTGACTCTTTCATAGAGAAACCGTCATTGAAATGTTTCCTAACATCTGACATGAGAAGTTAATGATTTCAAACGTTACAACTGTGCCCACTTGGCTGCACCAAGGACCCCGATGGAGCTCCAATGGAAAAAGGAAGAGTAGGGAAGGTAGATGCATGGACTGGGTACTTCAGAGTACCGAATTTTTGCTTGAGCACATGCAGAGAGAATTAAAGACAAAATGTTGTTAGAGTTGAAATCTGTGAGATGAGAAGGGCAACAAGAAGGGCTTGTAGGCAAAAGGAAGACTAAAGAAAACATGAGTTTACTGTTCAATGAGATGCAACTTAGTGTCAAAGGACAGAGAAAAGACTGAGACACTCAAGACCTGATTTCCCTCAGTCTTTACTTCCAAGGTTTGCTGTCACAACTCCCAGGTCTCTAGGTCTAGTGGTAATGTCTGCAGAAGTGAAGGAATATCCACCATAGAGGAAGGGTGGGTCAGGGACTGCTTCACTGGACACATGACAGCAAATGGCATAAGTATGTGGGACTGCATGGGCTGCACTGGAGGGCACTGAGGGAGCTTGTGATGTTATGGAGAGGTTATGCTCTACTGTTTCTAGAAGGTCCTGGTGCTTGACAACAGTTCCTGAGGACTGGCAAAGACAAACGCCATGCCCACCTCCAAGAAGAAGGATCCAGGGAACTACAGCCAGCCAGTCTAACCTCAGCCCCTGGAAAGATGACAGAGCATATGCTGCTGGCAACCATTTCCAAGTGCACAAAGGAGAAGGTGATTGGAAATATCCAAAGTGGTTTTACCAAGGGCACATCCGTTATCCTGACTATGAAAAACCTTCCAACTCCAAATTAATACCTTATACCCCAACAAACCAGCTATTAACAACGGCCACTGGGAATAAAAAGCACAAGGCTATGTCCTGCAAGGATCTGCTTCAGATAATGACCTAAAAAGCAAAATGTAGTTTGACTCTGCCTTGCCAGGAGGCCAAGACACAATGCCAACATTTAACACTGGGATTTGTATTAGTATTTTTTACGCATTTTGAGATTATTATATAAGTCTTCTTAGATAGTCATGCACTAGAACCAACATCTTCCATGAGAATATAAGAAAGAACCTTCTTCATTGATTTCACATGACAACAACAGACTTTATGCCACTGGACTTCTAAGAGCGATAATCACATCACTTAGGTCTCTATTTGAAACCTATTGAACTGGAGGACTGGTTTTGCAGTATGTCTCTTCAGTTAGGCTTTTACCCACAGCTCCAAATGCCACAGCTCCTTTGGCCAGCACTGTGCCTGCTGTGCCATGCCTATCTTTAGCTGCATCATAGAAACTAATAGAACAGATTGGAAGAAGCAGAACAGAGGCCCGGCCCAAGGACTCATTCAGCATCTCATACCCTCAGTCATGGGACTGAGAGTACACAACTTATTTCTTTATTATTTCCAGATGGAAGCAGGGAGAAAATAGCTGGATTTACCAAATTTCCAGTCAATGGGGAAAAAAAAAAAAAAGCAGAGCTTCACAGTGCTTCAGTGTCTAGATGAGAAAATGTTGTAGAGCAGTGTGTTTTGAATTCATTAGTACCTGGTGAAATTTCTGGACTTGATTAACTTTATCCAGGAAGGACTGCCTTCTCTAAAATGAACCAGATTACTAGACTTTAAATGTGTCAGGGATCTTCTAGCATGAGGACATGAAGAAACCACTGATACAGCCACACAGAAGTAGCAGGTTGCCCAAGCAAGACTCAGACAGCTTCTGTGATGTGTATGGGGGAATCAGAGCACCTGAGAGGACAGAGGACACAAGTGGGAGGAGACTTTTACCACCTCATGAGACACTGCCGTATAAACCGTGCTTCAGAGACTGCTGTTTCAGGCATCGCTAGTTAGTGTTTTCAGGGAGTAGCACATCAGAGAACCCACAAGAGAAGCAGCACATTTTGAGTCCTCAGTGCCATGTAGAGTTTAGATGAAGACATACCTGTGTGGGAGTCACGTTCTACTTGTAGCCATAACACACCGAATATCAAACACCAAAAGAGAGGCATCCTAGCAGCACCTCCTTTTGAAAAGGGGAACTATAAAGAAGTGAGTTAGCTTATTGAAAAGATAAACCAAGGGTAAAATCATAGAATGGTTTGGGTTGGAAGGGACATTAAAGATAATCTAGTTCCGACGTCTCTGCCATGGAAAGGGCCACCTGCCACTAGATCAGGTGGCTTCCATGCTTTCAGGTAGCATGGAGCTTTTGCGAAGACACCATATTAGAAGCCGAGAGTGTTTATCATTAATCATAAAAAAAAAAAAAAGCCTAGGCAGGAACTAGGGAAAGCAAAAAACAGATGCTGTCAGCAGTAAGACGTTCTTTAAATGCACACGGTGGCATTCAAACAAGGAAAACAGAAGTGAGCACTAATGCAGGCAAACTGAACGTAAATAATGAGACAGATTCTAAAAAAAAAAAGGTTTGCGAAATAGCTTACTGAAGTATAAAAGCTGCTATTGAAATATTTTTTCAAACAAGTAGGATGCATGCCAGAAAGTCTGTTGGGCTGATGGATGATCGAAATGAAAAGAGACCACTTCAGAAGCAGGAAAGCTAAATTAAGTATTTCCGTTGAACTCTTAGCACTGACCACTGCCAGAAACCCAGGGAAGAGAACAAAAACAGGGCAAGCACACAGTAATACTTTCCATTAAATGCTCCTATCTTCAGCTATCTAAACCTCAGGAACTTTGTAACAGAGATAACAGATACTTGCACAATACCTTCTAACGGACTTTTCTGCCGTGAATAACCCATTTGCTTTTAAAATGTTTTTTTATAAACCCAGTCTTTCCAAAAGAATGCAACAGAAGCTGACAAACTGCTGTGGTGTAGAACTGTTGCTGACACCAGCCTTGTTATCAAACAAACAGAAGGGGGAAAACATGACACCAATTTTTATAAAAGGGCCCCGGGGAGCTAAAGAATTGCAGACCACTGAGTCTGACTTTTGTTTGGAAAGAAGCTAGTAATAAATAACAAAAGTAGTCAACCATAGACACAGCTTTTGTGGAAGAAAGCCATGCTGCAGAAACATAAAATCTTTTGAAGAAATCAAAAACTATGTGGACAGGGGTGAGCCTATTAATAGAATAACAGAATTTCCAAAGCCTTTGATGAGGTTCTTTGCTTTCTTTACAAAGTTCTTCATCAAAGTATGGTAGGGTAACATGGAAGATCTCTTAGAGTAATAACTGCTAAAGCATAAAAACTGTCTATTCATTCCAATTTTTTTAAGCAAGCCTGTAGCTGTAGTAGCTTAAGTGCCTGGGCTGGGAGGCAAGTTGCCCCCCTCCTCTTCCAGGTCATTACTGAACAACAACTGAGAAAAAAAAAAGGTCTTGGTGGTTGCAATTAAAATTACTATAAACAGCTGCAGAATAATTCAAGGACACTACCGAGGAAATGAGCTGACAGGAGAGCTCATTGCAAGTGCAAATTAATGTTTATGGAGTGTCAGACCATTCTTAGTGCATATACTCAGTGACAGACCCTAAACTTGGCATTACCACTCAAAAAAAAAAAAGAAATCTTGGAGTCAAATGTGGATAACTCTGAGAATTTCTGAGAATTTTAGCTCAGTTACTGAAAGGGCAAACAGAATGATAAGAATAATAAAGAATATGAAACATTGATATAGTAGCTTGATGTAGCTATCTCAGATACTCCCAGATCATGGGGCAGTAGAATAACATAGGTGTGCAGGAGGAGAGGTTCTTCAACCTGGAAAAAGTCACTGACTCAGGCTGTCATTAATTCCAAGAGTATAAATGCATTTAAAAGACAAGTCTGTGCACAGAAAAAGGTCTAGGAAGCATGATAATCCTGTTTCAATTTTTGGCTCAAGTATTCCAGCCCGCTCGTTGCCAGGAATGAAACTTAGTCCATTCTTCTATGTCTTCTCCCAAGTATATCTTATTGGCCAGAGCTAGAGACAAAACGATCATGAAAAATTATCTCTGGTCAGACCCAGTATAGCTGTATTTTTAAAACTTCATTTCATTTTAAAATACTCTGCACAAGTGGCTCGTTATGTTGGAAAACCAACTCAGTTCTTGTTCTCTCTAGCAGCAATTCTTCAGTTACAATTTATTTCTTTTTTTGAGAGGACACACCATTTTACCTGACATTGTTCATCCTCAAACCTAGGTCCATTTTTTATATCCCTAGTGTTGTGTGTCTGCCTTGAATTAAAGATCATCCAGAACCTTTATCACTCTGTTTTTACTTTACCTCTGTGCAGACTCAAAAACTCTTCATAAAAAAAACCAACTAAAACCTAACAAAACAAAAACACACACACAAAAACAAACAAACAAAAAAACCCCACAAAAAACCCAAACACAAACAAATAAAAATATCCAGGGAGCAATCAAATTAGTGCCCTTCTTCCCTGAAGCTAACAGTTTTATTGCAGGTCTGCTAGGAGGCAGGGACATGTAAAATTCATTATAAATGACTGCTCTTAAAAGGCTGCCACATATCAGGATAATAAAAAAAAATCCAAAAATGGTGAAAATCACCACATTTTAAGAAAAAGTTTTCTTCCAGCAGCCTTACAGAGACTTTTGGACAGGGCCTGATAAGACTGCTGTAGCCCTCTGCTACTAGAAATAAGGAGGAAAACAGGCATTGCTCCACCTAAACCCAGTCTATGGCTCCCCTGGCCTTCCTGCAGAGTGCTGAAAAGCTGCCGTGAGATGATGCCATCTTTTAGATTTTGTACACTGACTTTTACATATCCCCATATATTCTTAATTTTGTTTAACTAAACCTGTGACTTGATGTATGCCAACAAAAGTGCTTCGCTTCCACCTTGGAATAGATCAGTTAAAATCCCCAAGTCAAGAGTACACAATACTGGGGCAAAATGGAAATATTCTGATGAACCTGATGAACAACTTCCACACGCCATCCAACGTTATTCCTCTTTACTGGGTGCAGCAAGAGTTAAGGCTTTTCACTGTAGCTGAGACTGCCCAGAATCACCAGCATCGGCCTAGAATCACCAGCAAAGTCCCTACTGAATCAAGAAAGGCAGCTGGCAAATCATCTTGGCAACGTGTCTGACTCCAAAGTCAAATTTAAGCCTAGCACGATTGAATCCCTCTTTCCTGGCATTTTTTCCCCTCTTCAGCAGGGACAAACCCTAAGGCTACATGGCTTTTAAGCTGAGAGAGACAGATCTTGCAGCACAATTTCGCTCCCGCTAGCAGTGCTTTGGAAAGCATTTGGCATACTTCACTGAACAGACCTGACTGCTTAGGGTGACGCTTAAAAATGTTGATGCTTAAAAGGAAGAAAAGGCTGCGGTGAGGTCTACCTGGATTTGAATGTCTGTGAATGAGTAATCTGGGCCTTTGACAGAAAGATCTTCCTCAATTAGCAATGCCAAGATACCCTTAGGCAAAAATTATGATTATACTGCTCATCGGTAGGATTGAACTGAATGTTGACCAGCCTTACCAGCCAAAATGGCTCTGGACTTTTCAAACAGCTAAGTGGGAGGAAAAGAAATGGTGCATTCAACAGGCAATCTGCTACCTTCTGCTGCATTTCTTGCTGGTATCAGGGGATGAGAAGGAAAGTGAGTATGTTAATACCTGAAAGCATATAGCAGTACCACTCAACCTTAAACTACTTCCCCTCTCTTCTGCCGTTCCCAGGAGACACACAGAAGCTATAAACCCTTAACCTACTTAGGGCAATTGCAAGCATCCCTAGTACTCAATAAATCATATATTTGATATAAAATTGTCTGAAATAGCCCTTTGTTCACGCTTTTTTTTTTCATACTGTTTTGTTTGTTTGCTTATTAAATAGTAAAACTTAACTTTGATTTGAGCTGCTGGCTTTGATCCCCATGGAAGACTTACAGGTAAGAAGTATGCTTAGAGAAAACCATTTCTAAAATGCATCTTTTCTGCTCTGATCGGTCACATGTCTGTCCCTCCTATTCTTCAAAGCATGCAAAGTATTCAGTAGGTCTTCAGGAATTTCTATTTACTGCTTTCCTTCAGAACAGAAGACAAACTCTGCCATTATTCCCAAACCACTTCACGAAACAGGCGTGGAACTATTTGGCAGATACGTACGCTCTCTGATGCCCTCCACCTTGGGGAAGGACAGAGGGGAGGGAGTATTTGAGCTCTGCTGCCAAAGGTGCAGCTACTAGCCCGGGCAGAAGCAGCCCAGTCCCACCTGCACGTGAGACACTGCCACGTCTGCTCTGCCGTCCTTGGGGAGCGGAGAGCAAGGAGGGGAGCACACTGCCACCTTCTTCCCCCTCTCTCCCCAGGGAAGGCAGGGCCAAAGTGAGCTTTGCCAACAGCAATTCCTGGCATCAGCTTCCCTCTGTTCAGTTAATTACAACACCCGATGGGGAAACTTTTTTTGGCTATGAGTTTTCTTAGCCCTGTTGACTCCTACAAAAGAGGCCCCGGTGGCTGCAAATGCCTCAGCAGAAGCAGCAGTGTCTAGGGAATAACCTCCTAAAGAGAATGCCGACCTCGCACATTACCCAGGTCATTTCTTCCCCCTTTAGAAAAACCTCTTCAGCACAGAGGTCCGACTGCTGATTGAAGCAAAGAAAGAAAACTGAAGTGAACCCCCGGACAGTCAATGCTTCCTCCCCACTGGCAGCTGACAGTCTTCTCCTCTGACTGCCAGCAAGTGGAAACCTTTAGTAAAGTCACCAGATGATGAACGCAGCATGAAGCGAGGAGACGCTGTACTCTGCACTTCATTCGCTTTCAGCAAGTACACACCAGGTAGTAAATTCCAAAAGCTGTACATGCACAGGCACGCGTCAGCCTCACAGCTGGCCCGTCTTCTCCTGACTCGCAGCATGGAAAAACACCCACTAGCAAAGGCCACAGCAGAGTCTCAGTAACCAGCCAGTGACCAACCAAACAGATCAGACGCCACAGCTGGAAACAACCAGAGGTTGGAACCCAATCTGGCAATTGGCATAGCTCCGTTGCTAGGGGTGAGTGGGAAGTGTGACCAGGCAAGGACCTTCTTTCACACAGGAATTCATATACCCTCCCATCCAAATGCAAAAAACCTCAACCCCCAAAACACAAAACCCAACCCCAAAACCAAGCCCCCAAACCCCTACCAGTCTATCAGTTTGCTCAGAGACCTGTCCTTAGCTGCTATTTAACAAGGAAAATAACATCAAATTCAAATTAGCATGGAAACAAATTTGGCTCCAGCATATACTAAAGATCAGAAGAAACTGCGTAAACCTGACAGTAAAAATTGAGCAAACATTAATAACTTCCCAGAATTTCCCCATACCAAAGCAGACACCCTCCAAGCCAGTAGAAAACAAGTAAAAAAAAAAAAAAAATTCTTTTTTTTCAGAGATTGCTTCCTTCTTAACGGCCATAAACTAGAAAACACGAGGTTGAACCTCAACATGAGGTAATACTTCTTCACTGTGAGGGTAACAGAGCACTGGAACAGGTTGCCCTCTCTGTCCCTGGAGACTTTCAACAGCTGCCTGGACTTGTTCCTGTGTGATCTACTCTAGGTGATCCTGCTCTGGAGGGGGTTGGACTAGATGATCTTTAGAGGTCCCTTCCAACCCCTACCGTTCCATGATTCTATGACAAATATGGTAAGAAACTGTTAGAAGACTACTCTTCCATTAGCTCCAAACCCCAAATACCACTGTGGCAGATCTATATTTCTGTTAATGCAAGTAAGAAAGCAGAATTACTTAAAAGGGAACAGTATTTCTTTATTTCTGTTCTATTTATTTAGGTTTAATTTTTAAAGCATTAGGGTGAAAACAAACCTGAATAGACTAAACAGTATAGGAATTTCTGCAGGAAATAATAAAGAAAATAATACTTTAAAAAAAAAAAAAAAAGTCTTTGGAAGTTATGGATTAAGAAAAGAAGATACGGCAATGAAGACTGTGGCTGGG
>WUAM01000431.1:15441438-15457368 GCA_024336885.1 Actenoides hombroni
AAAGACGCAAAAGAAATATAAACGGCGTAGCGTGGATTCAACTCTTTTTCTCTACAAATAAAAAAAAAAAAAAAAAATTAAAAAAAAAAAAAAAAAAAAAAAAAAAAAAAAAAAAGTCTTAGGAAGTTATGGATTAAGAAAAGAAGATACGGCAATGAAGACTGTGGCTGGACCTGGAATGTGAAAACACATACAATTAGACTCTAAAACAGATGACTTCAGAGATAAATCAATATAGATTAAGTATTCATGAAAGGAATCATTGCACCAGCATTAAGAGTAATATATGGAAACGTTTTGGTAGGGTACAGCATTCTTCCCTGTCAGGACAAGAAGCCTTAAGTATTTGGCCTGATGAATAACATTATTCTAAGCGTTAATTAAGATCTATGGAAAGAAAATAATTAAATCCCATAGAAACAGAACTAAAAGAAAACACAAAGTTTGCTTACTCTTCTTGACGCAAGTCATTAACGCTCCGATCGAGTGAGATCATATCGCTTGCCACCATATTAAACCCAAACTCTTTAATGCTGGCTTGAATGGATTCTTTGTAATCTGGTCCTAAAACATATGGCTTCGCTTCCTCTCCAGGGCCACCAACAACTCCATGCGGCTCAGGCTCTTTGGGTTCAAAATTACCAAGGACTCCAGGTCGTAAAACAGGATCTCGGTATACAAATGTCTGAGGCTTAAATGTGAGATACTGCCTCTGGATGACGTTTTGCTGTTTGTTATCACCACCACCATGATGATTTAGTTCATTTTTGGCCTTATTTTTCCTTCGAATGGATTCCAAGTCCACTTCCACACCTTCAACATGAGGCCAAGGTACCACAGGTTTGAACTTCTCATTTCCTAGTCCATGGTCTCCTTTGTTTGGCATGAGTCTGTTGGCTTCTTTGTCATCCTATATATACACACAAAGAAACAGCAGGAGATCATATAAATTGATAACCCTGTATTTATTTAAATCCAGTACCCTAATGCATTTGAGAGTTGGCACTAAATATATGTTAAGCAAGAAGGGAGA
This sequence comes from Actenoides hombroni, assembly GCA_024336885.1. Taxonomy (NCBI): domain Eukaryota; kingdom Metazoa; phylum Chordata; class Aves; order Coraciiformes; family Alcedinidae; genus Actenoides; species Actenoides hombroni. The sequence goes on from WUAM01000431.1 coordinate 15,442,472, forward strand.
AGTCTTTGTTAAGGAGCTCAGTGAACACTTTTTACTGAAGCAACTAACAGCTGGACAACATCACCAGCCCTTGCACACACTTACCTTGGTGAGTAGGTCCTGGAACGGCCCAATGCCTGAAGCATTCCCAAAGACCCACGCAGAACATGTGAACTTGAACACAGTTCAGGCTGCACACCAAATCAATGTGCAGGGAGCACTGACAGAGCATTTTCTGAAGGAGGGGGTGGTATGGAGGCAGATGCTGCAATGCAGAGCACGGTGTCCTTGGGGCCACTCTTGGACACAGGGTGTTTCTGAGGCTATGCAAACCAGCTGCTTAGACCTCTGCAGGGTCTTAGCAGTTGCTAAATACAGCCTCAACATGCTCCTACACTGGATGAAAAGTGCTGTGACTGTGTAATCTGGCACGCACATCTGCAGCAGCCTCAAGCCACATCTAATCCCTACCCATCACCCCCCCCTCCAACTTGCTCCCACCAAGCACTATTCCCTCTGCTGCAACAGCAGTGCTGTTTATTTAGAGCCAAGAGGTAAGCTGAATGCAAGGGGGACAGTAGGCAAAAATGAGATGTAGTCCTGATCTGATCTGCTGCACGGCCATACAGACCCACCTGGGGAAGCAATGCTGGGGCTTACAGCACTCCTCCCTGCCTCCTCAGTAAGAGATCTGAAGTTATCACTGAGAAGAAAGGCTGGGATTTTGAAAACGCCTCATTATTTTCAGCGATCAGCACGACTGGTGAGGTTAGAACAAGGGTGGGTGATTTTGGAAGAAACTGAACAGATAGGCTCTGTAAGCGTCTGAGTGTGAAGTTGCCACAATACAAGAGCCCTACTCATGAACGCTCCCCAAAACACACAGTCACTGCTTTTTTCCAACGCTACTGTCCAAAAGGACAACGGGGAAACATTGCTGGACATTCATATTTCCTGCTAAAAGGATCTATTTATAAACAGGACAGATGTTAGATCACACCAAAGTCTGCAGAGAACAACGCACACATTTTAGCAATGTCTCACTATATTCACAAATGCAGAATAAAAAAAAAAAAAATTGAGATCAGAAGGATGTCACCTATTCAGATCTGCTGGAAGCAGGCATAGCTTCACAGTTAGATTGGGTTTCTCAGGGGCTTGTCCAATCACACCTCAAAAAACACCAGTTTCTCCAGACAGTTGCTTGACCAGTCTCACAGTGAAGGCATTTTCCCTCATAACTCAGTAGAAGTTTCTCACGTTGCATCTTGTGATAATTGCCTCCTGTCCTTTCAGTGCACACCCCTCAGAACATGTATTTCCATTTTCTCTGTAACCTCACTTTTGAGGGTGAAAAGATGCCATTAGATTCCTGACTAGACTTTTCTCCTGTCAAACCAAGCCGAGCTTCTCTACTCTTTCCATGACTATGTCATGTCACATGCTGCAGCCCTCTAACCTCCTTAGCAGGTCTTTGCTAGGTCCTCTCCACTTGTTAACATCTCTCCTGTGCTGAGCAGCGCAGGAGGAGAAACTAGGCACTGTGCTCCAGCTGCAGGTTTCTTCATGATGCCTCAGAAAACAAACCATATCCCTTTGCTTGGTGGGCTAAGCTCTTCCTAGAGTAACCCATTATGTAGTTTGCCTTCACCACAGCGAGGGCACAACGCTGACTAATACTCATGTTTAACACAACCACACAGTACCTTACAGTGTTTTCCTAACAGATCGTTCTGCATAACAAAACTTCAGAACTTCAGAAAAATCCAGTATAAAATAGGTCTAGGTTAACATGGCAACACTGGGAGTCAGACTGGCTGCCACTTCAAAAGAATTTAGGAAACTTTCTGACTCCTCTGCTTGTTCTAGTTTAAACAGGGAAGACGTATAAAATGCAGAAGTGTTACATTATTTTGTTCTTCCAGTACTGTTTTTTGAGGAACCCAAAAGCCAGCGTGAGAAAGGGAAGGATAAGGGTGTGTGAAAAGGCACATTTTGCAAAGACGTAAAAGGCTGCCATGGATCTCAATAAACGGCCTGAGAGGACTTTTGAAGAGAGCATCATCTCACACTTACCCTAGAAATCAAAAGGAAGGCTTTGCCACTTGACTGTCAGAACACTGCTGAGCACTCAGCTCTTACCAACTCACATTTAATTCCTGCTCCAAGTGCAGAGGCAGCTAGGAAACCCAACAAAATGGTGACATCATCAGCAAGGATGCTTAATGAGAGCAGCATTTTGACTGCATAAAATTGAGGCATTCATGTCTTCAGTAATATTTAGTTCTGGTCTCTGCATCTCAACAGGAGTTAAGAGAAGGTATAGAGTAGGGCAATCAGAATGAAGGAAAAGGTGGACAGGTGCCTTGAGATGAGAGACCAGAGAGGCTGGCCTTTCATCTTAAGATGCTGCAGTTGGAGATGTGATGGCTCAGAAGTATACAGCTGCAGTTCACAACATCACGAAGGCGACGGATAAACTGAACGGAAACCCGCTGTTTACCCTAAATACAAGAACTGGAAGCACTTGATTGGTAGGAGAGCAACCAAAAAAATGTTGTTTGCAGAGTTATCTCCTGGAATATGCTGCACAGGAGGCTGTGGAGAGAGATGGCACAAACAGTTGAACAAGGGACTAGAAAATGTGACAGATAAGGGGTCTGTAAGTGGACTGTAAGAGGGTTGAGCAGGGAGGTACCTTCTAAATTCTTTGATTCAACAGCTGTGGATCCAGGAAGAGTTCAAAGGGAAGGGAGCACAGAAAGCAGCCAGGTTTACATGCTGCACTCTCAGACAGTGCCCTGGATCAAGAGCCTCAATGAGGCAGAAATTTCTTATGCCCCTGGTCTGTATGATATTAAATATCCTTTTATTCAACTTCTGCCACCTATAAAAGAAGCTAAGAGCTTCCACTTAGTCAGTTTTCCAAGTGAAACATAACACTTGTCAAAGTAATTTGTTTATTTTGCTGTCATCAGACCTATGACTTATCTTGCATTACATTTAGCCTCATTATAACTGTTATGCATAAGTTGCATCAGAATGCATTTATTTGCTCTTCCGTTCCAGACACTAAATAAATTCAATTTTTGCAGGGAAAATGGAAAAATATTATGTAAAGAGAGAAAATTATACCCAAACACACGGACACAATCATTCACCTATTTCCTCCAATTGTTATGTACCTAGGAGAAATATGATGGAAGGTATTTGTTGTGGGTTAACCCCTGCAGGCAGCTCAGCACTACACAGATGCTCACTCCTCCCTCTCCACCCCGGTCACAAATCTGAAACACAGCATCATATAGGATGCTATGAGGAAAATCAACTCTGTCTCAGCACTTTATGGGCATTTTTACCGAAAAAACACCACAAAAAAACCCCCAACTAGCAGTGTTTAAGTGTGTGGTGCAGACCGCAGCTCCTGGTAATTATTTGTTTCTCCAGAGATAACTGAGACAAAGGTTTTCAAAATACTGTCTGGAAAAAAAACAAAGTCAAACCACAATCAAAGAACTGTTTTGGTCATCATATAAGCCACAATGCCTTGGTTAGGAACTTCTAGAGCTTCTTCTCCTTTTATGAGTCATGATACCTCCCCTCCTATTTATTTTTTTTTTTAATGATTTAATGACTTATCAAAGAACCTGAAATATTTTTTAATTAGTGCGCCTTAGTGATTAAAAGTTTGGCTTAGCTAAAAATGAGGTATCACACTTCTAAAAGATTCATATGACAGTCAAACTGGAAGGCACATTTTGCAAGGAGGTAGAAAAAAAAACCCAACAACAACAAAACCGACAAAAAACAACCAACCAAACAAAACCACAACAACATTTCCAAAGTGGAAAACCGAGGCAGTCTTAAAATTACTCAGAAAACTTTGGAAGAGACAAATCAATGACAACCAGGTGAAGGGAGGGCCTACAAGAAATGAGCACAACACACATCTGAACACTGAACTTGTAGGCTGTCCAAAAATGAGGGGAAAGAAGCAAAATATCTGTGAATTCTCTCACATCTGAAGACAAACAGCAACAAAATCTCATTACATCTTTATAAAGGACACATGGTAAGCTGTTTACATAGAGTAATACAGAAAAATGTTCTTTCCACACATCATTGTTTTTTAATATTGGGCTAGATGTAGGATTTCCTGCCAGCTTTTCTAGCTCCAGTTCAATTCATGCTCCTTTATTTTTCAAATGGTCTTTTCACTCCTTAGGGGATTACACATGAGTCACTGCAATGGGTGTTTCGGAAACAGTGAGATGATGTAAATACAGTCAATCCCTGACTTGTATAAAAACAAAAAAAAAGGAGGTATTTTGTGCGATTTTTTCGCAAATCAGGTTCTTTGTTTTCGCAAGAGAGGAATACAATGAAAGGTATAGGGGAAGTAACTACATCCCTTCAGAAATGTGTTTCTAAATTATAGGAAGTAAAAGGAAAAGCCAGGAGAGGTCTTCATAGGGCCAAAAGATTGGTCAATGGGTAGGAGGGTTGGGGTTGTAGCTGACAAACTGCAAATGTAAAAGTTGCATAATCTGCTTTTCCTCAGTCAACCAGTTCAAGACTGGCAACTCCCTAAAACTCCCTATGAAATAATGTCTGAAGTACAAACTGATGTTCGAAAAGTGAATTTGCTTCGTTTCTAACATGCAACATTCTCATACTGATATGCTAATTCCAAGCAACAGCTATAAAAGCAACTTATCTAGACAAAAATCAGTGATACACAAAAAATGAAAAGGGAGTAATTAAGTAGAATCCAGTAGTATTCTCATTACCTAAGGACACAAAAGGAAATGGAAAAAAACCCTTACACTCTCAGAATACACATGCTCATACCCAGCTGATTAAAGACAGATACGGAGTGTTGCAACATTCTGGTGTTTGTCAGGGAAAAAAACAACTATAAAAACTAATACAGTTTAATATTTTAGTAACCTAGGAGGCCAATCTCTACACAGTTCTATTTCCTCAAGTCCAGCATTTACTTTTAACTCCTGACTGCATCTACACCACTGGACTTACCAAAAAAGGCAAATACAATGTATGTTGTTCTACTATAAGAAAGGGTTCAAGGACCTTTATCTGAGGATGAATAGCTCTCAGAGCTCCCCTGATGCAAGTTCCTCTTCTACACAAAAAAGCAGCACTTCAAACAGAGGCTCTGTCTCCAAGACCACACAGCTATCAGTTCAACAAGGATTTCAACATATTTAAAGTATTTTGCTTTGTTTGCCTCAACTTAATGCAGCCACACTCATGATTTATTGGAAAAAGGAAAAAAAAAGGGCACTGAAGAGAAATTACAGAACCTAGCATTTTCAGTTATGGAATAGAAGGGGTAAATAGGAGGGGGTTGAGGGGGTTGTTTTACTCAGTTACCGTGTTAAAAACAAACAAACAAACAAACCCCCACTATAAGCTGGATCCACAGATTTTCTTACTGACTAGACTCATGCTGGGAAGATACTAAAATAATGCTGGTTTTCAGCCAAGCTTCTAACAAGATTCTGCTCTACCATCTAATAAAAAGAAAAAAACCCAACTCAACATGTAGTGTATTTTGATTTGCTTTGAATCATTATGTGTGAGTCTTACATACCAGGTTACTACGCAGGGCATGGATGAAAAAAATAAAAATAAGTGCCACACTGAATTACTTACTCCTGCAACTATGTCTGTGCCACATGAAAAAGACTCTACAAACACTCTTATGACCCAAAAAGCTCGTAGCATACAAGATCAAACAGACAAAAGGGAAAATCAACACATCCAGCAACGTATTTCTGATTAGATTTCACTCTAGGTAACCACTATACTTCAGAATATTTAAACTAAGCAGTGATTCCCACCAATACTGTTGGCTGACTATCAAAGGGCTCCCATAGGACTGCACGCCTTCTGCTCCCACCACCTGTGGTAACCTCCATCCGAGCAATCAAAAGCTGTAGCTACTGCAGGACCAGCTGCCGAGGGGAAAGCAAAACCAAAAGCACACAAAACCAGAAAAACACTGCTTTTCAAAGGATAAAGATCTACGGCACAACTACCATCACTCTAAAAAATGAAGTGATGTAAAAACCCTTCGTAATTTTTTGCACGACGAAAGGTCTGTTTTAAGCTCCGCATGCAGTACTGCCTTCAAATCATATTTTGCAAAAATCTTGCCTTTAATCACAACCCAGAGTAAGTTTTGGTAGACAGAACTAACTTGACTACAGCTTTGTACCACAAACACATTGCTGTGATGGCAAAAGCAAGTGATCCTACCAGACAATGGCCACATCAGTCTGCTTCTCGGAGTGCTCAGCGTAAGGCTTGGTCAGAAGGCACTTACGAGCCATAAAGAAAACCCCAAACAATTAAAAAGAACTTTGATGATCTAAACGAGTACGTGCATATTTTTTTTTTATAAATACATACATATTTTCTGTTTATTAAAGAAATGCATAACTCTGAAGTATAACTGAGGTGCAAGGGCCACAAGCAGCTGTGGAGAAATGCACATTCAGCAGTAGTTCCACACTGCTGTGTATTGTACTCTCACCTACAGCTGAAGGATGAAAAATGATTTGTTTTTATTTCTTAATTTAAAAAAAAGCAAGGCAACTTCCCTCTTCACCTGCTTCCTAGGTATCGTAGCATCTGTCAAGCTGATTGATATGTGATGCACTACTCGTTGCCCTGCACTATCCTTTATCCAGCTTCCTTTTTCTTGACCGCTTTCTCTCAGTTCCCAAGTAACTTCTCAAGAGGGAATTGTTTTGCCAGGGATAGATATGTGTAGTAAAACTGCTACTCAGCAGCACCAAGGAAAACCTCTTTTCCCACTCATTCCTTATGTCCTACCTGATAAGGCAGAACAGAACAATCAGTAGTATTTACACTTCCACAGTTACAAAAGTAACTTAGTTTTGAATAGATACCAGCAAACTACAGTCATGCTGGAGGTTCTCCTCCCCTTCTACTCTGCTCTAGTGAGACCACATCTGGAATACTGTGTTCAGTTCTGGTCTCTCCAGTTCAAGAGAGACGGGGAAATACTAGAGAGAGCCCATTGGAGAGCTAAGAGGATGATGAAGGGACTGGAACCTCTCTCTTATGAGGAAAGGCTGAGACACCTGAGGCTGTTTAGCCTGGAGAAGAGAAGACTGAGAGGGGATCTTATTAACATTTACAAATATCTGAACGGTGGGTGTCAAGTAGAAGGGGTCAGTCTCCTTTTAGTGTTGCCCTGTGACAGGATCAGGGGCAATGGTTACAAACTGGAACAAAGGAAGTTCCACCTCAACATGAGGAAAAACAACTTTACTGTGAGGGTGACAGAGCACTGAAACAGGCTGCCCAGAGAGGTTGTGGAGTCTCCTTCTCTGGAGACTTTCAAAACCTGCCTGGATCTGTTCCTGTGTGGCCTGCCCTGGGTGATCCTGCTCTGGCAGGGGGGTTGGACTGAATGATCTTCAGAGGTCCCTTCCAACCTCTACGATTCTATGATCCCATGATCAATACCAACTCAGCCCACTGGAAAAAAGTAATTAAGTAGCAGTTTCTTTGAGCCCAACTATTACCTGAGTTAGCCAAGGCAAAATAACCTAGGTGAGTCAGATGAACAATTTTCTTTTGTCTTATGGTTGACATACCTGAGATTTGAGAGTATTGCTTATGGAAAAGTAACCGGTGTGTTCAAAAATAAAAATGGCATATAATAAAGGAAAGGAACTGTTTGTAAAATTGTGAATTTGGCCACAGCTTGCTGTTCTGCTGTTAGGAAGGAGTAGACAGTATTGAGCACTTAGGTTCACCGATGCAAAAAAATGGCAAACCTACCTTTTTGCTACCTAGCACTGAGTCTGAGAACTAACAATATTCACTCACATCTGACGTCATCTCTGCTGGTGTTTGAACCTGTAAGTGGAAGGAAAACACTGAGGATGGAAAGGTTCAGTTTCTCAATTTTATTTTATTTTTTTTTAAATGGTTGCTGTAAGAGTTCCCAGGGCAAAAAGACCAACTTCCTGTCATCTTGGATTTTCGTGAAGATACCATCTACTTCGCCACAGCAGAAGATGATGAATGCATCTAGGACAGTGACTTCAGGCTACTGCTGCATAGTGCCATAGTCTGCAACCAACATCTCACAAGGTCATTGTGTACAAAGTTGTGTTAAGCTATGGAAGCCCTCAGATAAGAAATTATGGAGACCACCTCTGCCCCTTATCCTTCCCTTTTTTTTTTTTTTAATGATGTATCTGTAGATATAAGTAACTCCTATATTCAAATTTCTAACAATGCAACACCACTTATTTTCCGTTGGAAGATCTCCATTGCCCACCTATTTGCCTAACAGAGGGGAACACCACAAATTCCAGTTTTACCCATCTACCTGCACAGCACTTTGTTTAAAGATAGATATCCACATTTCGATAAGTCAGTATGATGCCCATCTAAGCATCCCACTTAAATTAAACCGTTCTGTTGTGATTTTATCTTTCACTCGGAAGGGGATTTCACCTGAGCTAATGATGCTTCTGTCATCCTCTCTGGCCTTGCTGTGCACTTATCACCCCTGCAGAGGAATGCAATCCTGCAACAAGTGCTGTTTCAGCTTGTACTGCTTTACTGCCAACCCTTGCTCCCACACTCCCTTTTCTGAGGTCCTTGCCTCCCCCACAACCTCCTGCTGTAAGTGCCTTTCCTCCTGGAGAAGCCTGGGTTTTCTATAAATGTCATGGTCACACTCATATGCATCTGGTCCAGACTGAGTGACTTCCTTTACTTAGTGTTGCTTTCAGCATATGGGTTTGACGTTTGCCTGACGAGGAATTTCAAGGAGATGGTTTCTCAAAGTCAGAACCACGTGGTGACAAGACGTAACAGATTCAAAATTCCCACTGACAAATACACTTGCAGTGTCAGTGCTAAATATGCTAAGGCTAGCCAATAACTAATTACTCCATAATAACAATGCACCCAGGTACCCGCCAAGAAATAGCTGGAGGCACAATTTCTTACTGAAAGAGGTGTCCCTTCAAATGGGGAAAGGAGAATGGGTCAGACTTGTCAATCCAAAGTTGGGGGGGCTTTGGGTTCCTCTCAACAAGGTGTTGGCAGGGACCCAGATTTATCCTCTTGATGAGGTGGGACTGAGTAACGTATCATGTGTTAATAGTTTCCAACAAGACTTGCTGCACTCTCGATCAAAAGGGGAGTGCAGCCAGCATCAGGTACAGGGGTACAGTGGTTCTTCTGGCTTCACTGAAGCACCATTAGGCTGTCAGGTCTTCATGTCACCCCAGCAGTCACTTAGTTACACTGGGCTTTATTTAGTTCCACTGCAACCTGCCTCCCCCCCTCCCCCCATCTGTCCTGTACTTTGGCCAGATAAGCAAGTTGCTCAGCTCTCTCCCTTGCTCAAGCCCAGTGCCAGATAAGCACATTCTTACTCAAGCATGGACTCAGCAATTCTCTGCCAACTCATGGTCACTCTGTATTTTGACAGAGCAAGCCTATCAATTTTCCACACTTAACCAAGTTCCGTTATCTTCATCAAAAGCAGAAACTACCAGAAGACCTAGCCAGAATGCTTTGTACCAAAGCAGATCTCTTTTTTGAGATTCAAAACTGTCGAACTTCTCTGGCTCTCTCACCTTCAGTGACATGTAAGAGTACGAAAAGGACAGTGAGAACATGGCCAGTACCTAACCCATCTTAGGAGGGAGGGAGGAGGGCTGTCAGAGGTCACTAATGAGGGTTGGGGTGTCTTGGGAGGAGTCTCTGGAGGCACTCAAATTGCTGTGTGTCCAGCAGTTTCATAATTAGACTATGCCTAACTGAAAGCAAGTGAAAATAAAGACAGTAAGTGCTTCAGAACAAGTTACTGTAAAAAAATGGCAGTCTTTTATCGTCCTCATTTTTACTGACACTCAGTGTTTGGGGAACATCAACCCAGCTGTTAAACCTTCCAACTTGCTTTCTTCGCTGCCCAAAACTCAACTTTTACTCAGCTTTTACACATCCCATCCTCCATTCCTGGTACTGTCATTGTTTACTGTCCCATACTTCCCTTGGTCCTGCCTGTAGTTCAATAGTCATTCTGCATTGAAGAAGTCTTGCCAGAGATCCACTTCACAAAAAGCCTCCACTTAGAGATGCCTGAAAACTTTGTGGTGGTAACTACAAGCAACACGCCTCTCTTTGTGGCTCTGGAGAGCACCTTGTTATCTGGGATAGTAATTAAGGAGATCTAAAATAGAAAGACCCAGATAAATACCCAAACAAACAGATATAAGAGAAGTCTCTGCTTAACTTTGTAACTTAAAGCTAGTTCTATAGCTAAAATAGCCTCATCTTTAAGATTACAATCATTTCCAAGTAACACAAATATTCTTAAACCGAATCATAAACGAAGCTGCCTTATTACCTAAAGTGATGTTATATTTTACTCTCTCCCGTATTCCAGAAATAGAAACATGTTGGCACCAGTAGCCTGTGCAATAAAACAAACAACAAACCACATCTGTAGCTGCTTGCTGCAGAATACAGAAAAGTTGTTAGAGGTCCCTTGATAAGACTGAAGTACGATCCAGAGCCTCCTAGATCCAGTCCTTTCAGGCAGGGCACCAAAGATGACAGAAAGCCTTTTAAACTCAGAACAGCAACAATTGATTACAAGCTCATTACAATTACAACAATCAACGCTGCAGTTGAAGAAAGCCAAAGTGATCAGGAGTATAAATAAAAGAGCATAAAAGCAACTATCTCCCCACACACTACGTCTTTTCAAATGTGTTTTTGCTTCTTTTTCATTAAGTGGCTTTCATCTTTTGCATCAAGGTGCAATTTCTCTGGTCCTCAAGAAACCAGAGGCCACAAAGACCACACACTTTCCTTGCCTACCAAGAAGGCTGCCTGCACTGATCCTGGCCCACTCTTAGTGGAAAATGACACGAATCAAGAAAATACAAATACTGTACATCATAAGAGGTAGGTCAGCACAGGTTAAGACTGGGCTAATCCACCACCAGCCAACCCCAGAGATTGCACTTCATTTCTAAGAGTCTGCCCTCAACTGCTTTTCAAAAGCCCATAACCTTCCTTCTCTGCACAACAGAGAAATTTCTACATACTGCAGCCTACACTGTCCTTAGAGTATATTTAGCATGGTCTTTCAACTGCAAACTTCTGCAGAGCACCATCCACTGTAGTTCGTTCTCAAAGACTGCAGTGACTCAGACCTCCAAGCCAACAAAGCAGCATCTGGTCGGTATGTTTACCCTCAAACACACCATACAGGTTGCTACCACAGATGAGAGTCATAGAATCATAGAACAGTTTTGGCTAGAAGAGATCATCAAGATCATCAAGTCCAACCTATCAAAAAACCACTACACCACATCCCTAAGCACAACATCTCACTGGATCTTAAACACCTCCAGGGATGGTGACTCCACCACCTCCCTGGGCAGCCCATTCCAATGCCTGACAACCCTTTCTGCAAAGAAATGCTTCCTGAGACCCAGCCTGAACCTCCCCTGGTTCAACTTCAGGCCATTTCCTCTTATTCTGTCCCTTGTCACCAGGGAGAACAGACCAACTACCATCAGGTACTGACCTTCTGTTGAAGGGGAAGCAGGAAGAGAGACAAGGCAGGTCTTTATTTAGATTCATTTCTTTGTTCTTTTCCCTTTTTTTCTGGCATTTCGCTTGCCCAACGGCTTAGATCTAAACAAAGCATCAATACATCCCATTGTGTTCCACCAGGGGCACATTTGACCCATTTATTTTCAAGTGCCCACACTCTCTTTTTGGTATCTGCTCCAATGTGTGCTATAAAAAAAAAAAAAAATCATTAAAGCAAGAGGTATTTGATTTGAAAGGTGCCTATGTGTAAGAGAACACGTTGGGAGCTAATGGGGGCTTTCCGGGGACTTGACTGTACCAGTGATAATTGAAACAAACAGACCTCAGTGGCCTAAGCTAATTCAGTGGAGCTATATTCCCCTTCCTTTTATATTATACATGCAGCAGTTTAGCACTCCCCAGCTCCCCACTGGCATTAAGAGACACTTACAGCTGTTCTCCTCTCCTAACAACGGCACTCCATGGAGTTAATGGTGGGCTCCAAGGGCCTGATGAAGTGCCACGGGGCTCCGGCTCTGCCAACCAGAGGACTTGCCATCTGCCTGGGGAATTTCGCCTCTGTTTAGACTCAATTCCACCCAAACTCCCAAGGTGAAATTCCATTTAGGTCGGTACGTTTCTGCACCAACAATTACAGTTCTGCAGCGAGCATTTGTGTTTTAGTTCTGCTGGGCTGGGGTCTGTGGTGTGTAACCAGATGGGCGCTGCCTTCGCCCCCGCCGTGGTGACCCCAATTGCAGATGGAGAAAGGAAATTGAGATTTAAATGGGGAGAACTTTGGTTCGAACAAAAATAAGCAAATAAACGCAGGAAACGCCAAAGGCTTTGTGCTGATTTGCTCTGCTGCTGTGCTCGGAGAACAAGGAGAAGAGGAGTGAGGTGGTAGAACTTTCTGCCTGATGTGTTCGTATCAGTCTGAGGGGACCGATGGAGGACTGCGGATTTATTCTCATTTTACAGAAAACCAGAAAAATAATATAGACTATATTAGACATATAGAATATTGAGATATTCTGCAGAAAGCGGATTTTACATTGGTTGTAATCATTACTAAGCGTAGCAAAAATGCCAAAACAAATGAGAAAATATTCATGGAATGTGGGAAGATGGTGACTTCCATAATAACTTTTATACCTATCTCCACAGAGCCTTGAACGGGTGGTCACAGCCCAGCATGCTCCACAAGCCACCACACAACCCTACACATGGCACCTTTGGGCTGGCCCATGGAGGAGTGTCTCTGCTTCTGCTGCCTAAGGGAGGACAGGTCTCCCTTTCCTCCCAGGCACCATTGACACCCATTTATCCCAGCAGTGGAATTTGTTGGAGTTGCACCAGCAGAGCGCCCGGCACCATTACTACCAGAGATATTCTGCAGGACCCCAGCGATTCACTACAGGTAGGTTACCTTTCCAAACTTTCCTTCATAGCCACAGAACTGCAAACTTCATGTATTCATTGGCTTGGATTCTTCTTCTGTTGTTTTGCTAATGGTTATGTGCTTTTCACTACAACGAAGCACAGGTCGGGATACAATTATACAAACCCCAGTTATCCATAATTACCTGTGTCTTTAATGAAGCCCTGGATATTGTAAGAGTTTCTAACCCCTAACTACCTATGAGTGCAATAAATGTGGTTTTTTATTCTCAAAAAACCCATAACCCTGTATGCGTTTATTTAGATTAGAAATTAGGAAGAAGTTCTTCACTCTGAGGGTGGTGAGACACTGGCACATGTTGCCCAGAGAAGCTGTGGATGCCCTGTCCCTGGAAGTGTTCAAGGACGTGTTGAAACGGGGCTTTGAGCAACCTGGTCTAGTGGAAGGTGTCCCTGCCATGGTGTGGGTGTGGTAGAACTAGGTGATCTTTAAGGCCCCTTCCAACCCAAACCATTCCCTGATTCTATGATCTATCTGGGTTCAACATGACATTTACAAACCCAAACCCACTGGTACAGGTTTCAGCTCCTTTCAGTCCTGATGCTGTATGCAGCTACTGTGAGCAAGGAAACTCATCTCTGACCTTCTGAAACTGTAACTTCCATCATTCATGTCTCTTACTAATTGCTGCTGCAGTTCACGGCCCTGGGTGGAAGGAAGAGAGTTACAAAACTGTTCTTGCAAAATATAAATTATTTTAATTACAGTCAACACGCACTTAATGTGAAAGACAGTGAAATAAGTTTCCAGACGGCTTTTTTAACGGCATCTATAAAACCCCAAGCTTATCTTGACTGTGCAAAGGGTGGATATGCTTGTGGGAGGTTTACTGGTCTGTGGGCTCTGGAGCTCACACGTGTGCACTCCTGCTGTCCATGCTACAGTGAGGATTGGCCTTTCATGGGATAGCCAGGCTTGCAATTTTTGCAGATGCTATGAGGGGACCCTGCTAAAACTGCAATCTAATAGTGAGGTGTTTAGTTTCCTTTTTTGTTTGATTGGTTTTTATTCTTTCTTTTTGCATTTGGTAGGAGCTGCTGAGATGCTGTGGCCAAGTAATGAACTTTCCTGCAGGCTCAAGATAAGTCTAGCTTCACACTGCAGATACTTTCTGTTTGAAATAATGGCTTTCCTCTGTAGCAAGGTTCATCAGGAAAGGTATTGGTACATAAAGCAGCTGCTAAAGCCCTGGCTTGTAGTTCATTCCTGGTAAGTAAAGCTCTTAAGCATGTTTCTTTACTGAAAGCCTCAAATCTGTGTCAGTCTTTGCTGAATAGGGTTTGATTTAAAATTGTGCTTAAATACCTTATGGAACGGAGGCACATATAAAGCAACATGCAGCTGGAGTTTCTCTTCGTTTGCACTAATATGAATCAGGCTTAAAATCACTGAAACTGGTGCTGCAAGTGGGAGAAGGGTCAGGTCCCAGGCTTATTAGAAAATAGCTGTGAATATTTCAAAGGTCTTACAAAACTAACCCATATTTTTAGGAAACTAAAGCTATCAGCTGTAGCAATGCTTTAAAAACCAACCCCTCAGCTGCCAGCAACATGGCCCATTAGCTGTTCCATTAGCCCATATCTCCTTTCCAAAAAGATGTATTTGAATGTTCATGCAATCAAGCTATCATGTTGGCTAAGCATCCTTCAGAGCTTTCTAATATACAATAATATGGCCATCACTTTGTGCCTAATGTTTCATAAAAATGCCATATATAATACTACCTTCTTGGCTTCCTATCTTCTTTAATGAAAGTTTGCAGGAGTTTCATTTCCAAATGGTTAATCTACCAATCATAAAAAATAATAAAAAAAAAAAAAAATAA
>WUAM01000431.1:15458590-15473502 GCA_024336885.1 Actenoides hombroni
ATATCAGGAAACCCCTTTTGAAAAATTGATTGCAGAAACGGATGGCAGAAAATGCAGTATTTTTTCCCTGTATTCCTCCTGCAAGTGATTAGGTGTACTATACTTGCACATGGCTACATGGTCTGGAGCAATGCTATGCATTGAATCAGGTTTTGAAAATAGTGCAGAATGGCTCATACAATGCATCTAGAAAACAGTAAAATTATCAATAAAAAAAGGAAAACCTAACTCTGCCCTTCAACTTGCATACAAGGGCTTCAGATGCTTTACTCCATCTTCCCTCAGCTTCTCCTAAGAAACAAGTGTTTGGAGCATGTAATATAGAACATCTCCCATAAGATACAGTTTCCTAATGCAGTCTGATAAACTGAAATCCATTTTTTGTTAACAGAAGACGACACTTTCAGGTCAAGACCATCAAACCAGAGTGAAGATAAAGATATTTATTATCACACATTTACAATAAGATTAATCTGAAGCATATTTGGGCTTGTTACACTTCTTCATAATAACCTGAATAACCAACACCAACAGTTTTCCCCCACGATACAAGGGAAGAGCAGAGAATACCATAATTAGACAACTGTCCACAATTTTTATCTCTAGAGGGTTTGTATAAATGCTTGACTGGAATAAAATAGGTGTTTTAAAAATCAAAATGGTCAATTGCTTACGATCTCTATCAGAGCTGACTGCAAGATGGAAAAGGGCTTCCAGATATCAGGACTTTAGCTACGACTCTTGGACTATTTCTTCCCTTGCATCGATTTCTCATCTGAGGTTTACTATCCTTCTCTGTGCTGCCAATTAGAGGCTAGCAGAAGAGCAGATATTCTGTTAGGAAATGTGACCTGCTCTCCTGTGCAAATACTATTTCAGTGATCTATTTTACTATCTGAAATGACATCCTTTCCTTGTAGATCCTTAAGGCTATTCAACTTGGGACAACTGATAAAAATTAAGAGCAAACGATGCTGACAACCTGCAAATACAGTGTTGTATTGAAAAGTCTTGCCAGTTCAGCATATGCTGATGCATGTAGTTTAACTGTTTCTACAGCACCATTCTACTGCTGCCACATGCACACACTTTCAAGTGCTTGGCAAACAATTCCAGTAGTTTTTGCAATCAAATGGAAGACAAAGAAGAGAAAACAGCCATGAGAATGAATTATTTCACCACAGCGTTGCCATAATCCAGAACACTATAATTTCTATCACTTTTCTCTGGTACTTTCTCATTTCTCTCCTGCACTTCATGATCTTCAGCTGCATTGCTTTGTCTTTTGTGCCCTGTAGCTGTTCTCATTCAGTCTTACACCTACACTCCAGGCATTGCTACAACTGCTAAGAACTTTCTTCCACGGCCCTCAACAGTTGCAGTAAAAAGACATCTCTTTCCCATCCCAAACCCCTCTAGCACCTTTTTTTTTCCCCAGGAAGTTGTGCCTCCAAGGTGAAAGGCTTAAAACACATCCCCACTGAAGAGGTTCTGTACAAGATTTATTCTCGTCGCTACATTTCAACATTAAAGGAAGCTTGTGACCTTTCTAGTTGAGTCACTGCTCCTTCCACATTCTGTCTCACTCCAGGAAAATCCTTCGTTTTATGAATATATTTGAATGAGATCTCAAAACAGAACTCATGTTTATTCATATGGACATCAGAGATTCTTAAGGACTTCTAAGATGTCTTCTGTCCACCTTCATTTCCTTCCCTAAAGGAAAGATTATTCTCTTTTTTTCTGTGTAGCTGGGTTACAAAGTGGACTATGAGAAGGCAAGGCTTTTAATTTTACTACGACCAAGCTCCTTTTAGGAATGTTCTTGTAGACTGAAGAAAGAAAGAAATAAAGCTGGGTTTTTTGGACTTAACCAAAACTTAAGTAACCAAATTTTAAGCTGTAGAGATAAGCAGGTCAAAACAAGCATACGCTTTGAATTTAACAAGTAAGAGACCAAAGTGTTACAATTTATAATCCATAACTTTGCTATTGAAAATATCCAACTTCCATTATTTTCCCCCCAAGAGGGAAAAAGCCTCAGAAAGAAAGAAAAACTACTATCAATTCTCATGTTCTAAGCAGCTGAGGACACCTTTGCTGGCCCTCCAGGCATCAGCTATGAACACTGCACTGGTTAAAGCCAGCAGAGGAACTTCATCTTTGTTTCTCAATCATCTGAGACAGATGGATAGTTAAAAATCATGCATTTATTTTATATACACCTCAGCAAGTAAATGACGTTTACAATATAAGAAATCCACTACTGATGGACACGCTTGATCACGGGATGCAGGCTTCTGTGCTATAGCTTGTCTGCCTCGCTTGTTAAAGGCACACTCATCAATCTGATTTTATATTTCTTGCTATTAAGAAGCAAACTGCATGATCAGATTTTCATTTATCTTGAAATATTGTTACCATTCTCAAGCTTTACCACTGCTTATTTCTCTCCTTTGAAAATAAATAAATAAATGCATTTCACAACTTGATCAACCCAATCATTTTGAAAGCTTTTTCAAAGAAACAGCCAGCTGAAGCCAGAAACTGCACTGTAAGAAAATTACACATACAGTCTAAAACCTGTTTCTGAAAGTTTCATCTGAACTCCCAAAATATCTCATAAATTCAGCGTATTCATGTAATTACCTTGTGTGCTGCATAACAAGGTTAAGTGAGGGGAAATCACTTGTTATGATCAATTGTCACATCTTTCCTTGACCCTTCATTCCCGTGTCTTTCCTACATAGGATATTAAAGAGAATCTGTGTGGTATTTACGAATAAATGAGTTATATTCTACTGAACTGTTGAGGCAAGGCAAGTTCTTATCTGTCCTCAATACTTCAAATAAATCAACACACTACATGCATTTGAAGCATAAGGAGGAAAAAAGATCTGCAACAATTGGTAAGGAGGAAAAAAGATCTGCAACAATTGGTAAGGAGGAAAAAAGATCTGCAACAATTGGTAAGAACCAATTTATTGAACAGATAAATCAATCTTGGTAAACTGACTACTCTTTCTGTGAAAAATACAGCCAGAGACATGCCCTGTTTTGCTGAGAAGTAAACACAATGAATATCCAAACCTATTTCATAACGTTGCTTTAGAAGCCACGTCATGTGTGAGCACAGCGAGGTTATTTGCATCTTTTAGATAACCGTCAAGAATGTTCCAATACAATCTGCAAACTTCTTTGAACAGACTCCACTGAACCTGTCTGCTCTCCATTATGCTTCCAGCCTCTCCATTATGCTTCCAGCCTCGCACTGAGTCTGTGCTCTCCACACGGTATCTTTTATGTCAACTATGGAAACTGCCATGCTCACATGGAGACAAGACCTAGCCAAGAGGCAGACATGCAGTCCCTGGACTTCAAGAAACAGACTGCCTTGACATTTACTTTGTTAGTACAGATGGTTCACAGAGGGGCCAGCAATGCAAACTTGAAGCTGCCTGAGACTACATTCAAAACCTTACTCTCAAAGCCAACTCTGGGAATCGATATCTTACTGCTTTCTCCTAACGTGGCACCAAGGATCAGCCAGCCTCTAGCCCTCAACGTCTTCCAAGGCACCTGCCTATGTTAGATTCTGAAGAGAGCTTTCACGTGGGCTTTCTGTTTCCAGCTGAAGCATGCTCTGGCTGGCACTTCTGACCGCGTGTCTGGAGAAGATGGAAATGACTATCATCCTCCCATGGCCATCGATTCCTTTACAATCGGACTGTAGCATTCTACTGGTTTAAATTACTTGACGCGTACAAAGAAAGGTACACGAGGATCCTTCTCGCTTGCAACAAATACAACTTGGTGTTCTCAGCACTGGGTCTAACTGTAGGGTACCTCCACCATCCAAACAGCACAATGAGAGGCATGTCTCTGAAGAGTTGTAATATTTTCAACAAATGGTCACTCCTTGTAAACATTTCTGTTATGAAATGAGAAGTCTTGGCAATTCAGATTCTCCATGTAAATTACGAGAACGGAATTTTGGTTAAAAATTGATGGTAAGCCTTTCCTCAGGCTATACTCGCCCCAGTAATGCTCAGCTGGAGCCATTTCCACAAACCCTACACATGCAAGCTCTTGGTAGGCTTCAAATGGAGTTACTAATAACTCCATTTATGAAAAATTCCCTTCACTCGCTGCATCTGACACAAAAAAGATACTAGCAAAGCACACTTATGATCTATCCAGTTCATTAAATGGGTGCTTAAATAGGAACGCAGCTCGTTGAATCAAGACCTTTATGTGCTAACCTTGCACTTTAACTTCCAACAAAGACAATTCTGTTAAAGCCCGTCAGAAAATCCATTTCAAAAGCAGCTCTCTGCAGTTCCCGAGTTCCTCTAAGAGGGCAAAATGTGGCCAGCAGCTAAGTAAGGCCAATATTTATGTCTGGCTGGGGAGAGACAGTGCCCCCCAAGAGGAAGAACTGCAAAAGAAGAAAGATGTCAGTAATTCAGTCTTGGGTATGAAAGAGAAGCTGCAGGTGTGAGCCAGCAAATACCAGAGAAGGAGGGTGACAGATGTTTCAGGACAGGGTAGTAAACAATATAGACTTGCTAATTGTAAATAACAACACTGTAAATAAATAAATACTGTAATCAACACAGACTGTTTTACTGTACATCAAAACAGAATCATCAAAATAACCCCCAAAATCTGCAAGGAAGATCCCCTAATCAAAATACAAAAGAAATGCAACCCGCTATGCTTTGCTGCCTTTCAATAACCTGCAAAATTATTAGATAGAAAAATGTTGGGAAAAGCAATATGGAAGAGCTTCTTCTGTAAGAGACAATATATTCACGTGGCTGTCAACCAAACCAGTATTACTGCTGTCACTAACCAGCTGTCTTTTGGGATAAGGTGCTTGCTTTTTTTTTAAAAGTTCTTGCACACAAGTGACAACCAGCACAACAGAAAAGGTACATTCTCTGTTTAAAACTCCTATGTGAGATATCCACATCAACATTTTCTCAATACTTCATCATACAACGGAGACACTCGGACAAATCTTCTAAGTTAAGAGAGAGAAAACCAAATTGACTCACTATCCCATTAAACAGCTCCAGTAAACTAAAACAAAAGAAAAAAGCAAACCAAACGAAAACCAACAATGCAAAAGCCAAGGAGAAAAACCAATTTTTTTTTTCCCCTTAAATTACAATTATACAGTCCTACAGTTTTAAGTCTCATAACAAACTACAACGCAAGGGACAGCAATGAAGCGGTGTCTGTGTGTTCTTTGGTAAAATTGATGGAAATGCTCAACTGAATATGAAGAAATCCTTGTACCAAACAGTGAAACAAGTTGGGCATGGGCTGTGCTGTCCCCCTTCTTGGAGGTTTTCAAGGCCCAACTGGCCAAATCTCCAAGCAGCCTTGACTGCACAGTTGTCCCTGCTTTGAGCAGGAGGTTGGACTAGGGATCTCCTCAGGTCCCTTCCAGCTTGAATAATCCTATGATATTATGCAAGAAATTTGGATAACCTTTCTGATACCATTAAAGTGAGAATTTGACTTTTCACCTTGCTTTAAAACAAACTATAAAAGCTTAAAAATAAGCTACTATTCAGCTTTCCATTTCCAGTAATTTCAACAGAAGATGAACAGCAGAAACTCTGTGCATCTCTTTAGCAGAGAGCAGCTGAAAGCCACAAGCCATGAAAGTCATTTCAGACATAATATTTTACCAGGAAACAGAATGTTTTCTTTTTGTTTGGTGTGGCATTTCCAGTTCTGTAATTCTTGACAGTATGACAACCGTAGATTCGTAAAGGAAGTCAGATTTATATAACATGTAGCAAAAAAAAAAATAATCACTTGCCTACTCTTCCTACTGAGTCAAGGGACTCAAGGCCGACTTTCCTGTTTTATTTAAAAAAGCAAAGTTTGGAAGACTTCTGAATGTCAACACTGTGATGCATTACATTGACGTTTATCTTCCCAGGATTGCAGATATACAGTAAAACCTTAAGGTGATATTTTTCATCTCTGCTGCAAGGTGAACTGTGGAATACCAGGAATACAAATGACAAGATGCACCTAGATCTTGCAGAAAATGAATGAAAACTGTGGTTTTTTAGCTGCTGCAGATGAGTTGCCTTTACTTTCTTTTTTTTTTTTGGTTGATTTGCTGCGTGTTTAAACCTCTGTCTGATAGGTGCTGGATTTTTCGAGCTGATGTTTCAGAGTAGGATGGATGCATTTCTACAGTCAATGTACTTCTCTACTATGCATTCTTGTCCTGCCCGTGTGTGACCAGAAGCACCTTTACAGCCGCACGCTGAGCTAGGTCAAGGACTCCCTGCAGCCAGCTGTGTGGGCAAGCCAAGTGAATTTGGCAGCCGTAAGCAGAGTGAACACCAGTGCTGAGCTAGTTCAAAACAGATGTGTGGGGAAAAATAAAAAGCAACATCCACTGGTGGCAAGGAGTAGCTGAAAAACACGGAGGAGAGTGGACATGCAAGGGCCATGCAGCCCTGCTCCCCCAGAGTGATTTCCAGCTACCCTCAGAGCCCAGTTGAGGACCTCCACAAAGAACCAGGGAGAACCAGTATCTGCAGGCTGCCAGGAGAGCAACTGCCTGCCTCCATAGAGGGTTTGTTTCTTTTGTACCTTTAAAAAAACCCAACAAAACAAACTAAACCAAACCAAACAACACAAACCCCTAAACCAAACAAAACACCCCAGAGTGCCCTTCTCTAAACCTTTATTCTCCCTTGGAGAAGACCCACTTTATGCAGGGGCATAAAGGTAGCTAGCTCTCTTAAGTCCCTGTTGAATTTGGACACTCCTAGAGTGCTAAGAGCATCAGAAAGGCTTGCCCACTCATCACCACATCCAGACCCCACCTCAGAAACAAGCCAAGTGTTCCAATGCATGGCAGGCCTCTTAACAAGTAGAACAGACTGGTCTGGGTGGTCTGGGCAAGAGCTGCTGTTCCCCTTCCCAAGGCACCCACGGCTGTTCCTCCAGTGCTGCCTGTGGTGAGCGTTCACAGCTATGCAGGAACACTGTTAAAGAGAAGGGCATTTCTGTTAAACGTTCTTAACAATATGAATGTCCCTTTCCTCTTCTATACCGGAGCTACAAAAACGAGGTTATTTCCCCTCGTACAAGAGAATTAAGGAGACAGCTGGATGTTCTTAACTTTCACGAGGAAAGGGAAGCTGTGCACAACCAGCAGTTGCCCTGCACTAGGTGAAAGCTCCAACCGTCAAGAGAGTTCTCATTAAAAATAGATAAAACCCGTGACTTTTCACAGCATGAGGATTCGAGCACATATTTCTAGGTCTCCAGGACTACCCTGTCCTTAGAAAATGCACCCAATGGCAGGCAGAACTCCTTTCCACAGAAGTATTTTCTCACTCTCATGCTACTATTAGGGAATGTGCCAGTCTAGTGCTGGCCACTTTTCTTATGTCTACAGACAAAATAAATAAAAATAAGTAAACAAATGGGAAATTCAAAAAGCAAAAATGTATGAAGGGACAGGAACATTGCAGAGGTTAATATGCACTGGGATAAAACCAGCACTCACATGAAGAGTTGCCATAGCTGGTCTTTTTCATGTGGTTTAATGAGTCCTATAGTCAATACAGTATAAAACCAGTTCATCATAGAATGTTTGGGGTTGGAAGGGACCTTTAAAGGTCTTCTAGTCCACCCCACACACGGTGAGCAGGAACATCTGTAACTACAGCAGGTTGCTCAGAGCCCTATCCAGCCTCACCTGAATGTTTCCAGGGATGGGGCTTCTACCACCTCTCTGGCAACCTGTGCCAGTGTTTCACCACCCTCATGGCAAAAAATTTCTTCCTTATCTCTAGTCTGTATCTCCTCTCTTTTAGTTTAAAACCATTACCCTGTGTACTGTCACAGCATGCCCTGCTAAAAAGCAACACTAAGGTCTGGTCTGTCAAAACGAGCAAATGTATTCAGGGGAGAAAATGGGCTTCCTACAGGAAAGCTGTTGAGGTTTGATGTTAGACTATGAATAGATCTCCTAAATATATACCGCTGGAAGGTTTCCACTTGTAAAGCCAAAGTGACTTACAGAAAGTCAGCTACATACAACTACATACAGGAATATTTAATAGGTTCAACTATAAGACACTGGTTCTGTACCTGAAACCTTAACTTCCTCATCCGTAAAATCTGGCTTACAAATAAATGCCCACGCAGTTTAGTAAACATGTAAAAAGTGTATTTCTCTGGACTTCGGAAATCTCAAGTTTGAGAATGAAAAAAGGAAGATGACAAAATACAATTATTTCTCATCTGCGAAAGCATTCTCACTGATGAATACTTTAAGGCATCAGAGTCAAAATTACTCAGTTAAACCATTCAAAAATATTTTTATAGCACTGACCTAAAAAGTAGAATGAATTCTGCTTGCAACATCATGCCTTTGGTAACATTAAGTAGTACATTATCATTTTTAGATAAGTCAAATGAATAGATAAAAGTTCTGCCTATTCTTAGAAATTAATAGCTGTGACCCATTCCTGAAAATCAGGATTGCTGGGATTAGACTGCAAACTGTATTTTGACAAGTTATCAGTACACAGTAAATTCTTGCAAGTATTGTGCAAGGATAAAAGCTGTTCAAAATCCTGTTCAAACTGCCTCTCCTCCACAGCAAATGCTAACTGGCCAAGTGTATCAGTGAAAACTTTGGTGCTTAGGCTGTGAAGACTTCTTTATCACAGATGTGAATTGTAGAGTGTAAAATGAAACAGTTCCAACCCCCCCCCAAAAAAACCCTTAGCATTTTATACCCTGTGACAAAACTGTAAGAAGATAAATTGCCCAAGCTATTACAGAGGATAAAGTCAAGAGATGTAGTCTGATCATTTATTCTTCTTTCTTACTTCCAGATATCCGTAGCCCTTATTATCTTAGTGTAATGCAAGAAAACTCTTATGCTGTTGAACAGTGGGTCATGAGAATAAGCCTAATTAACTCCCCAAAAGCCCCCAGAGAATGAACAAGGGGAAAAAAAAATGACCAGGAAGAAAAAGAAATAAACTGAGGTGTTCATCATTCAGCTGAGGATGAGATTGGAATAAGAACCTGGAATAACAATGATCAATGAAGCTCATTACACTAACAAGGACTTGTGCTGGCTGCAGGCAATCAATGTTTACCATCAAACCTCTTTGTAAGAATCCAGCCATACCTTTATCACCTGATGCAAACACACCTTTTTAAACAGTCCTGTTTGGTTTTGTTTGTTTGGTTTCTTGTTCTTGTTGTTTGGCTTTTTTTCTTAAGAGATAATGTATTTTTTTCCAATAAACATAAAAATTATATCAGGATCTCCAAATCAGTGTCTCACATGCCTTACTGTAAGCCCAGCAGCCTCTGTGTTCTCAGATTAATGGCAAAAACACAGCTAGGTACTTTGTTCTACCTGCAGTCCCTGTGTGCATTTCCCCACACATAAATATGCAAGTCAGCTTGGATTTAGAAATTGTGCACCCCTGGGAAATATCACCAAAACAAACACCTCCCTCCCAAAGAGGCACGAGGTCTCTCTCAACCACAAGACCTAGGCATATGGGAATCAGAGAAAGGGGACGTAGGACAGATAAAGTGTGCTCAAGGACAGCAGATTTCAAAGAATTCTAATTATTTTTAAAGTAGGCCAACCCCCAGGACATATCCATTTCATCCAGCAAAATTAATCCAGTCTGCTCCCTGCCATCCTCTTTTCCTGCAGCCCCTCAGGCATACACAAACATTAAAGGCTACATGAACTATCCTGGCAGTCTGCTCCCTTTTATCACAACAGCTTGACAACTCCCCTGTCATCACCAGCCTCGGTGGAAGATAATAACAGGAGCAAAATTTGTTAACTCCCTGAAAGGTGACTGATAGGACTATTGGTGGAAAAGGTTACGTCTGCTCTCTAATACGGTGACTCTGTATCTTGCAGAGCTTCCCCCCCTCTGTTTCCCTACATGAAATACGATGATGGTATCAACACTCTGGGTGCCTCGCTGCTTCATGTATGAGCACTCAAGGGCCTCATCATACATTGCCAAAGCTGGGCCAGAGTAACTGTTTGTCCCAGGTCTGACGTCAATCTTCTTCCAGTCTTGACTCCAGCTGACACACTCAGTAAATCTCATGCTGTAGGAGTACCTTACACAGAGTGAACTATCAGCATTTGGTGCTGAGGGTCTCCAAAAAGTGATTCAAGAGGCATCAGGAAACCTACACGCTATCCTCCTGGACTTGAGAGCTGCTGGCTGAAAACTTTTTGATCAGAGTCAGGTGATACACTTACAAACGTTACTAAAAGCTCATATTCCATCAAAAGAAGCAAACAAGAACAACAAACACCTCCCACCTTTTTCCACCTCTGCAGATACTGTTTCTAAGCCAATCACTGGTGCAGGTCTTGGTTCCACGCAGGAGGAATGTACGTCACAGAGGGGAGAGAAGTAAGGGTGGAAAAACACGTAAGAGGCAGCAGACGAGCTCCCTCCTTGCCCATCTCCCACGCTCCAAGCGCCACTGACAAACAGATACAAGGCTCTGCTCAAGAAAGACCAGCCAAATGAGGATGTGGTCGATGGGCAACCTACACCAGAGGTACGTCTGCGGTCAGAAAGGCCTACTGCTGGCATCACAAACACATCAGCAAGAAAACAAAAGAAGGGTTTAGAGTTGTAGGTGACTCCCTTCTGAAAGGATCAGAGGGTCCAATGTGCCGGGAAGACCCTCCTCACAGGGAAGTCTGCTGTCTCCCTGGAGCCCGGGTTAAGGACATCACTAGGAAACTTCCTAGCTTGGTATGGTCCTCAGACTATTATCCATCACTCATCTTCCACGTAGGTGGTGAGCATGCCGAGACTGGTAGTCCAAGAACAACCAAAAGAGACTTTAGAGCCTTGGGATGGCCAGTAAGGGAATTTAGGGCACAAATTATCTTCTCTTCTCCCAGTGGCAGGCAGTGACACCAGACTGAACATATGTATACAGTTTATTAACACATTGCTCTGTAGCTGGTGTCACAGTTACAGTTTTGGCTTTTTTGACAGTGGGATGACCTATAAAGCACCAGGCTTGCAGGCATCAAGTGGGAGACACCTTTCTCAAAGAGGGAAGAGAGTTTTCACACAAGAGGTTGACTGACAGGGCTTTAAACCAGATTTGAAGGGGGAGTGGGATGTATCTGAGCTTATTAGAGAGGACCCTGGGTGTCGTAGCCCAGCACTTGTGCTGATGCTAGCAGATTTGAGAACCAGAAGGTCTTCCACCCCTCAAGGGCGAAAACTACGTGCTCATCTCCCTCTCTGAAATGCTTATACACCAATGCATGCAGCATGGGGAATAAGCAAGAGGAAGTGGAGATCTGTGTTCAGTTGCAGGGCCATGATCTCATTGCAATTACTGAGACATGGTGGGATAGCTCGCATGACTGGAATGTTGTCATGGATGGCTACGTACTTTTTAGGAAAGAGATCAGCAAGGTGAGGTGGTGGAGTTGCTCTTTATGTGCGTGAGCAACTGGGATGCACTGAGATCTACCTGGGGGAGGGCGGGGGATGATGAAGAATGTGTTGAAAGCTTATGGGTAAGAATTAAGGGTCACACCAATATAGGTGAAACTGTTGTGGATGTCTACTACAGACCACCAAACCAGGAAGATCTCACTGAGGGCTTCCACAGGCAGCTGGAAGTAGCCTCAAGATCACATGCTCTGGTGCTTCATGGGTGACATCAATCATCCTGATATTTGTTGGAAAGGCCTCACAGCAAGGCATACTCTGTCTAGAAGGCTCTTGCAGTGCACTGGTGATAACTTTCTGATGCAGGTGGTGGAAGAGCCAACAAAAAGTGGTGCATTGCTGGACCTTGTCTTAATGAACAAAGAAGGTCTGGTTGGGAACTTGAAGGCTGGGGGAGCCTTGGCAGTAGTGATCACGACATGGTAGAGTTTAGTATCATATAAGGAAGAAGCTGGGCAATGTAGGATTTCAACCGTGACTTCAGGAGGTCTAACTCTGTCCTCTTCAAAAACCTACTTGGAGGAATCCCTTGGGCTAAGACTCTAGTAGGTAGAGAGGCCTAACGGAGCTGGTTGATATTCAAACATTACTTCCTCCAAGCTCAAGACAGGTGCAATCCTTTGAGTAAAAAAATCAAGTAGAGGAGGCACGACACCAGCATGAATGAGCAAGGAGGTGCTGGAAAAACTCATGTGGAAGAAAGAAGTTCACAGCATGTGGAAAAAAGGATGGGGAGAATTATAGGAACATTGGCAGAGTATATAAGGATGCAACAAGGAAGGCCAAGGCCCTCTTGGAATTAACTTTGGCAAAGGAAGTAAAAGAGAACAAGGGCTTCTTCAAATACATCAATGGTAAAATGGGCCCACTGCTGAATGACATGGGAGCCCTGCTGACAGACAATGCAGAGACAGTGCAACTACTGAATGCCTTCTTTGCTTCAGTCTTCACTGCTCAGACCAGCCCTCAGGAATCCCAGACCCTGGAAGTAAGAAAGAAAGCCTGGAGGGAAGAAGACTCTCCACTGGTCAATGAGGATTGGGTTAGAAATCAATTGCATAAACTGCACAAATTAAAACTGCATAAACATACAAATCCATGGGCCCTGATGGGATGCACCCATGAATGCTGAGGGAGCTGGCTGATGTTGTTGCTCTACCACTCTCCATCATTTTTTAAAGACAATGGAGAACAGGAGAGGTGCCTGAGGACTGGAGGAAAGCCAATGTCATTTCAGTCTTCAAAAAGGCCAAGAAGGAAGACTCTGGTAATTACAGACCAGTCAGCCTTACCTCAATCCCTGGAAAGGTGATGGAGCAGCTCATTCTATAGATCACTTCTAAGCACATGGAAGAAAAGAAGGTTAGCAAGAGTAGCTAGCATGGAGTTAAAAGGAAGGTCATGTCTGACTAATCTGATAGCCTTCTATGATGGTGTGACTGAATGGGTAGATGCAGGGAGAGCAGCGGATGTTGTCTACCTTGACTTCAGCAAGGCTTTTGACACTGTCTCCCATAACATCCTCGTGGGTAAGCTCAGGAAGTGTGGGTTAGAAGACCGGACAGTGAGATGGGTTGAGAACTGGATGAACAACAGAGCTCAGAGGGTCATGATCAGTGGTGCAGAGTCCAGCTGGAGACCTGTAAGTAGTGGTATTTCCCAGGGGGCAATTTTGGGGCCAGTCTTTTTTAAAATTTTCCTTAATTAACCGGGGGAAGGGAAGAGGGGGAAATCCCTTTTAGTTTTGCGATTAGGCTGCCAGGCTTTGAAAAGGGCTTAAAAAAACAAAGTTATGCTCAGACTTTGGTGGGAGAGATCCAGATGTTATGTAGATTTTTGTTTGCATGTTAATTTTGAGCAGATCCGGCAGTGAGCGCTCTATTTACGTGTGTATGTTGCTGGACTTTGCCGCGTATAGACGTTGCGCTTGTTGGATGGATGCTGAAGTATTAGCTCGGTAATGCCTTCTAATGGTACTGCTAATTACAGTGGGGTTATTTAGCAAATTAAGTGAGATGATGCACCCCCCACCCTTGAGCACCAAATGAACTTTTCCAAACACACGCACACACACACGTT
Source organism: Actenoides hombroni (assembly GCA_024336885.1). Lineage (NCBI taxonomy): Eukaryota > Metazoa > Chordata > Aves > Coraciiformes > Alcedinidae > Actenoides > Actenoides hombroni. Next base: position 15,472,204 of record WUAM01000431.1, read on the forward strand.
AATTTTGGTGTGTTTCTCTCGCCCAATCACTTTGCTGGAGCTAAACCATGCCTTACCTCAGAACAGTCAATTACCAAAGCTACACGGGATCATCAATCATGGGGGATGCTTGAAGTTTAGGGGAGGAGCGATGGTAAAACTATCGATCGCTGCAGTTTTGTCCTCCCCAACCCCCCACCCTCGTTCACGGTCCCCTGCACATAAAATCTAAAACAGGCTATCCCGTTAATAGTGGGATTTATCAATGATTATATACCCGGTTGTGAATGTGGCCTCATACATAGATGGCTTTTAAAAATACACGGCAGGAAAATATTATTTATTCAGTTAGGCTTTGATTTAGTTTGTTTTGCTTTTCGTGACGATGACGGTGATTGAAAGATTTTTTTTTTCTTTTCTTTTCTTCTTGACACTCTAAGAAAATGACTCAAGGGGTAGCTATAGATATTTGGCCTGATTTTAATAGGCGTAGGGAATGAGCTCCAGAGGTCAATAAACCCCTCCAAAATGATGAATGATTGAGTACCTGTGATGATGATAGTGATTACCGGAGCAATTAAACAGTTTGATTAAATGAGCCATCATAACAATGATGTCTGCGGGAAATCAGCCCTCACATATAAAGAAAGATAGTGTGGAGGGTTGACAAACGCCAGTGGGCATTCCTGCGTGTTCTGATAGCGCCGAGCCCTGCAGAGCAGGGCTGTATTTACTAAGAGTGGGGGAATATGGAGAAAAGTCCCTCACCTACTTTTAAGCCAGATTTGCACCCTGCTCAAAACCCGCCAGAAACCGGAGAGCAGACCCGTTTTTTTTTTTCCTAGAGGATCTCCTCCAAGATTAAAGCTAGTCCTAAGAGCAACCGAATTGCGGTGACTGACTTTCACGGGACTGTAAAGAGAGGTGAGTAAAAAAGCCCTTAGTATGTAGATCTCTTTCAAGCAGTGGTTAAGTCGATCCATTTCGCAGGAAAAAAGCCAGTCTTCTTGTGCAGTATTTTATACTCTGTCGTATAAATCGGTAACGTAATTCAAGATATTCATGGTAATGAATGCTTGGCTAATCCTTTGGGTGCGCGGAGACCTACAGAGCAGTAGGTTATGCAAATCCTTTCCTACTTTTACAGCTGTAGTTTTCTAACAGATTTTTTTAAAGAGATCTAGTCATCGGTGAATGCAATTTGGGGTTTTTCCTACACACACACCCCCCGACCCCCCCCCCCCGCCTCCCACCCCCCAAAAACCTCCCCCATGTCTTCAACAACCTTCGAGCCGTTTATCTTTAGTAAGACCCTGCATC
>WUAM01000431.1:15485860-15496755 GCA_024336885.1 Actenoides hombroni
TGGGCTGCCGCGCCCGCCTCCCCGCTGGGCTCAGCGGCCGGGGTGATGCGGAGCAGGAAGTAGCCGCCGCGGGAGCCGCGGTTCCACGTGGCCGCCCCGCATCGGGGCGGGGGCGCCTCGCACCGGGCCCGGCTCCGGCTCCCGCCCCCGCCCCGGGACCCCGGCCGGGCGTGTGCTGCCGCTGCACCTGCTCCGTCCCAGCTGGCGGCTGGGGTTAGCCGCGCCCGCACCCCGCCTGGGGCACGGCAAGGATGGGAAGAGCTCGAGTGGGCTTTGGGCTTTTCTCAGCTGGGCGGGCAGCTCCGCTCGGGGCTCTGGCTTGTCAGAATTAAGGTGCGAACGCTTAACTCTAGTCACTGGCAAAGGAGGAGGGTGACACGGGCCCAAGTAATTACTGGGTGCAGGCTGGGCAGAGTACCACTGAAAAGTCAACAGATTTTTCTGGAGGATAGCAGAACAAGTACGACATTACAGAGAGGTTACCGGCCCTTATTTTATTACTAATTTTCTGCGCTGAGTCGGGCATCCTCTTTCCTCCTTTGAAGGAGACTCACACGTGCACACAAATGTGAGCTTTCCACAAAGCGGTGGTGCAAGAACAGTGCTTCCAGTGTAATACTTTTGCCTTTTCTCTGTGTTCAGTACTATCTGCTTGCTTTGACATTTTTTCAGTTCTATTTCTTGTGTGCACTGGAAAGATACTCGATCCGAGGATCCTGAACATTAAACTTTCAATGATAAGCACTGTAGAAATAAAACAGGATATTACACCCTGAACAGGATTCACTTTGGAGGGGAAAAAAAAAAACCAAACCCCACACCTAAATGACCTTTGTAGTTGGACACACCTAGACACACAAGTCTTCTGTTTATTCATGTAACCTGGGCTACGGCACTGTATGGTTTTTGTCCTCTATTCCGTAAGACCATGGTATGAGATGTAGGCAAATACGATGTTTAAAGCACGGGCAATAGGTCTAATCCTTACCAGTGTTTGCACAGCCCCGCGGCTTCCACCAGTCTCCAGAGGTGTTTTCCTCAAAGCCCCCTCCTTGCTTGCGGTTGCAGCAACCACACAAGCATCCAGCGAAAAGGTCTAGGTGACTTTTCAGACAGATAACAGCACCTGCCCGGGGCTGGGAGGGATTGGGGGGTTTTGCTGGGAAAGGCACAGCGTTGAGGTGCCCGGCTCTGAACAGATCCCTTGGCTCACTGGAGCCCGGTAAGAAAAGGCTACAAACTGTGAAGTTCTGTAGGCTGTCAAAGAGGTATGGAAGCATTCCTCCAACTCTTCTCTCTACTGCTTTCCAGAGACCTTGCTGCAGCGAAAGGTGCTCTTTCCTCACAACGTTTCACTCTCTGTTTTTGGGATCCCTTTTTACTGTCCTGTGCTGGTGCTCTGGGCACGTTAAAGAAGAGCGAGAGGAAAAAAAATAGGTTATTTTAGCACTGCGCAGAGGGTACTGTACAGCTGGCCGCAGCCGTGCGCTGCGATACTGCTCTGCTGCTGCAGAGAGTGACAAGGACAGAGCCCTCTGCGTGTGAGTTGATACTACACGAATCCACACTTGTAAGGCTGTATGCCAAAACTTTTTTTAATTTTTTTTTTAATTTTTTTGTTTTTTAAATGGAGGCTTACGTTCTGCAGACCCCCACGGGTGAGCCACGCAGCCGTGCTCACCACGGAGCGCTGCACGCTGGCAGGTGACCCAGAGTCCCGCTGTGTTTTGGGTTTGGACAGTAAAAGCCTCACTGTGAGTGAATTCCCCCATCAGTTGTCCGAGGACAGTGGTTTAACTGTACTGGGGCGCTTTACAGACCCCTGCCTTCTCCCCCGAAAGAGAAGTCGCGGATGCCCACTGGGAGGCAGTACGGGGCCAGTGGACAGGGTGTTGGTGCCAGCCAGCCCCTCTCTCTTGAAACTGCCACTGACAGGAGATTGCAGAAGGCGTCATGTTCCTGTTTCACTGTTACACCTGCCTGCCCTGGTCCCTCCACAACAGGGAGCATCACTCACCATTTTTCTTATGCACAGGCATGAATACAGTACAGTCTGACTCCAGAAGTATCAACTTAATACTGACCTTGGAAGTATTTTTTTTTTCAGTTTTATCCTCATTAAGGAAGTGCTGAAATTTCAAATTCCTGTGTCGTAAAGCTCCTGAAAGGACCTGCAGAATGTGTTTTCACTCTTGCTGAATTCATACTGGCTGAGACAGAAAATTCAAATTAAAGTTGGCTTTGGGTTGCCTCCAGTAACATTCAAAACTACTTTAAAAAGTCTTTTATGACCTGGTGAGGGAGGGTTAAACGTGAATTTTTGCCCCTCTCAGTTGCAAAATACTGTACAAACCATGATGCTTTTACTACCCAGCCAGCACTGAAACGAGACACAATCCTGACTGTTATTAGGGAGTTAATCAACCTCTGCTAGACTGATATTCTGTCATGTAAATGTTTCTAACAGACTGGTAGCTGTCATAATGTTTCTATCTGTATGTGGACGTGTCTGCTGCTCGCTGCATGGAAATCATATGTTCACGTCTCCATATGCCTCCAAATAAATATCTGATGATGTTTAAATCATTACGAAGTCTTGCTGCTCTTGAACCAGAGACCTATGATGACCTGAAGGTGAAGTATCCAATTACCAATCCCCTAAGCCATGCAGTTGCCTTATTGCTGGGGATTTGGGGGATGGTGTCTGGAGCGGGGTCACTACTAAATACCAGAATGTCACACAGTTCCTCATATTAGAGAAGCGTCAGGGTCTGGATATGCCTTCTAGCTCTCGTCCTGAATATCTGGCCACAATAAAGCACTCTGCTTGTTTATTAATGCAACATTTGAGAGGAAATTCCTATATATGCTTTTGTACCTATAACGATGAAAGTCACGTAGTACAAAGTTCCATAATACAACAAGCTGCTGTAAAGGCTTCACTGTACATAACCCCCCTCATTTTGCTCATTTGCAGTTTTTTTCAAACAACACACAGGTCTCCTTTGCAAGTCAGAGACCAACTTCTCTTTGTACTGAGTTCAGTGAGCACAAAAGGAGTTGGTTTTTTTTCGTGTGAATGGGTTATTGAAATCAGCAATGGATTGTAGACCTCAAGCAATTTCACTTTTCTTAAAAGTTTCCAGATTTAACTACCAAGACTTCATATAATGCAGTATTTCACTACATGGTGTACTCTAGGCTTCATGTAATGGCAAGCTTGGTCATGCTTTGATTAAAGAAGAAAGTGCTGGAAAATGCCATCTGGCAGAGAGTAACTTGCTTCCCTAAACTGATTACCCACAACATAAGCAACACCTCTGCTTCAGTAAAAAAATACAGCTCCATGCAGTCCTTTTTACCATCACTTCTGACCTTCCCTACTCCACTGCCATCAATTCTAAGGTTATTTGTATCTAAGCGGTCATCTCTGAGCAAAGCTTTTGCAGTTTTCCATACTGCTGCTTTGGATCTAAGGTGAGCTGGCCATTGACATTTATTGAAAACACATGTAGTGTGTTAGCACTACGGAAGATCTATTAGTGCTGCATTTTGAAGTCCTGGGGTGCTCCGGTGAAATCCCAGACAGTCCTCCACTAATTTGCACCTGAGAAGGCAGAAACTCAATGTGGGGCTGGAGAAGCCTGTCCAAATCTACCTTAACGGATGTTAAACAGGCTCATACTCCCTTCTGACACTGTCCCCAGCACTGAGGGGTTTGCAGTGACATTCTGGATTAATGAGGTGGTCGCTGCTCGGAATAATCCAGAAAGGCAGAGTTGGATATACACTATGATAGAGATAAAGCCCTGCCCTAAATATTTATGAAGCATGTATATTTCATTTCAGAGCTGATAAAAAAGGAACTGAAGTACAGGGTTTTTAATTCTTCTTAATTTTCTGTCATTGTTTTTAAAGTACTTTAATCAAATAAGTGGCTGTCAGAAATACTTAATACATGCTTTTGCAAATTAGACTTGTTTTGTGTTCATGATCTCTAGTCTTCAATACTATTCTTCCTGCAATTCTCATTTATCCTTCTTTCTTAAGCCAGAGGCTTAGCAATGCATGTCCTACCACAAATTACCCTTCAGTATTTCAGGACTGAATAGATGCTTTTGGCTGAGTGCAGTTTGCCTCCTTTGCTTTTCCTGTCACTTTTATGAAGAACATGTTATGAAGTTCCTGTCATTACATTTAGCCCCCATTCTCCTGTCATGCCTACTCAGTCAGTTTTCCTCCTGCAATATCACCACTAGCTCCTCTTCTCTTTTCCCACACAACAACAGAAAGTGAGCTCATTATTTTATACTGGTTTGAATTCTCCCTATGTTCTGAAGACTGGAATGTAAAAAAAAATAATACACGTTTGTGGTTTGTTTTGTTGTTGTTTTTTTTCAGTTGCCCTTTCTGGTACTGAGTACCAATCAACGTTTATGAACAATGTTATATTATTAATACTGCTTTTGTCTAAAGATATTTGGCTTCTTTCAGATTTGCAAGTCCTCAAAATATCCACACTGTGATGAGTGTTGACAATCCTTGACAGATTTAGATCTCATTAAAATAGTGGATGGGATGGTCTGTTACGTGGGTGTTTCATTTAAGTTTGAAGAGAGTTGTAATGATTCTAAGCATGGTTTTGCCATTTAAAAAGTAAAATATATATTTTAGATTGCTTTATTTAGGAAGTCTCACCTGTATTTTGAGCCAGATGTACGTAGTCATATATCTCAGGTCCAGAAAATATCCTTTTCCAAGGTGTCATATTTCTGAGCACTTCGAACAGAAATTAACTTGTGTTATTTCCTGAATCTAGGGCAAAGAAAATTGAAATAGGTTGCTGCAATTTCTGTTATGCTGGAAAAAAAATAATATTTAAAACATGGTGTAAACACCCACATTTCACATACTGATTTACTTAAAAAAAAACACTTCTAAAAGATAGTAAATTAATGGAGTTAATTTAATGCATTTGTCAGTCTGAACAAGACCCACAGTGCATTTGAGGTACAAAATGGAACATTTTAGAACTATAAATTAATTAGATTTTTCATACGTTTGTGGACTTTTGCTATTTAGTGATAAATTTGTGATAGTCCCACAAATAACTGGTAACCTGAGTATTATTGATTCAGTATCATACCTGCTATATAGGCTATAAATCTTCAGTAAGTTTGATGGCTTTTTCTTCAGGATATTTTCCCTTATATTGTTCAAAATTAAACAAAATTGAACTACTGAAGATAATCAACATTTGTAAAGCACTGGATAAGTTCAATACAGCCAACATGTCAAATCTGAACAAGGTAAAGCCCCGTGAAACTTCATAGACAAAAAAAACCCCAACAAACTAACAAACAGAAAAAGGCACTCAGAAGTTGTTTGTTATATACAAATGCATGGACATGCAACATTTACTAGTCCCTAAAACAAGTATCTTTTGTTGTCCCTTAACTTAGTCACAGGGTGAGCAAACTTCAGAAAGCGTGGTCTGCCTCTTTTTACATAATTAAGTAAAAGGTCAATTAATAATTCCTGTAAAAGTCCAGTCAATAGGTTTATACATTAACACTGAAATAATAGAAAAAGAGTAACATCACAGAGATCAACAGGAGTCTGATTTTCAAACTGGGGGTCCCTGGATGCCCAAGGAATGGGGAAGGTATCTGCAACAGAAAACAACAGCAAGATTACTGCCATTAGTCATTGAAAGTTTGTGGTATGGAGCCTCCATCACAAATTCATAACTGGAAGTTGAAAGCCTTGGTAGCAGTGAAACGTCAAAGCATTGCTAGACAGCTCTGAGCTTTCTTACTTATTTGCAGATTTCATAAGCTGTAAGTTTGATATTACCAGTGGGTGAGAACCAATGCCAGTGTGCCAAGCAGCCTCTTTTCTTACCGAGCTGCTAGTTGGAGAGAAATTCTTAAGCAGTAGATTATTTCTATTATGTATCATTTGACACCAAGTCGTATTGATTAGTAATTCAATGAAATTATTCTGTTATAAATGACATATTTTGTGGGAATTGCTTGCGGAATTGCAGGCAAGAGCAGCCACTGGCTCATAACACTGCACACATTCAAGTCTTTTACGAAATATAATCATAATGAAGTAGATTTCACAAGGGCTTTAGTACAACATGCAGATGCAGCATCTTGTGGAAGTTTCTCCCTCTTCTCAGGTCCACAGTTATTACATACACATATCCTTACCTGATAGGAATTAAACAATTTCCAACTTGTACAGTTTTAGCTCAGGTCGAGGTTTTTTTGTGTTTGTTTGGTTGGTTTTGTTTGCTTGTTTTTGATTTTTTTTTTAACGTTTTCCATTCTTTTCCCAAACTGAAAGAGAAACAAAAAAAAAACCAAACAAAAACCCAAACCCAAAACAACCAACCCCTAAACGAACAACTTAAGAGAAAAAAATTGCTAAACTTATCAAAAAGACTGAAATAAAGGTGAAGAACTGTAATGAAGTCATCATCTTGACAACCTGAAGTTCACTGCGTTTTAATCACCTGTGACAAGTAACAGTGACAATGGCAGGATCTCATCCATCTGCAAATACTGCAGGTTTTCACATCTCTCAATTCACTGCCATTTCACTCCCTTTTCCTAACGTGTAACTGCAATGACTTAAGAAGCAGTTGGCTGAGTATTCCAATTAAACAAAACAAATTCTAAAATTCCCAAGTGCATGCAATTAGCAGGAAACAGATCTCCAGACTGTACTTTTATTTTAATACTGGCTTAACTAAATCTTTGTTCTCAGTAGTTTGATCAACTCGGGGACATCCTTTAGGTTTAAATGTTAGTAGGAGTTTATAGAGTAAGTGGGAAAAGATAAATTTAGAGTTTTTTCCTTACAAAAAAAAATAAAAATCTATCTATTTCACTGGATGCTGCTTGAAAAGCATGTTTATAGAGCAGAATACTATTCCAATTAACATTATTTCAAATTCAACTGAAGAATCATTGATTTGTTCGTATTCCCATTCACTGACTCTTTGAGTAACGAAAGCTGCTCCTGTAAACCTCAGGTCAAAGTGAAGTTTATTCCATTCCTCCTTTACTATCAACAACTTAGGCATATTTATATTTATCTAAAAATGAACACAGCATCTGTGTAATTGATTCTTTTTCCCCTGAAATGGTGCTTTGGAACAAAGGAGAAGCGATAGGAAAACTTCACGTTGTGTTAAAGCTTGGTAATCCATAGCAGGGCTTTTGTAGACTCTTGGCTAACTGCTTGAAAAACCTGGTGGACTTCTTACTAACCTACAAGATACAGGAAGCTACAACATGTCTTCCATACATTTTAGATTTAAATAAGCAGACTTAATAATATGAAAACAATTTGCCTCTCTTTGAGGTTTAGATCCAAACACTCTCTTCAGACTTGCCCTGCTAAGTCTTTGGTGTCAGGGATGATTAACAGAACGAAGGAGAAGAGGCACTGTTCCTTGCAACATTTAGGTCAGCTCTGATTCTCACTGGTGTGTATCTAGGCCATGTCTAATTAATCCCAGAATATTCCATCATTGCTGGATTACCTCTGTCAGCTTCTCCTATAGAAACCTGGCAGCAAAGATTTTTTTTTTACCTTGGGTGAGGAATTTCCCTTTTCAAAAGGCAAACAGGAATGGCTGTTTTATCATCTAACTACGTAACGTTTATGCAACAGTTTATAGAGCCCTCAGGATATAAAGTCTTTAGTAGGAGTGAATACCTTGACTTGAAATTAGTGGAACATTGCCACAGATTTAAACAGAGCCAAGACTTCACCCCCAATTGCTTTTAGGATAAAATTTACCAGCTCTGGCCTTCTCAACTCTAAATTTGATGCTGCTATTCAAAATAATAGCTTTTCTTTTTTTTTTTTCCCTAAGCCGAATGTGAATACAAGATACTTAATCAAGTCCAGATCAGAAAATACAAGAGATCCACAAAAAACAAAACAAACAAACAAAAAAGAATTTCACCTAAAAGCCTGTTGCAGATGAGGAGAAGTTAAGGGGCTAAATTCTATTTGTGTACTTTAAACTGCAGTTTACTGTCTTCCTTGGCCATTACTAGAATTACGTAAACAGTTTGCCAAGGCATTTGTCAGGTTGGGGAAGCGCATAAATCCAGATGAGCTGCCACTGTGGAGCTGTGGATACACCACTGGTGACCACTGAAAAATAACCCAGCACGCTTATTGAACTGAGGATACGCTGCACCCGTGTTCCATGTATCACAATAGTGACGCACAGAATCACAGTACTAAAAATAGAGCATTAATTAGCAATGCTAAATTTATGTGCAGTTATGCAAGGTGCTGGGTGTCTCAAGCTGTACCATGTTTGCATCCTCGGGGCAGAGTATTTTAGCTTTTTAAATCAGTGCTCTATAAACATGCGTTCATCTAGTATGCATAAAGCCAGATTATTTTTTTTTTTAATTCTTTTTTTAATACCTGATGATAAAATGCTGGATGACGAGACAACTTACCACTTGCAGAACAAGAAATACCTGTTACAGGAAATCTATTACTATACACTTAAAACAGGCCAAGAATGGCACAGACATTTTTGTGGTGGGTGAGATATGTTTTTTAACCACACCCTCAGCTTTTCAAATTATGTCCTTACAATCTTCTTTAATTAAACATCAAAAGGATTTTCACTGCGTTTGCTACAGCACTGTTGTTAAAACCCTCATTTAAATGCTTCTACTGATACCTTCAGAATTACGTAATATTGCACATGTAAATAAGATGCAGATTTTTCGCATACTTGTTTTCCTTTCCTATGTGAGTTGATTACTAAAGGAGGAAATGCTATTCATCAATGCTTGATACCAACACGTTAAAAAATGCATATTGAAAACCTTCTTTTTTTAACTTCCTTTGAGAAATAGTCAAATCAGTATCAAACATGAGTTTTGCCTGAGTTAGAATTTACCTGCCCTTCAAACGTGTGCTCATGGGTCAGCTGATACCTGCATTAACATGACTTGCATCTATATTCTGTGTCTAAGAAGTCATTTTGTGTTTTAGCTCACATTAGAAGCAGTCTCTTTGATGTAAGATGAGTGCACCTGCAGCAAAAGTACACGTAGATGTATTGCATTCCATAGCAAATGCTGTGAAAGTGCCAAATGCCACTGTCTTGCACTTAATGCTTTAGGGTGAAACCACAGATAGGGATTAAAATAATGTCATCTTGACAGGAATAAAATGCACACAGGTTGGTGATGTGATATTAATAATATTCCAAGTTAGTGTAAGCTGTCACAATTCACATGGCTTTTTCCACTGAGGTCCCCTACTATGATACTGGCCTTCACCACAGAGGAGGGACTCTCATCTTTTTCACTGTGGCACGCGATTCCAGCTGTACCTCAGAGTCCTACAAGCACATGCAGCAAAAATGGGCACTAAGGCACGGAGGTTCTGTCTGGATTTTGGTCGTCCGGCTCAATTCAGAGTTGGTGGATGAACAAGATGTGTATGTGTGTTTCTAACAGTGATGGATTAAATAAGATATCAAAATAAACTTGATGGTGTGGGACAGAGTACAGACAGAGCGATTATAGCTTATTTGTCCTTTCCCTTTAGGGATATTACCCCTTCTTGTTCTTCATTACTTAGTTCAAACACTGTACGGACTGGGGCTTGATGGTGACAGCAAATATGAAGACACCAAAATGCTCTCTAAACTCATTATTCCCCATCATCTTGGCTACTGAATTTTCACCCCTTTTTTTCTGATCAGCCTCTCAAATTCATCAGTCTCAAGTAAGCTGAGCAGGCTGTAGACTATTAGTTGAAGTTAGAGTTACTGGAGTTATATATAGTCTTTGTGAAATCAACTTGATGAGACAGACGGGCACTGGAGAGGGGAAGATATTTGTGTGGATTATAGAGGCTCTAAACTTGGAGTGTTATTGCCCTGTACACAGCAGGAAAACTCAAAAGTTGTCATTCAAAAAGTGTATGTCACATTAATTTAAAAATTCCCTACACTCAAGAACCTGGATTTTAGACTCTGTTAGTGTTTATATTGCTTGTGATACCTTCAGAAGTTAACTAAACAAGTAGTTACTGCTTTGGAATCCAGACAGAGATGCACTATTAACTTTGGCAGGAGTTATCAATAACTTGCACTTTCTAAAAGTCGAAGTGCATATAGCACATGTAAAATGTATGCAATTATCTTAAAAAGAGCTTTTAAGTTTTTATGAGTGGCTGCCCAACTTGAACTGTTGAAGGATTAAAATAGTTCATTGTACGCCTCCCAGAAATTGCATCTGATAATGGTGTCCTCTCTGATCATTGAAAGATTTCACCAAATCCTTCCTTTCCTGTTGCTTGCCCTTTTGTTAGTCTGTCATTCTTTCCCCTCTCTAAAGAAAGAAAAAAAAAGGAAAAAAGAAAAAGATTGTTTTATACAGTTAAGTTTCTTATCAGGCTCCAACCTTGATACCAGGATTTCCAGTTTCCTGGTCAATTATCTGGGTACAGTCAAATGATTCTCTCCATCCAATTACCCACAATAACCTTCATTATGAAGGCAAGTGTTTCACCCTGCCCTGTGGTGCATGGAGAGGACCATTGATAGCATCAGTATCTACACGCACTACAAAGACTAAGAAAAAGCTAGACTTTTCAAAAGCTTCTGATATCACACTTGCCTTCCTGCTACTTGCAGGCATGGGAGAAGCTTCTCACCATGATCAAACAAGCCTCTAGCACTTTGGAGTAATACTAGTCTGTCACTGGAGTCCTAAGACCTGGTAGACAAGGCAAAGAATAGACAGATGCATTCACAGAATCATAGAATTGTCAGGGTTGGAAGGGACCTTAAAGATCATCTAGTTCCAATCCCCCTGCCATGGGCAGGGACA
>WUAM01000431.1:15497609-15527726 GCA_024336885.1 Actenoides hombroni
AGATGTTAAACAAGACTGGTCCCAGTACTGATCCTTGAGGGACTCCACTTGTCACTGGTCTCCACTTGGATACTGACGCATTGACAACCACTCTTTGGCAGCAGCCATCAAGCCAGTTCTTTATCCACTGAATTGTCCATCCATCAAATCCATATTTCTCCATCTTGGAGACCAGAATGTCATGCGGGACAGTGTCAAAGGCCTTGCTCAGGTCCAGGTAAATGATGTCTGTTGCTCTTCCCCCTTCTACTGATGTTGTGACCTTCTCATAGAAGGCCACCAGGTTAGTCAGGCATGATTTGCCCTTGGTGAAGCTAAATATATGGACAGGACAGAGATTCAGTAGATGACTCTCATCATTCGAGAACTTCTGACAGGAAAAGTCCTTAACAAATACCTGCACCCTGCCCAAGTTTATGACTATGAGGTTCCTCACTTCCATGAAGCACATGCCTTCATTACAACAGTCCTCCTATTAAATGTGCCAACACCTGGACTCTGAAGAAGTGGCAGAAATCAAGCTGACAAATTTTCACATAACTGTTTGAACACACCCAACTGTCCACCAAGTATAAGCTTGAGGGTTTTGGGGATGATCATCCTGATGTGTGTTGTACTGAGGTAAAGATGATGCTTTTTGACAGACATTCCCTCACCCTCTGGTTTTGCAATTTCAGTATGGAAAATGCAAAAAAGATCCTAGGAGCTCTGCAGGGTTGGCAAGGGAGTGCAAAGTTTGAGTAGTGTCGTGCTGACCTGGTTCATCTCTTTAGTTATCTTTCTCTGCTGTGTTTTCGCTCTGTACGCTGTCTGTTGTGTATCTTTGTCCCGTGTTTACTCAGTGCCTAGCACAGACTAGTCCAGTCTGTTACTACAGGACGGTGCACATACTTACAGTCTCTTAATCCTGGAAGAAGTTGAGACCTCAAGCACGCACGCACATGCACACGCAACCTACTTACCCGTGCGTTTCAATATGTTTTTTTCATAGAAAAAAAAACCCTGAAAACCCTCAGGAATTTCCGAAGATGTATCTGCACTAATTAGAGTCGGTATCATTTGCGTGCCAGATCTTTCCTCATCACCTCCAATTGCCCCTCCTCCTCCCCAAGTTTTAACATTCATATCATCCTACTTCCTTGACGATACATTTGAAAATGAGTTTCAAACTCAGAGTCCATCTCTAGAGCAGTAATAAATCCTGTGACAATTTTTTTTGTTTTCAAAAACCCAGCTTCTGTAGCGAGTCACAGCTTCCATTACTGTTAAGTCGCTTAATTCCCTAAGACCCCTGAGGCTGAAATACCTGCAGCTGTTAAGCACCTTTGACTGGGTATTTCATCTCTGAAAATATAAGAACCTTTTGTACATCAAATACTATATATGACTTTTTTTTTTTCTGGTTGGTATTTTAATAAGTTTCCATCACTATTTTTACCAAATCGTTTTTAAGGTCCACAGGCCAGATGCTGAGTATGTATAAATCACTCAGCTCTAAATACATCAAAGGAACTATATTCATTTGTCCTAGGATTTGGCTTCCTATTTCCAGTTGTACCAGACTTTTTTTTTCAGCTAATCTTGCAAATGCCTTAACCACATCCATTTCCTACTGTACCCCTCTCAATCCCTTTCAATTACCTCCTTCTTAACATATAACCCCTCCATAATTCTTTACTTTTAAATCCTTTTAAATCCTTTTTTCCTTCCCCCCCCCCCTTTTTTTTTTTTTAAATTAGCTAATTGTTAAAAGCAATTGTAACTCTTTGAAATTGTACTTCTGAATGCATCATGGTATGTTGACTCTAAGGGCTAAAGTTTCTAAGCAGCTTTCAGAATAATGAGATTTGTGTGCATGACTCCCTTGCGCTGCTTTAAAGATTTACTCTTTAGAGTTAAAAGATTTTCAAAAAAATCAGTTTCTTTGTGCTGCTGGCTTGTAAACACGGTGCTCAAAGCATGCATCCTTTACAGTGCAGTTACCCTTTTCTCTTCCAAGTTACTTGCTGTGCTGGAGGAGCTTGTGAACGTCTACCCTTACCATGCAACTTTATAACCTAAGGGCGTGTCATCCTTAGCAGCAGCTGATACGCTCTGCTGTTTTTTGTTCAGTTTGCCTTCAGTCAGCACTTGGTATTTGTATGCATAAAATATTTGTGCTACACATTCCTTTATCAGGCGACTCATTCTCCTTCTGTGCCTGACCAACATTTCCATTGATAAGTGGCAGCAGCTCCCCGATATCTTACGTAAAGCGTTAAGTGGCAGTAACTTGTAGATCTCTTATGGAAAGTTTCGGTCCAATCCCAAATGGTAGACTCATGTGCCACATTATTCAAGTTACCAGTGACTAAAATGCTGGGTTGGCGTTCGTTGTCATAATTGTTCCTGATGTTTCATAGTATGTTGTACTTTGTGTTATTATTTCACATCAAGGTGCATGACAAGTAAGCCTATACAGCATCTAATTATTGCCTGTAGTATGCTTGACCTTGTGATTTGGGCTGGCTGAGCCTAAGCTCGGATGTCTTTGTTCAGTATCGCACTGACGCTGGGGAACAGGTACACCAGTGCGACCCGTGGCTGGCTGGCTGTGCCAGACAAGGTGGGTGAGCTTCATTGATTGCGCCGGTTGGTCCGGGAGTATTTGCACTACCAAAGGTAAGCCTGGCACTCCTCCGTCCATGCCTGCTGCTGTGTGTGCTCTCCTGGGGTGCTGTGGGACAGCCATCAATCTGAAACACCAGGTTAACACTCCCCGATGTGATCCAGGGCGCAGTCGTGTATTGTTGCTTTCTCTCCTCCTTTACCTGCCTTCGCTGGCACAACTAAACCACCTCTCATCCTGCTTTTTTCTTCAGAGCTAATCAAATCGAGCACTTTGCATTCCAAAAAAAGGCTTATTGTTCTACTGCTTCCTCTATATACCACATTTCGAGTTCCAAGTTTTTGCCTCATTGGCAGCTTTTTGCTTAACTATCTGATTCCATTAATAACGAGCTATGTGAAATGTAATCACAAATAACTGGAGAATAAGAATGAAATGCAATTATCCTGGAAGGGAGGAAAAAAAAAAAAGCTATCTAGTACATGTATAGGTTTTCACACATGGCCTCACTTGCCCTCCCCTTTCCACAGGGATTATGGGATAGTTGACTCGTTATCATGAAGTTACACATATGCCTAAGTCATCATGTGATAACCAAGGTACTAAGGCTTGTGCTGGGTCTGTTCTTCATGCTGCCTAAAGCTTTGTGAGTGTATTGGCTTTTCCATAATTAAGACAGCAATACCCACTGATTGGATTTAACTGTTCCCTGAAGGAAAAAAAAAAATTAAACTGTTAGCTGCAGACTTTTTAAAGACTGGAAAATGTTAGGGCTACAAGAAGAACCTGCATTACAGATAGACATGAAAAGCTAAGTGACAGGTAGAAAGATAAAGCATATAGTTAATATTGTTGAGTATTTCCACATGTTGAAGTGTTTAGAAGGCTTTGGTCTTATCTATGCTCTCCCTATTTATCTTCCTTGTAACAACTATGATTTTATAATTGTTTTTTAAACCCTTAATTTCTTAGTAATACAGCTTTAACACCAAGCATTCTCTGTAGGTATTTAAAAGTGGTTTTGTTTCAAAGAAAAATTTCCCTGCATGCAGAATCACCTACTTGCTTAATATGCAGTGGGAGTAGAGGAGGCTGCAGTACCCAGGATGCGGCTGAATCCTCGATACACATTCCCATCCAGCACCTTTTACTTTATCCTCTTTAAATACAGAAGGATGGGGTATGTGTGTGTGTGTGCTTGTCTTTTTTCACTTCATTTTGCTGCCCAGTGATGTGACTTGGCATAGCTGCTTTAAGAGAGGCAAGAGAAAGAGCCCAGAGTCAGGCTTTTGTTCCTTGGCTAGCACAGCATTTCAGGTCAGTGAGCCAGGCTGCATTTGCTGCTGTGCATTCAGCCTTTTCCCTGGTGTTATCTCCAGCAACATTTATAAAAAAAAGCTTTTCTTCTCAAAATAGTGATCGACAGACATAGTTTATGCAGGCTTAAGGAAGTGTTAAACAAATGCTTTAAACATGCAAGAGTGAACTCCTGCAATTATATACAGTACGACAGCGTGTCTAAACAATTGTAATTCTTTCAAAAGCTTTCCAATCAGAGGATGATCCTGCCTGGATTTAGAAATTGGACTCTAAAGTTCCCACAGCTTCAGCCCATCATAAGCAGTGGTACTAAGTTGTCTCTGACAATCCCAGATCTGGAATTGTAACCGGCATCCCTGAAAGCAGTGTGCCATGTTTTACATCTGCTCTGCCAAGTGCTGCAGAGGCAGAGTGCAGAAAAGAAGCCAAAAGAAGGATATTTTTCTTCTTTTTCATGCCAGCTTTTGCAGCTCTGGGGCTTTTACTGTAAGGCCTCAGTCCTTGTAGCTGTGTGAATAACTTCTAGCTGTGGCAACTGAAGAAAACTGAAAAGTTCCTATCCTTGCTCCCCAAAAACCTGCTGAGAACTCAGCCCTAAAATCAATACAAACACATGAAAAACATACTTTATGAGGTAACCGGGTGAATTTTGGATGCTTGCCACTGACAAACCGTTTTGTCTTTCCAGCTTTAGGCTTGTGCCTCTTTCCTCTTTCTTTGTGGATAAAGCTTCCCGGGGTTTATAAAGGTCTCTGGTGACCTTTTCTGGACTTGGCCAGCTCTTGCAGCAGGAAGCACTTCTGTTGCTATGGCAGTGGGACCCCGGGCTCCTGCTCGAGCCAAGACATTTGCGAACTTTCTTCTGAGGCATTGCTGCCACAAGATGGCAACTAGGGCAAGCCTTCAGGTATCACAAGGATATATAGGCTGACTGGGTTATCTGACATGGCATCCTTTGATGTAGATATGTGGCTTATGGTGCAGGTTACTTTTCGGTCACTTCAGTAACTCAAAAGTTTTTTTGGAGCTCTTCTATACTTAACTTCACTGTGGCATGAGAGCATGTGCTTTGGCATGGGGTGTAGTAGTGTACCCAGCAAGGGGAGTTACAGCAGCTCCATGAGCTCTGTCTTGCTGGAGAGAAGCCAGGCCCCAATAGGCATTCTCCTTGTAAACTGTACGTCATTAAGAACTAGCAGACTCGTTTTCCACCGCCACATGAGCAGCTGCAGTTCACAGTCAGATTCACAAACTGTCTGGCACCGCAGAGCCCAGGTGCCTTTTCTGGGGTTCAGCTTTGCTCATGGGAACATCTTCACTTTGGGGACCAGATGCGCTCTAATGGCAGCAGCACAAAACTCCCTTGCACCAGTTCGCACTGCTTACGTGACACAGTGAGACCAAGGGACTGCAAGAGTCTGCCCAAGGGCTATATGTTAACTGGGGTCTTCCTATCCTTTCTTACTCCCTGACACTTCCTCCCCTCTCTTGTTACTGCCTCTACATGATTTTTATTTTAATTTTTTTTAGAGTCAGGGAGAACAAGAAGGGCTAAGTTCCATTCTGAGTGAAAATGTTCCTGTTTGGTGGATGGTCTAAGGCCATTAAACTAACAAAGTTGTTAGGTTTTCTACCTTGCTTAAAAGCAGAACGCTTAGAAACTTATATTAATCCTTTCCAGAAAAGCAAATAAAAACTATTATCTATTTAAAAAATTACTAAAAAACTCCACAAGAAGTTAAACATGCCTTACATGCTATAAAAGCTCAGTTCTAAAGCACTACTTCTTTTTGGAAGAATATAAACTCAAGGATACCAGCTAGTCAAAATCTAATCTTTTTTCTTGAAGAAAATTACCTAGTACACAAATGAAAACCTTAGTTAAAAACAAAGCTGTGAGCTTTAAATGCATACACATACTGACAAAAAAAAGTCTTAAACTGCTGTTAAATTGTCTGTAAATCTCTGCTTTTCTAGGTAAATATTTAATGAAATATTGTTGTCTCTTCATCTGTAATGCAAAGTGTTTTCTTTATCACTGATATAACGCATGCTTTTTAAAAAAATGAGCTGCAATATTTGCATATGCCAACCACTGTGCTCAGATGCTACATGAAGAATATTGTGGCAGGCAAATAAGAGAAGAAATGTCGAGTTCACTTTGCTTCAAACACAGGCCTTGAAAGTGATATATTTTACTTTAGGTTTACTTTGATGGAGGCTCTCAGAGGAACTGAAAGAGGTACAGGCCTTATTCATGGCTAGACTTTCCTTAATTTCATCCCATGCATTGAGAAGTCTGGCCTGAGAATCACCACAGCTTCAGCCCTTTAAGAGTAAAGTGGTTGAAGACTGTCTCAGTAACGGGTCAGATGAAAGACTGGTGCAAGAGAATGGGTTTTTTGCATAGGACAAAAATTCAGCAACATTCCCTATACCAAAAGGAGCTTGCAAAAAGGACATGAAGTTTCTGAGTTTTGCTTTTCATTTAGTGGGAGTTGGAAACGCGTAGCTCCTAAGCCAATATGTGCTCTTCTAGCACTTTGTATTTCCTAATGTAAAAGCTACATCAGAAAGAGGAAAAAGGCAGGATGCTGTACTCAAAGCTTTTAACAAAGTACTGAACTGTCTTCTAATAGCGCACACACACAAAGTTACACGAGGAATGTTTGTTAGCCTGCTGCACGGTATCACATTTTCCTAGGTATTCTGCTAGGTAATACCTGCAAAGCCATCCTGTAGCTCACCTAGGCCATGCCATGTTGCCTATCAGCCTAAGAGACTGCTGGTACTGCAAAAAAACCAAACGTGCCTTCTCCTTGTGTTAGCAGAAATGGCAACGAGGACAGCGGCGACACAAATAACACTGGGTGTGCTGACAGCCAGCTGGGATGGGAAGCAATGCCATTTTACCCTTGCTTGGCAAGGCACGCACTGCACCATCATCCTTTGCAAGCATCCAGCAAGCAGATATGGCAAGCTGTAGTTTCTTGAGCTAAAGCCTTGAAAAGCAGATTAGAGCTCCTAAAAGGTCAAGGGCACATCGAGGGCACAGATCTTAATTTTATAGCATACTGTTTAGATCAAACAGACTGAAACCAGCAGATGCAGCTTGCCATGAATTTTTATAGTCCTATGTCCACAGGTGTTTAAGACCTATGTGCCAGTCAGCTAGCATCTCTTGTTGGTAACATACTCATCTGCTCTTAGTAGCAAAAAACCTCTCCATTCTCAGTGGACCCTGTTGCAATTTTGTTTCCCCACCTTTCCCTTCTGATTCTACCTGCTATTTTTAGAAACAGTGAAATAGATAATTCAGGCTCTTGGGTCTAAGCAACAACTGCAAATGACTTCATGAGTTCCATTATGGTACTGACACTTGATTTGCCAATATCATGTAGTTTAGTCACTGACCTGATTTTGGGTTGGTGTGGTCTCCTTTCAGTTGCATGTCCCAGTGCTTGGAGAGACAGAGTCATATCTTCTTAGAGGGCTGCAATTGCAGGTTTCTTGGCATGAAAACGGTGGAGGCACAGCTGGTCATGAATCAGGAAATACAGAAGGCCCTGAAGCAAAATAACTGAACCTTCCCACACCCCTTCAAGAATAAATTTGTAAAGGCTTTCAGTATTGTCTGTTGCTGTGTGCTGATTGGTAAGGAGCTGGGAGATAAGGGATTGCTCAAGAAGCAGCAGTTCCACTCAACTGCAACCTCCTGTGCTGGTTGGTGGTGCTGCTGCTGCTGCCAGCATGGACCCTTCTGGGTCACCTGAAGTGTGTGGGGTGTTCTAAGGAGGCATTTTGGGGATGCCCACTGATGAGTGGCTTCCTGCTCTCCATTTGGGTTTTGGGAAGCTCCGAGGATACAAGGATAGACAAGTAATCCAGACATAGTGCCCATCTTCTCATCTACTTCAGGCAGTAGCTACTGAGTCAGCCTCTTTGGCAAAGGGTTGAGAGTTATTAATTTCAGGTATTACTGCTGGGGTTAGTCCCCTGGCTGTGCTTTCTCAGCTCTTCCTGCTTGTCTGTCTGCCTGCCTGCCTTTTGGGAGCTAGTTTTGCTTCCCCCTGCTAGAATGAACATTTACCCTGCCATTCCTTTAAAGTAGAAGCTTATTAGTTCTAAATCAGGAGACACCTTTAACTAAGATGGTGGTGAATATCTCTCAAGAAAAAAAGTATTTAACCTGATCCCTATCCCCTCTTCCCACCTCAAAAGCAAAAAAAAAAAATAAAAATCAAATTAGAGTAATCCAAACAAATACACCTCCACGAGACATCCTCTTCTGCTTCCACTCCCCAGGACCTCCAGTTGAAAAGCTCACTACAATCCTGCTTCAAAACCAATGAGGAGCCCCTGCTGCTGACTGGGAGTGCACAGCTGTCTCTCTTTCCCACCCTCCTGGGCCAGTTGGTTGACCAGAGCTCACAGCATTACCAGTTGTGCAGATGAGCAACACATCTCTGACTGCTGCAGGGAATTACCAGCCAGAGAAGCAGGGATGTAAGTGGCACCATCGAGCAAACTAACAGGCAGCTAATGCACAGAGCTACTGCATGAGCTGGTGTTGTCACAGGCTTTTCAGAATGGAAATTCAGGCTGTGGGCGGCTGCACTCTGAGAGCACTTCCAAACAGCTGCTGCTAACATGGAGCATGAAGGCAGAAAGCTTGTAGATGCTGCTGACCTCCCCTCTCTTGAGCAACCTCCCTCCTGCAGAAAGAGCTGCCCAGCCGGGAGGATCACAAGCTGCCCTCGCCTTTCCCCATCTACAGGCACCGCTGGAGAACAGAGAGAGAGAGTACAGGAGTTTTGGATGCTGCTGTGCTTCGAGACCAGCAGGAATATGTGTGGCAACATCTCAGCCTTGAAGTAGAAACGTCAAAGTAGAGATCCACTCAGCCTCCTTTGTCCCTCTTCCCCTTCTGAAATGCTGCATTCTGAGTTGAGAAACGTGCATCAGTAACTGCTGTCCAACCACGGTGTAACTCCTGCCCATCCCTATCCCTGTCCCTGTCCCTGTCCCTGTCACTAGGGATAAGCCACTCCACACCAGAGGCAGTCCCCTCCTTCTTTTCTCCCTTTTCAAGTCTCATTACTCTCCTGATATGTCCTTGCCTGCAAAAGCTTTCTAAAGCTTTTTTCCTTGAAGGTTTGCACCTGATGTTATCAAAGGTAATTAGATAATTGATACTCAATTCACAGAAGGATCTCTGGTTTCTTTCTACACGGTGCTTTCCCCAGGCTGTGAACTTTCAATGATGCAAAGGGAAGAGTCCTCTGTTGTTTCACTATGTTTAACTCTAGGCTATGTTAAAAATAATGCCTAATTGGTTTTGATGTATCTCTAGCATGTTATTGTTCTTTTAATAATAATTTTTCTTTGTTCCTGGTTGTTCCCTTGCCAAGGGTAGTTCCTATAACATGAATGACTCCAGCCCCATTAGGGACTTAATAGAGTTTTTTGTTATTCATAAAATGCCCCTCACTTGAATTATGTTTTGTTGTTACAATCACCGTTTCAGTTTATCACAATTCTGGAAAGATATTTACCAAAGTTTATTCAGTAAAACAGCCTGTAAGAAGTTAGTCCCAAACAGGGGACTTAGATGGAAACTTTAGGTAGAAAATAAGAGTTTTGGCCCTGTTTGTTTTTTTGTTGTGTTTGGATGTTGGTTTTTTTTATGTTTTGGGGTTTTGTGTGTGTGTGGTTTGTTGGGTTTTTTCTCTTTAGCTGGGGATGTCTTCAGCTTGCATTTGACTACAGCACCCTTTTAAACTCTCTAGACAAGGAACAGTGGTGTATTTTCAGTTCATGCTTATAGTTTTCTTATTTTTACTACTTTTCTTGGTCAGAGGTCTTCAGAAGTACTATTCACTTTAACTGTTCCCTCAGAAAGCTGCCTGAATAAGTAAGAATTCAATTGTGCCCAGTTAAATCCTACCACAACTCTGCCATATGTAGTGGATGTCAGAGATTAAGTTAACCAACTAATTTAGATTAGAAAGTTTTAGAATAGAGGTACAGGACAGAAGTGAAGTATCTGGGCATGCATAAAATTAAGTTGTAGGGCAGAAGTGAAGAGATGCAAATAAAAAAAAGAAAAAATCTTTTAAAGATAAATAAAATAATAGGTAATAAGCAACTCTTCCTTTCCTAGTCTTTGGAGACTCTTTCAGCCTTTGAATGACTCTTAGAGTTCCTCTATATGATTCCTAAACTTCTGCAGTGTGGGTGCCCACTTCAGTAGGCTGAAGTTTTGTGGTTTTTTTGTTTGGTTTTTTTTGTTGTTGTTTTTGTTTGTTTGGTTTTTTTCCCATGGAAGGGGGACAAATACAACTCAGAGGACTTTTCACTAGAATCGAGTCCTTGACGACTTTTTCAGTGTTTCCTTACTCGTCACATAAGGACTATTACGTGTGCACAAAACCTTTGTGCTCACTTCTGTGTTTGCCTCTTATGGAGGTGGCCATTCAAGATACGAGTTACGGTATTGCAGGAGCTAACGATGCTTTTTGTTGGAGAAGACTTTGGTTTCTCTTTCTCTTGATACTACGGAGCCAGAGTGGCCAGAGGCTGTGGGAACGGCGAGCAGCCGTACAGACCTGGGTACCCTTGCAGCTGGTTGAGCTTGTCTGGTCCTTCACCCACTCGACACAACACGTTATTTTAGCTGGAGCAGATGTACAACAAATTGAAACGTTAATATTGTAACTTCTGAGAGGTATTTATTAATTCAGATCATGGTAATTTGTTGTTTGTTTTTTTTTAACTGTACTTTAGCAGTCTTAGCCTTTGTATTCCATAACGTAATACATCCAAATATAAAGTAGGACAGGTGTACAATTTTTATTCCATAGTTCAGCTTCTAAATTACAGTAATTTACAGGCATGTGCTCTCTGCAAATCCTTTAAGCATGTCTTGAAAAGATTATGCTGACGCATCAGTAAGTTGGTCCAAGCTTCTACAGCTGTTGTTTAATAAAACTAAGCCAACTATCTCAGACTAGTCAGCACAGAGTGTGTTTTCCTTTACTTATTATAATGTATATATTACTAATTGTAATCTATTGTATAATACTTCAAATGCACACACCTGAAAATACTTTCCCCATTTTTTCAGAGAGATATAGTTCCTAAATTACAATAACCAAATAATTTGACCAACCTTGATTCCCAGAAAATTAGACAACTCTGTCTTACTAGTTGTTTGAGCTCTGCTAGCTGCCTAAAAGCCCAGCTCATCACTGGCTGCCTTAGTCTACTAGCACATTGGATAGGGATTGCACAATATCGTCTTCAGCTCTTCTTGGCCTGTTAGAAATAGTTTATATTACTTGAATCATCAGGGAATATCTTGTCCTGAATGTTGTTTAACAGCAAGTGAAGGCTTCAGTTCCAGACTCTCAGAAAAGTGAGAGAAATGGATATTTTGCAGGATACCTGCAGGAAAGGGTGTTTATTCACAGAGGTGCCTGGAAAACACTCTAACCATCAGAAAAGGCTAGTTAATAAATAGAAGCATCTCAGAGGCTCATAAGGGACCACAAACTTCTATTTTGCAACCTAATGCTTGGTAAAACATGTGTGTGTTTATGTGGACTGGACTGCTGCGAAGTTTTTAAAGGGATGTGCAATGGACCATATCATCTGGAGAGCTGCTTGATACTGAGCTACTTCTGCCAATGGAGTCTCTGTGAGGTGGAAAACTGCAGGTCAAGACAAAGTCAGAAAGAATGTGCCCCTTCCAGGGACAGCAACTGTGGAGAAAGACCCCTAACCCCAAAGAACAGGTTTATATAGCTGCAGGACATATTTGTATGGAAAACTGGCAGCAGAGCCCTGATGAAGCATCATTATCCTTCCAGGTGTAGATTACTATGATATGTTTCCCTGTCGAGCAGTAGCTGCAAGTTGGAGGCTGATATGACTGGAATAAAAGAAAACAAACTTCAGGGGGGCTTCATTTTCTTCTATATAGAATCCCTCTTCCTTGGCTGACAGTCCTTTTAACAGTGCTTTTATACAGCCTTCACAAGGGACAGGGTACAATTTCTATGCACATTTTAGTTACAAATAAATTACTCTGGAGGTGTATAAAACCAAATAGGAATCAACTGAAAGAGTTCTTTGCTGATAGGAGAGAAACGATGATGTTTCACTGCCATCTCTGCACATGCAGCTTTGATAATGAAAATCATGGGGATATCTTTTAATAGATATTAACTTTGCTGACATATTGGGGAATAAACTTGAGCCCTGTAGAGATGAAAGCAAAAGCTGCTGCACGTTGGACAATCTCTCTCTTCTTTGTATTGTAAGAAAAAGCCCCTCTGACTCTCTGCAGCGTGACTAGAGGTTAACCTGTATCATGTGTTCATCAGAGAATAAACATCCAGTTCAGATTTGAAACAATGCCTTCAGTTAAAGTTGTTATAACCCCTTGGTGGCTTATACGAACCACATTTTAATATAATTCTAACTCAGTTTCCTGTATTTACGCTAGCTCAATACAGATAACCACAAGTTAAAACCTGCTTGCCAAAGTTCAGTTCAGCTGCTTGTAAACATCTGTAAGAAGTATACAGGCTGAGTAAGAAGCTCCTGTTCTTACACATTCCTTTCTCTGCATAACACTGAATTTTGAAGATGGGTGAGAAAGTAGATCCCCAATGCAATTTTGCCCCTCAAAGGTGTTTGTCTGTCTGTGCTATGTCTCTTCCACAAGGACAGAACTGCTGCCTTCTCCTCAGGTGCGTTTCTCCTCTGCACCCCTCTGCTGGCACAAACAGCAGCAAGCAAAGCACCGCAGGCAGAAGGGCTTGTGGCTCTGCCAAGTGAAGGTGAAAGCATCTTTAGTCACTCTTATCTCGAGATACTGATATGCAACAGCAGAAACACCTATCAGTACAAACCAGAAAGGAGGGAAGAAAGAGGACCAGCATTCTAGCAGAATCCTGCAGATGAGGAGGCAACATAAGGGAAGAAACACCAAACGGGAAAAAGAATAAAGTAAATAACTGAAATGCCACTCTCTTTATTCTAAATTTAAGTCCTTTGCAGGAGGGAGGGGAACAGGTTGCCTCTCAGCTCCTGAATATTTGTCATGAAAATAAAATACGCAAGCCCTGGTAGGAAGAGGTATCCAAAATTATCAGAGACTGACCTTTGTAGGTCATACTTAACTTCATATCCAGAATTAAATCCAGTTCCTGCTTGTTTCCTCTTTCCTTTAAACTGCCAACTCCTAATCTCACCATGTGGCCTTTCACCTTCATGAAAGCTCGCCATTCCTGATCTTCTTAATCTAGGATCATTACCATCAATCACTCTTTTAGGCAAGCGGAACCTTTTTTTTTTTTCACAGAGGGGTGCCCGAGGCCTACAGATCTTTCAGGCTGATAATATTGTTTTAGTTCTGGTGCCAGTTGGGGGTTTTGACCAAACTGTGCCTAGTGGTGTTTTGTGCCAATTAGATGCTCCAAGCAGATCAACAGAAATTTGCTTGGGCTGATTCCTTCCATCCTGAGTCATTTACTGGGAGAGGTGAAGGATTAACTTAATTAAATCAACTAATGCTTTGACAAGGCGTTAGGGGTACTGCCAAGGTTAACGAGGGCTAAGGTTAATGAGGAACAAGTTTTCCTTTCCTAGGTCTTAATGTCTTTTAGATCATGCCACTTACCAGACTTGCCTCATTGCAGCTCCCTTCACATCCCTTACACTGTCTGTGATATCCATCTTCATGCCCTGCTCATCTGCGTCTCTAAAATGCATCATTGTGACTTTTTCTACAAAGCTGGGCATCCCCCATAGTGGCCATACAAAAGAAACAAACTTTTCTTTGTTTATAATTCACCTGCTTGAAGGTGGTGTGGACATGACACCTTTAGGTAACCACAAATTCTTATTGTTTTAACCCATGTCCTCTCTGTTCCCCTGTTGTCTTTGTTTTCACGAGGGCTACTGAACTACCAGGTCCCATAAAAAAGACAAAAATACCAAGATAAGGATCTTAGATATTTGAAAGTTTCCTAATAAGGGATACCACACTGTTATGTTTGAATACATTTTTTTTCAGGATTTGTTCCTAGAAAGGGAGGATTTATTTTTTTTTTTCCCTCTGGCACCATGCTGTCCATCTACTGTGCCAAATGATAGTACATAATTTTCAGAAGTCATGCCTCAGGAGCAGTATCACTGATATTAATGATACACTGAAAGAACAGAAAACCACTGCACAGAGCAAATGCATTTTTTGAATGCTGCTGAAGCTTTGGAAATGTGATGCATTTTTCCGACCATCTCTAGCTAAACCTTTTCATTGTTTGTTTTTACACAGGTTCCTTAGATAGCTTTTAGGGGTTTCCCCTCACCTCCCCCCCCCCCTCAGTTTAGATTTCTAGATCTTCAGTCCAGTGCACTCAGAAGTATAACAAGGAAATGTGAGATTACAGGACAGAATTATGTATTACATGAGGTTAAAAAACTCTCCTGTCAGCAACTAACTATATAGATTCACTAAAATTAGATTTTATTTTTTTTTTAAGAGTAAAAAAACCTTAAATAAAAGCACTAGACACTAAAGATTCACCGAACTATATTACTTATTCATCTAAAATTTCCCAGTCAGTGGATACTATTTTAGAACATGAAGTTTAGCAACATCTCTTGGTACACTAAACATAATAGCCGGGTATTTTTTCTTGGGATTCTGTGTTACCTTTTGGTTTAGACTTGGTAATTTTGTAAAGGTCTTTCAAAACTTTCTGTCAGACAGGACAAGGTCCTAAAAATGTTATGTAAAAGCACCCTTGGACCCTTGTTCTCTTTCTAAGATGCTATATAGAACAGATTTAGAAAGGGGTTAAACAAATGAATTAATGATCTTTATAATATTGATATCACCTATAAAAAAAGCTACTTCTGATCATCTTTTATGTTTTCAAAGGTTTTGAAATGGTTTCCCTAATAACCTTAATGGATTAATAAATATATTATTGTTTGGGGTTTTTTTTAATGCACATCTTGCATTTTTCAGAAAACCACTGGAATAACAGCATTAAAAATTGATGCTCTTTAAACATAAAATGGCTACACCCCTGGTGGCAGCCACATTAAAAGCCTCCCAATACTGCCTTCCTAAAATCTTCCATCCTCAGTCAGTCTGGGTAGGTTAAAAGGGTCCCACTCCCTCAGTTCCTTGCAGAAGTTATCAGTAAAAATGCAAATGAATTCTGATTATGAAGACTTTTTTTTTTTTTTTTTTACCCAAAGGTGACATCCACTCTTGCAGGGGTGCAAAACCACCAAACCAATTTTGTTAAGCTATTTATATATGTTTTTCCTATGATCTTCTTTGGCATCTGATTTCACTGATGTCATGGAGACACTGATGCCTGGGAAATTGCCAGTAATCAAAGGTTAAGTGCTTGTCAGCTTCCTTTCAAGCTTAGTCTTCTATCTTTTCATCATGAGGAAGACCTAGTTCAGTCGCTACAGAGCACTTATTCATAAACTGATAACACCCAGGAAGGATGCATTATATCATTTAAATATCCATACTGTTGCAGAAACGTTTATTCCAAAGCAACCTCGTTTTCCTGAGGTAAGACTGTGCCCAATGACAAGTGAAACCGTGTCGTGCCTCTACAACAAGGCTGCTCTCTGACACCTGAAATGCTTTGTTTCCCAGCTCCTCCTCTTTCCTTAAAGCCCTCTCCTCCAAGGCTTCTGTTTAGTTCAGATTCTGGATATACACAGGGAAACACACGCGATTTTAGAGTTTTCCCTGCACTCTTGTGTTTATTCCAGCTTTTCCTGTTGCTCTCTCCAGTAGTAGCAGTTTCCTGGCCACAAAAAGAGTCAGACAACCTTAAATTGAAAAAGTTTAGGGTAGGTGCTGATGAAGATACAAAGATATTCTTTTCAGGTGTGTTGATTAAGGCCCTCTCAGCCATAGCATAATTAATTGAAAAAAACTGAGGCGAGTCATCAGTTGGGGCAAATTAATATGGCTCCATTGAAATGGTAAGTCCACATCAGTTACTGCTACCTGTGCACTATATTCAAAATATGCTAAGGACTCTCCAGTATTTAAAAAGCCCTAATTCTGTGAAGGAACTTCAAAGAGGAAATGCATATTAAAGCTAAATGCTCCTGGCAAAAGATGAGAGGAAGATAAATCTGTCCATCCTATCAAGTTGTTCAGATGTTTTTTTGGGTGGAAAAAAAATATGGCTGTAGGAAGACTTAAAGAAATTCTGAATGTTAAATAAGTCATGAAATACTGTTATCAGTGGAAAGCTTTGGAGGACACCCAAGACAGAATTTAACTGAGAGTTAGGAATGATAATTTATTATTAATAACACTTTCTGTTGAAGGAGTCCTGTGCTTAGCAAGTCATAACCATTTTGTGAATCCATCATCCCAAAAGTTACAGGAGCACAGCTCTGAAGCACTCTGTCCCTAGGGCCACCTTCTACCCACACTAGGATTACAGTTGTCTGTGGTGAAGTTGCATACTAGATTTCTTTTTTTTCCCCCTCAGTTTTTTTAAAAAAGAATAATTTGCTTAAGCTGAAAACAGTGAGATAACTGTCTTCACTATTAGTCTAATGTGTACTATCATTCTTTTCTGTGCAGTTCTGGTCATACTAAACATCTGAAAAATCAGCACATGAAGTGAAAACAAACCTCTCTTCTCCATCTCTCTCTTTCTACTGGTCACATATACATATGTAGATGTATACACACACGTGTGTGTTTCTATGCTGCACTATGACAAGTTCTTATTAAATTTCCTCAATATACAGAGCTTCATTTAACCTTCATATTTCCAGACTGATCAACAGTTGCTCACTGTTGACTCACAACAAACTCCAATGTGTTCCTCTTATATTTTGCCTATAAAACCTGAAAACATGTAGATCATATTTCCCCCCCCCCCATATTTTTTTCCCTCCAGACCATCCTAATCTTAGTTACGTGGATTGTTTTCTGACAAGGACCGCTGAAGCTTACAATTAGTGTCCAGCTACAAGGAAGGGTAAGGTTTCCTTTGGCAGTGCAAGATGATGTGCAGTATTAATCAAAGAGCATTTTAAAAGGCATAGAAGTTCTTTGCCTGAGCAGCAGCCTAGCTCCCATCAGACATTTCAAATTCAGACCACCGAGATGCAGTCAGACACTGAATGATATAACCTTACCAATCTGTGCATAACATAAACTGCTTAGAGGGTTTAGCAATTCTCCTTTGCCTCTCTATTTTGGGAATACAGTGTTGCTTCCAGGACTTTGACAGTTTGGGGCCAGTTACAATCAGCAGCTTGAGGGCTGCATTTACATTTTAGGCAGCCATTTTCTTCTTTTTTTTTCCAAACCTTTCTTCTCATGTTCAGGCTGCAAGTAAAAGATGCTGTGAGCATTGCACTTGGGAAGGCTGACAGTCTTCAGTGGCTAGTCTGGTTCTGTGTACTGACAGCTAAACAAATCTGAAGTATCCTTATACAGTAGCCTTGTTTTTCCATTCCTGAGTACACCATATCTACAAGTTAAATTTAAACAATACCTAAACAAGCTCACTTATTTTAAAACCATGAAGTGAGGAGTCTAACTCTATAGACACATTTCTTCATTTCTTTCAGATTATCTGAAAGATCTCTTCACTAACTTGCAGCAGTTGCTCAATGTATGGATGCACTTCACAATTTTCCAAGTGCATGCATCCCAAATGCTACCAGGATCTTTTGCCACCTCAAAAGTTCCTATGACCTACAATCTTAATCTACAACTACAAGGTGCTGCTGTAAAACAGCACACAGTTATTGGTACGAGAACCATCCTCTGGTTGCAATCAATGCTCTTTGAAGATAAACACTGCTTAAGGAGCAATAAAAAACCCCACAATCACTCTAATCCCTCAAAACAGGGTAGATTGCACATCAGTGTGTTTGTTAGTCAGCTACCACTCCAGCAATCAGAATAAGCAACTTAATTACGTACGATATTTTTGGAACCTGAAAGCACTGTTACAAGCCACCTCTTAGAGGATGTGATCTATCTGCATTTTATGGTACTTTCATCTGTAAATCCATCTTTCAAGTACAAGCAGACCACACGCTCACTTGATGTAAGTTTATACTTGCTCTTACCATGAAAAATCCCAAGCCTATCAATTATGTTCCACACATCCCTATTAACTGACTTCTGCTGAAAAGAACCACAAGCCTCCCAAACATGTTTTAGAGACCACTCACGCCAACAGCCTGATGGGTCTGAGGGACACCAGAGGCCGCAGTGGTCATCAGCGCGACAAAAGTCTGTCCTACCCTGAACTGTGCCTGTGCCTAAAGTACCAAAACGTTGTAACATTTAACTTGTTTTTTTGCACTTCTTGTTTCCTCTGTCATGAAATCTACAATATCATTCACTTGCTAACTCTGGAAAGTTCATGTGATTACCATCAGGGATTTCAAAACTCTGAAACCACCCAACTCGTTTCATGTCAAATTTTCTCTCCACTCCTATCTGTCAAGAGCACTGCAAGATCTTTTAAGCTGCACTGCAGGGAGTCAACACACTTTTCCATGATGGCAGTGTACCAATGTTAATTTGACTAACCTAGTTCAGCATGCAGTATCTAATTATTTCCTAGTCTCCTGATGTTCTTTTTTTCCCAGCCTATTTTCAATTTAATTTATACTTTGGTAAGGATTCTACCTTTAGAAAAGATAGCTAGTCCACAAGCCTTCCATTATATTGCAGCTGCTGCTGTTATATTTGTTACTAAAAAAATCTCACCTTGTGGGACAATGGGATTTGAATCACAACTGCTAAATATACCATGTATAGAAATTTGATTGCTTTACTTATTTTTTTTTTTTTCCTATTTTTTTTTTTTCCTGAAGGGGGAAAATGTGAGGGCTAAACTTTACAGTTTATTTCATGCTTCACTACAGTGTAATTGTAGACCCTAAGATTTCTACCATTCCTATTTTGGTAATGAATGGAATGTAAAAGGGAGGTATTTAAAATTAATTGCAGCAGTTCTGAGGGTTAAACCTGCTTAACCCAGTCTTTTATTAAGAGAATGTCAACAGAGCATATATCTTGTCTAGAGAGTGCTGGGACATCATTATTCTTCTACCAGCATGTTTAGTTCTAAAACCTGGGATTTCTTCAGGTTGCTGTAGCCATCATGCACGTCACATACCCACCCCAAATTACGTTCTGAGCTACTCACTACAGCAGGATTTGACCTGAGAAACTCTGGAGTTTTGCTTTACTTTATTAACTCGGAGTACTTTTAAACAGTTTTTAAACAAAGTTTTTTCCCTCGACCAGCAAGGGAATTTTCAGCCTGAAGTTCTCAGCAGCATTGGGTGAGAGGCTCTCGGCCAAGTTCTTCAGATACTGTACATCCACGAGGACAGCCTGCTGGCTCCTGCTGTGGCCTTTTCTTAATCCTCAGAACAGATTTCCTGGATCTAGGAAATTTAATTCCTGACTCCTTTGACCCAGATGCTGGCAAAAACGTAGTCTGCAGTCTGGACGTAATTAGGTGTGTTCATTTTTTTCTTTTTTTTCTTTTTTTTTTTCCTCCCCTTCTTCTTTCTAGGAACTGGGCTTGCTGTTAAATTTTTCTAAAACAGTCATATTAATATGTTCAAAGATCCACTGTTGAGTTTCAGATAAAGGATCACATCTGTTCATGAAAATCTTCTTCTCGGCTGGGTTGCAATCTATGCAGCTGCTGCTTACTGGATGGAACAAAGTTTTGTCCTACAGGAATGAAAAAAAATAAATTAGAATTAAGTAGCAAATGCCAAGTCATTGGAAGCGTTCTCATTTACAGAATGTGGATTAACACAGGCCTATCTGAAATGATTTTTGTGGTCTCTCTGCACTAACCTTGTGTAATAACCACAGCTATTCTTAGGAAGCTGTAGAGAATGGAGTGGTTTTTTTCCCTTGAGTTATTATTGTCCATGAACCTGGGGATTCAAGAAAGAATGAGGGGACATCCTCTGGTCTTTAACTAACAACCACGTAAAATAATGAAAAAAGGCAGTATCTTTTAATAATCTTTGCATATCATGTCCTTGCCTAGAGCCCATTTAAATGTTGGAACCTGAAAAGTGTTGTTGCTTTTTGTTTGTTCGTTTGGTGGGTTTTTTTGTTGTTGTTTTTTTTGTTTGTTTTGGTTTTATTTGTTTATTTGTCTGTTTGTTTTTGCTTTGTTTTTTTTATTTGGTTTTGACACTTTCCGTGCTGCTTCTGGGCAGGAGGATCTGTAACAATCCGTCTGGAAAATGGATACTCTTCAACTTGATGAAGATGTTAAAAATGAATTATTCACTGAAGTGGTGTGATAGACAAGACACGGATGTACTGATAATCTCAGGTCTCACTCTGTGAAATGCAGACTTTGCCTATGGCCTTGATAAGACCATAAGGACATATGCTCTCTCCTCCTATGAAGGTAATCCTAACACTGTTTTAGCTCCCTATGGAGATTTTGGGAGGACAAGCATGGATTAAGTTGCTTTACAAAAGATATTTACAATGATTAGTTTTATTAATTTTACTTCACAACCCTGGAGGAAATGGTAACCTGACTGTGGATCTTTGGTCGTGCAGAAACTACCCAGATGAGCAACTGGTGTGTATGTGCTGGGTTTCAATGTACTTAGTTCATGCAGGCAAGTGTTTGAGAGACACAAATGTGGGAGTGATTAGATGGTTTGAAAGTTTCCAGGGATTATGCATTTACTATATCTGTTGAAATAAATTTCAGATTATTCTTCATAAACCACATCCAGGCTTTTTCCCTCTGTGTCAAACATGCCCTACCAGTATTTCAACACTAATCCAGGATGTGCCTACTTGCCCAGTTTGTGAGAGCATTAAAACCCCACAAGCTACTTGTTTAATTGCAAGAAACCAATAAGAAATAGTTCTTTGAAAGGACTTTTGAAAAAATTGTGGGGTTTTTGTTTGTTTGTGTTTTTTTTGTTGTGGTGGTTTTGGGGTTTTTTTAGTCGTTTTTGTTTTTTAAATTTAGGAAAGATGAAATGGATTCACACAATCACAGAATGGCAGGGGTTGGAAGGGACCTCTGGAGATCATCCAGTTCAACTTCTCTGCTAAAGCAGGTTCACCTAGAGCAGGCTGCCCAGGAATGTGTCTGGGTGAGTTCTGAAAGTCTCCAGAGGAGACTCCACAACCTCTCTGGGCAGCCTGATCCAGTGCTTGCCCTCACACAGTAAAGAAGTATTTCCTTATGTTTAGGTGGAACTTCCTGTGTTTCAGTTTGTGCCTGTTGCCCCTCGTCCTATCACGGGGCATCAATGAAAAGAGACTGGCCACATCCTCTTGACCCCCACCCTTTAAATATCTGTAAGGACTGATAAGATCTCCTCTCAGTCTTCTCTTCTCCAGGCTAAACAGCCCCAGGGCTCTCAGCCCTTCCTCACAAGAGAGATGTTCCAGTCCCTTAATTATCTTTGTAGCTCTCTGTTGGAGTCTCTCCAGTGGTTCTCCGTTTCTCTTGAACTGGGGAGCCCAGAACTGGACACAATGCTCCAGCTGTGGTCTCATTTGGCAAGAGTAGAGAGGGAGGAGAACCTCCCTTGTCCTGCTGGTTACACTCTTCTTAATACACCCATTTTTGAGGGTTGTGAAACAATGCTCTTTTTTTTAGTATCATCATAGGCAACCAAGAACAAAGCATTTTGTGCTCTGGCTGAGGGTGATGCTATTACATCTGCTTTTCACAAACACTGGTTTTCATCTCCAGCGTTTGCCCTTTCCCCAGAACAGTCAGCAGACACGCACACATGCAAGACTATAATTCAGAGGGGTGCCATCAAAGGCAACAAGGCCTAATGAAATGGGCAGAGGCCTTTCCATCATGCTCCATTTTGCTCTGAGGTGAGCAGGTTGGATACTTCAGCTTGCCAGAAGGGGCTGTGACTGTTCTGTGCACAAAGGGCTGTCATGTCCCTATTAGGAGGAGGCCTTGCAAGAACTCCCAGGCACCTTATGGGGTGGTGCAGGCACCCATTTGCACCCTGTCAGTACCTTCTGTCCTTCTGTGAGAGACTGATGGAGTGACACTGCCTAAAATCAGGACCCAGCGACTGTGCCACGACCACCCTGCCCACTGCAGGCCCTTGGAGGAAGGTGGCATCTGCTTTTCCTTGTGTTATAGGTGGGCATGAGGGTCAGTCAAGCTATTAGGAAGTGAAAGCTGGAATACTAGAAGCTTTAATAGGATAGATGGTACAAGAAGAAAGCCTCAGTACAAAAAGCATGCTATGAAAAACACTTCAGCCTTTCCAAAGAGAGCTGGCAGTCTTTCTTCTCACAGAAATATCCAGGGGATGCAATTTTTTGAGTGCTTTCTTTTAGAAAGTCTGGTTATTAGGAGAGAAGAGTGTCTTTTAAGAACAGGGACACAGTTACCACTCTGGAAAAACTTCTGGCTGACTCAGCTATATATGAAGGCCTATTAATTTATCATCTCAAGCTTATGCTGACCTAAGGTCAAAGCCTGCTGCTCTTACGGATTTCAATGGAAACAGGCTCAGACTCAGGACTACTCAGGGATAAGAGTTGTGTGCATCCCAGAGAAGAATTTAGCAATAGAAATATATAAATTCCTCTTTACAGCAATATTAAAAAAAATACAAGTGCTCTCGTGGAGACACTTGTAACATCTGAAAACAGCA
Source organism: Actenoides hombroni (assembly GCA_024336885.1). Lineage (NCBI taxonomy): Eukaryota > Metazoa > Chordata > Aves > Coraciiformes > Alcedinidae > Actenoides > Actenoides hombroni. Next base: position 15,520,276 of record WUAM01000431.1, read on the forward strand.
GAGTGACTTTTTTTTTTTCTTCTGCGTGAAGGCAAGCCTGAAGATTATTTGCAGAAGGAGAAACTTTTCTATTAGATAATGGGCCTCGACAGTTCAGCGGGTTGGTAACGAGACACAGCCTTTCATTTCTTCTAGGTCACTGCTATAACTATGGCCAAGGTCAACAGCAACTGGAAGTCATTGTCAGCTGGTGGCTGCAGTAGTTTATCTGAAATTAGTTGGTAGCCCCCGTGCAGTTTCAGCAGGACAGATGTCCATATGATAAAAGCCACTCTCACTATGACATGTCTTCAGTTGTCTGAGGAAATAATCTATGGCCCTACTGTGTGAAGAGTGAACTTACTCTTACAGTTTGTCCCCGAAGCTGTCAGGAGAGCATGAGCAAAGCACGCTGTTCTGGGCACAGTTTTCGATGTTGTCAGCCTAGCATCTATACTAATCACTAGGCTTAGGGTAGAATTATTGTATAATGAAATTGATATTGGACCATTGTTTATTTTTAAAGATCTACTAAATTAGCCCTTTTTTGCATACTTGTGCTCTACAAATAGCACTAATGGCACCAGGGCACATAAATTGAATCATACTTTATCAGAACCGAGGTATTACCTGTCAACTCAGAATGATGCTATGTTGAAAACCAGAGATGTATTTCTTCACTGGGAGGAATGGAAATTTGTAGGCACTGTTGATCTCTGGTTCTACCATTCTTAGGAACCTCAAATCGAGCCAAGAAATGGCTTTAGCTTGGAAAGCCACTATTGTCCCAAATCTCTAATAGTTTCCAGTTATTTACATTTATCTCTCTAATTTCTCACATTGCTTCCACCACTGATGGGAGCCTCATTATGATGTCAACATTCTTATTTTTTTTTCCCAGTATTAAACTGTCTTCTATTTCCAGCCCAAAACAGTATTTAGAATATTACTTGGATTCATGCTACTCCATTGCTTCTTACAGGATTTTCTTAAAGGTACACTTGGCTGCGGACCAATATTTTGAACTGGTCCTAAAAAAGTTGATTACTTAATATCACAGACTTACTAGACTTTCAAAGAGTTGCTCAGACATAGTTTAAGCAGTATGGGGATAAGAATAGTTTTCTGACACACATTTATTAACGGCACTTTTGGTTTCATTCATCTGAAACAAATCCAGTTTGCATACTCTGAGACTTCACTGCGATGAGAAACAAAGTGCAGGTGCTGGGGATAAGCTGAAAATTTTTTTCAGAAGAGCACTTTTTTATCCGAAGTAAAATATGAATGTGTTTTACTTGCCACTAAAATATATAAGCTGTTTTTATTTGCCAGTTATATAATACAGGTTGTTAGGGTTTTTATGCTATAAAAATATGGAACTGTAAAACAGCTCCTGGCTGCTAACTATTTGCAGCGCTTTGTAATCACTTCACAGCTCTCACTTCTTCTTGCCAGTGGCTCGAGGGTGACATTGATCATGAGAAGAGACTCATCCTTAAAAGAATAAAAACCTCTTATCTTCTGGGTTTATAGGAACAGCATGACAGCATGGGAAGAAATGCTTCATATTAAGCATCTTCTAAGATACTGACAGACAAAGGCATTTTTCCTAAAACATGGGGAAAATTATTGGCAGGATGGGTAGGTGACCATTAGGAAGCTAAAGTGTCTGTAAGTGGTGCAGAGAATAGAACAGAGTTGCTGGCAGAGCAACTGTTTTTTGAAAGGAGGCACTTCTTGCTTAACCAGAACACTACTCTTACTTATTTAGGGTGCAATTTTAGTAGCATACCATGCTCTAGGTAAAGGGCCCTACTACAGGTGCAGTTAAATCGATATGACATCCTTTTCTTGTACAGGTTTGGGGTTTTTTTGTGGGGGAGGGAGGGGGACAGACTATAAAACCTATTGCCAAGATGCTTTCAAAACTAGAAAAGGATTATATCATTAGGATTTGGGAGGTATAGTTGTAACACCAAAAATCACTACTGTTAAGTCTGCCCTATATCTGAGGAAACAGACTGTGTGAAACAATAAAAAACGACTTACTGTGTAGCCAAACTGAAACTAAGCCTAAAGAAAACCATGTATACATAATTCTATTACTCCAGTGCAGTCTCTTAATTTGAAAGTTTATGCAAACTAATCAGCTTGCTGTCAGGCAGGTATTACAGTTAAGACTGTGTCAGTATTTCCATCGTGACAAAATTTTGTGTTGTTTCTTGCTGAGATAGAAATGCCTGCCTTGCCTTGAGAATTTTTATACGAGCCCTGTCAGCCTTCTGGAAATTAAAAATGAAGCTGTGCAGAGAATCTAATAAAACTCGCACTGTATATTATTTTCAAATGTCATTTTTTTTTAGTTATCTGCTGTATTCTGTCCTCATCAAAGGTGATGAGCCTTACAGAGGGCAGCTCCAGACCTGCATTTTGTCTTATGAACCGGCTACATTAAGCACCAATGAAGCACTAAAGGTATGAAAGCTTCTTTCTTGCTGCTTAGGTAGGCAAAAAGATAAATTGGAGGGGTTTTGAAGCAAGAAGAAATTATTATGGCATTATAAAGCCAGATACGCAGCACTACAGCCATGACAATTTATATCCTCTAAATATCTGGCCCACACATTCTAACTTTACTGCAGGTAATATCTCAGTTTCAAAGGGATACACTTCTGGAAAATCTTGTGGTGGATCTCCAACTGCAACATAAATAGGGTAAAAAGGCACAGGCTAATGAGCAGGCACTCAGAAAAAGGGCTGGGATAAGCCTACTTGTAATGGTTCTGAATTAGTTTTCTACTATACATCATTTCAAACTAGCAAGCAGTATTGAGGGTTAGCTGGTGAAGCCCAGTTCCTGGCACTTTGGCCTCAGCTTGAGCAAGGTGGTGGGCAAGGCACAGTGGTCAAAGTGAAGGGTGTGTGAGAGGAATCCTCAGCACTTCAGAGAAATGTGTGTCCTTATCCTGCATGGAATACAGGGTTTGGTAGTGAAATTTGTAATCAAGGGAACTTGCTGATTAACCACTTAAAAAAACATAAGAATAACTAAAGCCTCTAAGTGAGGCTCTGACAATTTCTAGCTTGACCTCCTCTTTCCAGTGATTGACAAAAATGGGCTGAAACTTAGCAGATCTAAGTTGTGTCTAAGCTGCTTATCTTTAGTTTATACACTCCAGCCTTCTTTGAGCTTACAACAGTGCTTTTAACATTGTGCTGTTTTGGGGGGGTTTTTTTGAGGGAGATTTTTCTGCATTTGTAGTCTTTAAAAAGTAGTAAAATAATATTTAACTCATCAGCCACATTTCTTGCTGCTATCACATTGGATAAAAATATTTCCAAGAGAGCGTCTGTTAAAATGCCACAAGCCTCTTGAAGCACCAGAATGGTAAAACACCTTTCAGGGACTAGATCCAACACAGACACTGTCTGAGCTGGATCAGATCCATTTTCATTTAAATTTGACCTAAATAGCTGAACGCTCCAAAGGAACATACTCCAGAGAGATTACAAACCAAATTAAATCGGTCTAAGATGGGGTGGATTTTAAAACAAAACTCCTCTGGTGGGAAAACACAAGCCTGTGCTAAACCTGAATGTAGGCTCAAGACAGTCTGAACCTCTGAGTGACTCCAACCTTTCTATAGCTCCAGTGCTGGTTTCCCTTCATCCCATGACAGTCATACAGTGTGACGGAGCTACTGTGCGAAATGGCATCGAAGCAGAACTTCCTGGTGTGAAGTGGCTCCCCAGGGCGGATGTCTTCTCTCCAGCCAAAGGTAAAGAGCTAGAAAAATAATCAGGCAATATAATGATATATCACTAGTGAAAGAAATGTTTCAAATCACACACACAATGCTTGGTGCTTCTTTCCCTACTCTGCGTATCCCAGGTGCTGGTTAAACGAGATCCTGCCTGTGTAAAATTCAGAGATGCCAACCTGCCTTAATTTAAGTGCATTGGTGGTGATGTGGAATATACCCCAGGAAGGCACAATCCTTATGGCAGGGAAGAAAAAAAAATAATTCTCTGGCAACTCAGTACTGTGGAGAGGAGATGGGGGTATGCTAGATTAAAGCCTTTAGTTACCTCAGTTAAAGCAGCACTCCTATGCACCAGGACTACAGCTACCTAGGGCTCAGAAAGCCTCTGCTAGTGACGTTCCTGCAGCTCTCATTTGGGTCTGAAGAAGCTATCTAGAGAGATCCTGCCATCACAGAATCTCTCCCATGTTTAATGAACAGTTTCCTTCTGTTTATGTGAAACACTGTTGTCACACCCTCGCTCAGCTGTTTTTTTTTCCCCCCCGAAACAACACACATTAAAAGATCTTCATCTTTCTACTGCGAAACCTGTGAACTACAGGCAGCTTGTTAAAGCCCTTTTTCTTGCTGTCTGAAAGGAACTGAGAAAGCTTACAGTTAATAGAGGAATTCTTCTCAATTAGACAGCAGCTGTCTGAAATGATGCTGTGACACTGCAGCCGTTCAATCATCAGGTGAAGGTGACAGGCCTGACAGTACCAAATTCAAAGATGCAGAGTGCAGTTTGCTTTTCCACGGCACACTCCTTGCAGGAAACAGGTTGCATGTTGTAAATTACTACCTAGAAGCTCTGCTGAGATCTGTGTGGATTTTGGTTTTCCCTTTTTTTTAAAATTTATTTATTTATATTGGTGTCAGTGCTATTTGCCTTTCTGCATGACTTTTGATTTTCCACAGTATAAACCAAACCATAACACTGAGAAAGCGAAGCTCTGTTTAAATGAGCAAACTTTGCTAGTGGGAACTGTTTAACTGTGATGGTTCATGTGGAACTGCACTCAGGCTTGTTATCCAGAGAAGCAGCTCCCTGTACTGTGCTCAGGCTGCCTCCAGCACCACAGCTACCTCATCTCAGGGCCCTTTCAGTCCTTCTCTAGCACTCTACTCCCTGCAGTGTGTACCTTCCCTGATAGAATCAGTATCTACAAATCCAAGCTCAATAGCCTGTGGGGCTGACCCTGAACACTTCTGTGTGGCTCCCGGGTTTTAACCCTTTCATTGTGATAGCCATCTTCTTTCTGTGGTCTGCATAAAAGGTACATGTTTTAAAAGTGCTGCAGCTTCAGTGCTGTGCCACGCTCCAAATGCCACATTTGAGAGGCGTTACTGTTTCCCTTGGCCTGCAGGCACAAAATACAAGCATATAGCTGAATATTTGCCTTTTTAGTTGTGTGTTTTCCTGCAAGCCCTTGTTCTCCCTGCTAGCTGCTGTTGCTCCCTATTTTCTTCTGCATTATACGTTTTCTAGACAGCATCTTCTTAATCTGCCCCTGTGTCCTGCTTATTTCTTCTTTCTCCCAGAGTGCATTTTACATTTATCTGCAGTAAAATGCAGTGGACAACTTTAACTTCATTTTCAAAGCAATTCCTGCTTTTCCAAAGGTTAAGGTTTTTTTTCCACTTTTCTTCATGTTTCTTGGAAGCAGCATCATGGGCTCCCTACAAAGATAACTTATCGTTTCACAAACAAAGGCAGAAGTAAGATTTGGTACTGAAAAAAGTTACACTGCTGTTTCTTTAGCAAAAGAGACACCCGAGATAATTTTGCCTTAAGAAAAAAACAAGAAAAGCCATTTTCTTTCTCTTTCCTTTTACCTCTCTACAGACAAGTAATAAACTTAGAGTTCAAAGTGATGAATAACAAATACCTAGAGGAATGGTGTGGAACAGTGGTTCTGTGATATTCTCACTCTCATCACTAGTAGAAAACAGAGCTTGTCTGGCAGGACCTTCCTCATCTTTCCCAGTGAGTGGCTCTCCAAATTTCTCATTCTGTGCATGACTGGTGAGCTGAGGGGGCCAATTCCTGCTGCTCTCTGGACCTTGGCCCGAGGACTACTACCCCACTGAATGCATCAGTACACCTGAAAAAGCTCAAGCTAGCCTATAAATCAGATCATACTGATCCAGGCTATCCCTTTGCCCTTTCCACTCCTGTGTGGTTTCTGAAGATGGCCAAGATATGGTAACAGGTAGGGGGTTTTATTCCCTTTCACTGAAAACCAGGATATGTGTAACACGAGATCTCAATGTTTAGATTAGCACAGGTTCTTCTTCCTCCTTCTTAGTCTCTTGTTTGGTAAAGCAGTTTCATTTTGACATCAACAAGTAAGTCTTCTCCCTAGTGAAGCTGTTACAAAATCAACCTCGCTAAGGGCAGTAACTCAGTCTTAGGACCAAGAGAGAGAAAGAAAAAAAACCTGATCAGAAAAAAGGTTGTACTTCTGTATCCACCCAATTAATATCAAGATCTTTTAATTACAGAGAAAATTTGAAGGCCTACAGTCCTTCCAGTCTCGTGACTCTAAGCTCTCCTCTATTATAAAGCAAATTCTCTCTAGATAACAATAAAGCTGGCCAATATAAAAATTATCTCTCCAGCGCATACCGTGCAAGAGTGCTGCATGCTATTGGCTGAAGCCCTGAGCACATAATGCTCTGCTTTGCCACCTGTCACTTGGGATTTTGTTGTTCTGTTGACCTAAGCTGTTAGGAGCCACTTATGCTGGATTTTATGAGAGAACCCTTTTGCACTCCTTCATTCCTTCTTGTCTGCTTGTTGATTTGAAAGAGGGTTGCACCTAAATTTCCAGACACATTCTTAGCAGACAGCAGGCTGGTTCTTCACCTGCAGCCTGCGAGGCTGCTGTTTGCTGCTCCCTGCCAGAGGCATGAAACCCCCTGTGCTGGCTCAGAGATTGCTCATTCTCCTCCTCCACCTTCTCTCGTACCACAGAGCCCATAAGACACAGCCCCATCCTCTGCATTTGCAACCAGGCAACACCTCAGCCCTCACGCTTCAGCTTTTCATGCAAGCCTAGCCCTGCCACGCAGGAACTGGGGAAAACACATCTTTCCAGCTTAATTTATAATTGGCACAGGGCCTAAAGAATGATTGCCTGATACAGCCATTGGCTTGGGACAGTCTACAGGACAAAGGCCCTTTTGACACCATTAATGCTTTCCAGCCTGACAACATTGCTCAATTACTCGGTGCTTGGCTGAAGTCCATCAGCTGGCATTGTGCTTTCTCTGTGACATTAGACTTGACTGGACAACGTGTGCCCTGCACAAAGATGAAATGACACGTTTCAGAACTGGGCTCTGACTTGAACTACACCTCCAAGTAGAGAAGAGAGAGCTGGGCAGGCTGCATGGCTACTTGCTGGGGCATGTTAGAGATGATGCCTGTCCACCTGCTCCCTGGTCAGGCTGGGGGAGAGAGAGTGATGCCTGCCATTTTCCTTTGCTGATGGTTATCAGTCTAGCAGAGCCCCAGTATTCCCTGAAGCCAGATGTTAGCTCTGGGAAGACAAAGGTAGAAGAATGCTGCACTGTGCCATCCTCCTGCCCCTTCCCTTCCCTTCCCTTCCCTTCCCTTCCCTTCCCTTCCCTTCCCTTCCCTTCCCTTCCCTTCCCTTCCCT
>WUAM01000431.1:15540589-15576437 GCA_024336885.1 Actenoides hombroni
GTGGTGGAAGCCCCATCCTTGGAAGTTTTTAAGACCAGGCTGGATGGGGCTCTGAGCAACCTGATCTAGTGGGAGGTTTCCCAGCCCATGGCAGGGGGATTGGAACTAGATGATCTTTAAGGTCCCTTCCAACCCTGACAATTCTATGATTCTGACTTGTAAGGAAAAATCCTGAAGAGATGAGACTGAAGAGATATATTTTATTATTACTGAATGTCATGGAGTCTAATTGGCCAGGGGAATGTTTTCTGTATTTTGTTTGTTCTTAAAATTCCTCCTTTGACTCTGTCCACACAAATTTATATGCAGACACTGTAGTAGAGTACAGGCTTAGTCTATTCTGCATTTCCACAGCTGCCCCATAACCTCTTATCCCACCAACAAAGCAACATCTCACTGGATGACACTGAGACACGAGGGTGTTCTTATTGCTTTGTTTGTAAAAACAAGATCATCAAGTTTTGTAATATTCTTTTTATAGAACACTAACTGCAAAATGCTGAGATTCACTCTGTAATAAGCTGGAGGACAATATACATCTGATTATCATCAACATAAGGTAATGTTTCTTCTCTGAACATTCTCTGCATCTAAGTAAGCCTGATTTGTACTCTGATTTGCTTTCAAGATTAATCTGAAAATTCATTTTCTGAATTTTATTAATCCATGCAAACTAAATGCCTCTGAACTAATAAGGCTTATCTGAATACAAAGACAGCAAGATACAGAACAAACGAAGTACTTCTAGCTGACACTGCAAGATAAGTTTCTATGTGCTTTCTCTCCATGAATCAAATACATTAAGACCTGCAGGAATAAAGCAAGTAACATGAAAGCATATAAGAATTCACAACACTTACATGCATATTCAAAAGTGGCTCCTGCCCCATGCAGGGTTGACTTTTGTTGTAATTTCATGAAAATCTAAATTACTTTACAAGAAATTAGAATTCAAGAATACAGGAACTGAGTAGGACAAAGAAAACCAGAGCAAATTAAAGAACAACACCTAAATGTCAATCCCACCTTTCTGGCAGAAACCCAGTAACACAGAAATCCCCTCACAAGAAAAAATACTACGTTGTGACACTTTGTAGATGAGGCCAAAATATGATTAAGCGCATTAAACTAAGAAGTCAAAATAATGAGAATAGGTGCCATCTTTCTAGCATATCCTCCCCTGTAATGCTGTACACCTCATTTACTACAATGCAAATGCAGTTTATGACTCTTCTGGAAAATACTGTAATATTTTTTGCAATCACTGTATTTGATAGCTTTGTTTTCACATTTAAAAACAACACAGTAAAAAGAAACATACAGTAATAATACAGTAAAAAATTCCCTTAGGAAAAAAAAAAATTCAAAGTAACTCCAGCAGCAACTTACCCCATCAATATTAAGAGTAGGCTCTGCTGGAGTTTCCTCTTTAGTTATTGGGCTACATTAAAAGAACTGCATTCTGCTGTAGTTGACTGTAACTGAATAAAGCAGGAGACCAACAGAAATCTTGACATTATACCTGGTCACTAACTCAAAATTCTCATTCACCAGTCAAAACATCTTTCTTTTCCAGTAAGTCCTTTATCAGTGTTTGGGTCTTGTGTGTGTTGTGAATTCACCAAAACAACGCATCACAAAAAAAGGAAAAAAATAAGAATAAAATTAATCTCTCTCACCATTCCCCAACTATCAGGTAAGATACTTTAGAAAAACCTATTTAAAACTTTGTTCCCCAGTTTTTCCAAGAACGTTCTCTCCATTGTATGCTAAAAAACTTCCCAAACCTTGCCAGATCCTGTAATTAACCTATATATTATCCTTACCAGGTTATATATTGCTGCCATAAACGGAATCCTTATGAGGCAGCTCTTTCAATTTCAATACGTTCCCTTTTAAAAATACAAAAACTCCTGTTTTGCTAGCTGTAGATCTTGCTTGTTTATGAAAATGACTGCAAGGAACTCTCTGTCCTGGGGTAGTGAGAAGCTCTTGCTGAAGTTCCCAGTTACCAGGAAGCAAGCACTCGGCATCCAAACACTTAGGTTTTAAAGAGGTTTGTTGACTTCAGTTACAATGAGTTTTTTATCCTTATTATCACTATGCAAGCTCAGTAATCACCACACTTCCCTTTAACACCAACATGTACAGACTGATAGTAAAAATTCATATTGCAGTTAATCCTCATACTTCAACTGAATGCAATCAGGAAGAGCTGCTGTCACGAAAGCTAGTCCAGTGCAACTTAGCACAATGAAGGCAAAGATCATTTACATTCCTATTTAGACCAAAAATACAGGCTGTCCAAGATGAGATGAATGAGCTCTCATAAGCTGAAGACTCCCATTCTGTGGCTAACAGCATGAAAAGTTGCCCTGTGCATGGAACCTCCGGAACAGAACTTTTCTCTGCACATTATGTCAGTGAGCTGCTGGTCTTTTATTCGCCCTATCACAACAGAAAGGTAAAGGAGCCCAACTGAAACAACAGTACTCATCTCTGAACACTTTAAGGCCTACCGATCAAGTGACTTCCTGTAAGGTAAGGATGTGATTTCAAGTCCTTTCCGAGTCTCCTAGAGTCGCCCTGCTCACAATCTGGTGTCTGAGATGGTGGAGAAAGGAGGATGGTCACTTCCTCCTCACCTGAGCCCTAGGCAAGGCCAGACACAATCTGAGCGTGTCAAGATATTAAGCTCTGCAAGTGGGAATAGCTATGAATAGCTACCAAATTTTGACAGAGTCTAGCTGTAAAACAAGTGCTAAGCACTTTGACTTTGTTAGGACTTTCTCACGTGTATATGTATACGTTGCAGAGCTTACAGGGCAAAAGAGTTTAAAAGCCTACCAGATTAGGTGGCATTTTGTGAACATCTTATAGCATCACTTAAGCACTCCAGTCTCACAGGAAGCTAAACTACAAGAAATTTAGAACAAACAAAATAAGAGTTAGATTTGAATCTTGTTGAATTCTGACTCTGTTACTCTTTCTATAATCTTCTAAAGAAAACTCCTTTAAATGCCCCTTTCTCAGATTGCATAAAATATCTTTATCAATAAGAAGAATCAATTTTGGGATATCTTCATGGTAGACCACATTTGCTTGGATTCAGTGTGAACACCTCATATAAATGCATATGGAAAGGAAAAATGAAACATGTTACAGCTGAAAACTGCTGTAGCTTATCTTGGGTGTCAAATACATTGCAAGGTTACAGATGTCCAGAGTGGTTACCCTGGTCTTTTAATAGCAAAAAAAAGAAAAATGAAAGTTAAATAGGAGCAATTGAATGCAGATCAATTCAATATTAATCAGATACATGAACTGACACACAATGTAAGGAATTCATAGGGATTCACAGAATGGCCTGAGTTGGAAGAGACCTTAAAGATCACCTAGGTCCAATCACTCTTCCATGGCAGGGACACCTCCCCCTAGAGCAGGTTGCTCAATGCCCTATCCAGCCTGGATTTGAACACATCCAGCGATGGAGCATCCACAATTTCCCTGGACAACTTGTTCCAGTATCTCACCATGCTCTGAGTGAAGAATTTCCTTCTTATTTCCAGTCTAAATCTACCCTCTTCCAGTTCCAAACCATTACCCCTCATCCTGTCACTGCAGGCCTTTTTAGAAAGTCCTTCCCCAGTTTTCTTGTAGGACATGTGAGGAGTTTCTCAGGACCTATCCATGACACACCAATGATGATTTGTTCTTTATCTTTTTCATTGAAAAGTTTCTATATGAGAATTAATAAGGTCCAATGATATTTCAGTAGATGCATATTTCTACAGGTGTGGTTGTGACAGCTGTCACCAAGAAGCTGTGAGATGTATACAAAGGTGATGGCAACCAAACGAAGACTGACTCATCAGCTGTCATCAGTTACCCATGTACACATTCTTGATATAATTAAGTTTTGTGCCAGTGTTACAGCTTTACTCTCTGGTAAATGCTTTACCTTTAGGCTTCAGATTTAGACAAGTTTTCAGTAAGTTTGTATGAACTCACACACTTACGACTGTGACTTTGTTTCGTATTTTCACTCAGCAATTCTACAAGACAGTAAGTTACAATATCACTGACACCTGGACTTCAATAAACGAGTTGAAATCAACTTGACTGGAGAAAGACAGAGATAAATGAGGAGTTCTCCACTTGAAAAAAAAATAATTTCATGGACCTTTTTGTCCCTCTCACTTTCTTCGGTGAGTAGGGAAGATGGATCTCTCTGAACAAAAAACTGTCCCTCCTTTTTAAGTGTGTAAGGTCATCTGTCATTTTCAAGAGAGCTGATATTACTCAAACAAACACAGTGAGAAGAAAGTAGACGCTGGCCATGGGAATGGAGAAGTGGAGTGAGGCAGGGACACGTCAAAGGACAGCTTCATAAACATTCCTCCTAAGTAATTCTTAACAAGATTGGTCCCTAATATGAGAGAGGTAGTTCCACATTTCATAACCGTTGCTGGTGTGCTGGCTTGCAATGCCAGCACTGATAGAAAAGCTACCTATCTGTATTCTGTTCTGCATTGTGAGCCTGCACAACTCCAGCCTCTGCTTGCATCTTTTCTAATTGACATTCTATATGCAGCAGTTAAACTAATATAGAAATGCAATTCCTGTTTTCAGTTTCTCCAGATGTTCTACAGTAGATTTTTGTTATCTGGTGGCACTAAAGCAGCATAATATTTTTATTGGTTTCATTTCACCTGCACAATATGTTTTTTTCTGCTTTTGTACCTATCTCACTGTTTGCATGAAACTAGCCCTGAACCCAATCCATACATTTTACTTTTGTCACTATTAAACTATTACAGGAATATCTGGATCCTGTGACGAGTTCCTGATGTCCTACATCTAATCTGAACCTTTTCCAGGAAGCTGGATGTCACCAGCTGGCCTGGTCTTATTTGTCACGGTAGTAATTTCTCTCATCACTCAGGGCATCAAGAATCACTTTCAATCACACCAATCACGTATGAATCACCTCAGCCGTCTGGCTCCTGACTGCATTTCAGTTGTGAAATATAAGAGAGAATACGACTGTTTATTTGCTAAAAATAACACAACAGTCTCTGCAACAATCTCTTTTCCTTCCTAGTAGAATTCTGGTGGGGTTATCTTCACTCCATCTACATCATATTCCCAATTTAAACTTTTATTTCTCATTGTTGTTGGTTTTGTGAAGCACAGTGTTGTTGCTGCTTCAAAATGGGTGCCCTATTTACTTCTGGAAGCTGCTGCATTTCATTTGGCTAGAAATCATATAATACACAGTTTGGTTTTCTGTAAAATGTATTTTAAAAGTGCATTGGGATCCAGCCAGCCAGGGCAACTACACTTCATGCTCCCCTGGAATATGAGTAGCATAATGTCACAATAAATCTTCATGGAGGAGGAGAACAAAGTATGACTGGAGGAGCCCATCCAATAATTATGGATTAATATGACAGAGGCAGCAGGGTACAAAACTCCCGAGCACTCACAAGGAGAAAAACAGTACCCTCAATTTCACGCAGAGGTCCTTCCATCATTGTCAGAACAAAAACATTTCTCATTTCTGTGTATTTCTACAGTGAAAGCACAATAAAGCATTGCCTGGACAGTAATTATAGCTTTGTGACGTTCAGGTCTCAGTATCTAAGCTGCTCACACAGTTAAATCTAAATGGAGGTTTTCATCCCTTTCCCCTTCTTGCCTAACTCCCTTTTAACTTAGGCAGTGCTAGTGTTTGCCAATTTTTCACGCCTCTTAGATATCTTATTTTGGTCCTTTACATTTAACTGTATTTAAAACTCAACTGGGTTTTGTTCCAACAGTGGTTTGTATTTGAGGAAAAAAAAAAAAAACCCAACAAAATAAAGAGATGTCAGCAGGCATGAAAGAAATGCTTCTCTATGGAAGACAGTATGCTAAGTAGGTGACAAAGCTGGTGGTGTGGATAAACAGCTCTCGTGAGAGTGAGCACAGCTGGCAGAGAAGCAAGAGACTATTTATTCTCAACCTGTAGTGTGCAAATACCTAGAACTGAAATGACACAGATGTCACCTGAAAACAGGCAGGATTTCACTCTCTTTAGGAAGGTTTACATCTCTACAGGAAAAAAAAAAATAAAAAAAAATTAAGATCTACACACTGGAAAAAAAAGTGAAAAAAAGCCAAAAACCCCATCCCACTGCCTGGAGGCTACACCTCTGCTCACTGGCTCATCTGTGGCCAGCCTGCAGGGTTTGGAGGGCAGGGATGGGCATGGTCCCCGAGAGGGTGGTGCTGCCTGCCCCCAGCTCTGCGGCTGCACGTACAGACCATAGCCCAACTCTGCAATTAAGCCTGGAAGAGAGTTCAGGGGTTTGATTCCAAATAGATTTCTTTAGCCATGTAACTTGGGTTCCAGTGCTGGCCTCTTGAATGAATCCTGGAAAGCAGCTACCAAACTTTGTTGTTGTTATTGTCCAGAAACTTCTAGTTTTCCATCCTCTTTGTGTTCCTTTTGGATAGCCAAGCTGCCTGTCCTGTTGTGTATGTTAAAAGCAAACCTTCCATTCCGATTAAATTAGTGTTTAAAAAAACTGCTTTGACTTTCTTGTATTCAAGGATTAGAAGATAATAATTTGAAGATTTTATTTCCTAAGGGCTCTGTTTGAGATCTTGGTTTACTTTAATGATGAACTTGTAAACCTGTACAACGAAACTTAAAAGCTGTATTGTATAATTGTCACCATTATCATATACTATAGCTGTGCTGTTGCAAGAAGGTGGTTCTTGCTTGATTCCTAAATAATTTGTTTATTCTAAGTTAATCTTTCAGCTGCTTACTGTGACTGCTGAGTTATAACTGCCTTTGTACTACAGTCTTATGCTACAGAGATGCTTGCAAAAGTGCCAGCAGTGCTCCTTTAACAGCCTGCCACATCTATTGGTTTGCACTCCAGTCATGAGAAAACACAGCCATATTCCCTAAACGATTCTCCCTGCTTATTTAACTTGCCTGGAAAATGAAAAGAAAATGTTCATGGGCTGCTTTAAGAAAACCCCAAAGACTATTTGCAGCTGGAAAAGAAAAAACCCCAAATGGTCATAATATTAAAGGAAGCTCTGTCAAAAATGCAAATGTGGTCACAACACCAGATGGTATAGCTACAGTCATTTACTTTGAAGATCTCTTTTGAAGCCACACGAGAAGGCTGAGCAAATGGTTCAGGTGGGAATCTGAACCCACCTTTATCAGCTGAATTCCTGAACCCAAACTCGTGCAAGTTCCAATTCAGCGACACTGTGTAATGAGGCAAATGTCATCGTGCTTGTGTCTGCTGGGTCAGAGGATCACTGTGCTCTGGGATCCCACGTCCTGGTGTGCAGGGAGGAATTCAACTTAAGGTTAGGATTCACCACGCTGCTGGGTTAGCATCCAAACTCGAACTTCAGTGGGACTGCCCTTCCCTTCAGAAAGGCCTAATGCTCTAATGTTCTGCAGTTAATGCTAAAATGCTGTGTAAAATACCTGCAAATGAAAAAAATTTCTGTAGATATATTTTGAAATTCTGAGTTCACCTCTGCATACCCTATGGAACAGTGAGCTATTATTGATAAAATTCTTATGGCTTTTATAGAATCACAAATCGAAAAAAAAAGAAATCCCCCCCCAGATAGGAAACAAAATAAAACAAATAATAAACTGTGATATACCTAAAAGAAAACACTAATAATATTTTGAAGTCTAATTTCATAGGTAACTGGCTAAAAGAAAGTGGCTTAGCTAGAACTGGTAAAAATGAAACAACAGTAAAGAATATCACAAAGCAACTAAAGTAATTCAGTAAAAAAAGTAATCAGAAGTTTTTAATAGTACATCTTGCACAGGATTTTATGATTTGGGGGGTTGCTTTCTCTATATGTCTTACCTAAATCAAACAGGCAAAATCAGTTATTAGTCACTGAAGTTTTGTTCGGAGCTTGACAGCTTTGGAATGAATGAATAATTATGTGGCGCTTCCACATTATAATGTGGCATCAGTGTTGACATCTGCGTGCCCATTAATCTTTCTTTATGTGCAATTACCTGTAAATTGGACACTGACTGCATTTGGCAAGCAGCAACATCTTAAGACATCTCCAGACAAAAATATTCAGCTTTTTTTTTTTTCCTGCATTTGGTTGTCACCGTCTGTTTTATAAATCTACTACGCATGTTAACAGCTTCCTGTACTTCTGCTCTGTCCCACTAAACAGTTTTTCTGACAGAGTGTTTAATATGTAGCTGCTTTGCAGTTTAGGGGGTATGTGTCAGCAAAACGTATGTGTGGGCCTTGCAGGTCTCGAGTGACAGAGAAGAAGGTGAATGCATGGAGAAGGATATAGAATACTGATGTCACAATACATGCTATTGCGTGTAGCACGCTAATGGTTATTTAGTGATGGGAAGGTGGAACAGAGCTGCTGACAAGACTATTTACTAAAGCATTTGCCATCCTTGTGCCAAGTCCCAGCTCTTTAAAAAGGTATCTCGAGTGGTCAGGTGTTACACAGCTGCCTCAAACTGTGTGTTGAAACTTGCTGCTAAAAGATACAGAGAGGTGAAATCCCACGGGAAGGTAAAATGCTCACTAAGTGTTAGTTGTTAAGGGCAAACATAAGCTGAAACAGCTTGAAAAGAAACCCATGGCATGATTTGGGCTATGTGAGAATTTGTCTAGAAGCTCTGTCCTCTTCCAGTCTCTGTATCCCTTGTGCTGCTGCTGTGGGATAGGATGGGAAAATCTGTCAACATAGGATCTGCAGAAGGGGAAATTCTCCCTTGATTAACAAAGGGAATCTTCCAATCATTTATACAATCCTAGCTGGACTTCCTAGGGCTCATTCCCTTGCGAACTGCATCTCCATCCTCCTCCTTTACATAGCAGAAGATGGAAATGGATTTTTCTGGAAACTACTTAGTAGTGATTTTTGTGGAAAGTACTTAGTAGTGAAAGTACTGCTTTTGGCAACAGGGATAATACTTCCAGATATTATTGAGTGTGCTTTTCATTATATTCTTGAACTAGAGGGAAGTTTTAGATAAAATACTTGCAAGGGGTAGACTATAAACTTTGCAGGATATAACATAATATTGGAGGAGAATGCAAAGATAGCTGAAATATCCAGGCCACACCTGTGCATACTCCCATAGTATTATTTTGGCTAACAGCTCCATTTGTGGCAGTTTATTTGGAACACAAGTGGTCTGTATCAAAGGGACTGACACACTGAAGAATGAATCTGTCCTTGCTTTTCCTCTTCTGGCTTGGATAAGAGAAAGAGAGTATTTTTTAGGCTTAAAATTGCACACCATTTGACGGGCCAGGGACCAAACTCTCTTCCTTGGCTAGTTATTGTACATTGTACATGTATTATGTACAGAAGATCTTGTGCTCTTGGCAGCCTTAATGCAATATACTCTAACATCAGTGTTTTGGTTTAGAACATTGTACCGGAAAAAAGCTGGGAACCCGAGAATGCAAATTTTCTTACAGTGACAAATGCCAGAAATTTACCTAACCATCACGTCTTGGATGCCCAGAACACAGCAGTAACTATCCGTTATTTGAATGAAAGGATAAGCCCCACCCAATCAGCACACTAGATCTTTTCCCACAAGATTTAAGGCAGGCGGTCTGTGCATGGGCAGAGATTTCATTTTTATAACTCGGAATGTTTTTTTGGTAATATTTCAGAAGTGACTTCTGGAAATCAAGCTAAAATAAATAGTACAGGGTGTCTGCAGGCTGTGGCTACCTGACGGCTCTAAGCACCGAGTGCCTCCATGAGAGCTACTTAAGTGTTGAACTGTAGGAGAAGCAGGTTGTCCGAATAGCAATGATTGCGTTGTGCTCCTACAGATAGTAGGAGCACAATTACCTACCAGTAATGCATGAGACAGCATATTCTCTAATGAAGTACTTTGTGCTGTAATAGAGAAAACCAGAGACTGAGCTTTGGATTTCTTAGTTCAAGTTGTAAGTGATTTTTGCAGGGGATACCATAAATGAAGCAGTTTATTTCAGCCAGTGCAAAAAATACGGATGGGGAAGCTCTGATACTCCACAGAGCTATACTGGGGGAAGATTTTAATCTCGCAGGTTAGTCAATGCAGTTTCTGTCAGCACCACTAACACCACCACTAATCCCATTACTGTGTGTGGCACTGTCTGCACTGATTTCTCTTCTAAGGCAAATCCTCTCTGTCTAGCCAGTCGTCAGGCAGGCAGCACAAGTGGCCTCTCTGCTGCAGTTACTACAGCAAGCCTTGTCCTGTGGTGCTGAAACCAAGAACATCTCCCCCTTAAAGCAAGAAATTTATTCTTTTATTCATACCACATTAAGAAAAAAAAAAAGATTCATAAAATACTACCCTATGGCAATATGCAGACTTCAATATTAATGCCATTTTATTTAAAAAAAAAAATCCTCTAAACCAGAAAAGATTAAACTCAAGCATGAATAAATACTAGTAGCTGCCTGGAAGCTACATCTGTGCCCTTTGTCTCCCACCTTTTGACATCCTGTGAACATCTCCAGAAAGTTATAGAACATTTTCTCCAGAGCAAAAAGCC
The DNA here is from genome assembly GCA_024336885.1 of Actenoides hombroni. Taxonomy (NCBI): domain Eukaryota; kingdom Metazoa; phylum Chordata; class Aves; order Coraciiformes; family Alcedinidae; genus Actenoides; species Actenoides hombroni. The sequence goes on from WUAM01000431.1 coordinate 15,551,182, forward strand.
CCTCACGGGTATGGATGTGTTCAACAGTCTCTGAGAAATGTCTAGAGGTCTTGTAATTTCTCACTCATATAGCTCCAAGCTGGATGTGTTCCACAACCAGGTTTTACACAATAATTAAGTCGCTCAAATCGTTGTTACTCAGTTCTTTTGCCTTAGAAAATGTCCCTTCTGTGAGATACTGCCTGTTCTGCTGATTGATAAGAAAAATGCACGTTCCAATTGATCCTCCTTGTAAAAACTGTAACTGACTACGCTGTGCAGTCTGAGAACTGTTAAGCCTCAGGTTATTCCTAGGTTCCTTTGAGTCAGCATAAAATGTGCTTCTGTGATAGATGTCCAACCCTGTATTTTTAAACTTCCCTTTTATTCTTGGCAGCCTTATCTCCAGAAGGCAGCGTAACTGCAGCAACCGCACATCTCATTTCAGAAAAAATAAATATTCATCTTCCATTTTAATGGTTTACTGGAAACTAGTTCACAGGGAATGAAGAGACTGCTGATGAATGAAAATGAAAAACAGGAAGACCAAATTACTCACCCGTGCCAGGCTTGTTCCAGAAGGGACTTTGTATGGGACGTACTTCCTGTAGATATGTCCAACTCGAGAGCATGGAACATCAAACATGCCACCTCCGCACATCCACACCTGGAAAAGAGGCAGAAAGCAAGTGAAAGAATGATTCCTGAAAACAAACGAGGCAAAAAAGAATTTTTAAGTAATGGGTATGTGAAAATGACACATGGTTCTGCACTGAGCCCTCCCACAGCCATAGTGGTGGCCTTCTCAGCAAGCTGGCAGCTGGAATTGGGGAACATGGCAGACTCACCTACCTGAAATCACACTCTGCACAGGCAGACTGTGTTCAAAATAAAACCTGAAACCATATTTAGAATATCTACCAATGGTCCTCCTACAAACACAACCAAGATATTATTGTGCCTGTTGTTTAAAACATACAGAAAGAAGGCTATGTGAGTAAAACAAACGATCAATTGAAAGTACTTTTTTTTTTTTTCTCCCAAACACCTGGCTTACATTTAGAATAGTGAGTACAGAATTCATATATTAAGCTGCTCTTCATTTTGCAAGGATGCACCTGATTTCGTAAAGAAAAAGGGACACAAATCAATTTCCTTCTGATCGTATTTGTCTAGGCAGAGGAAGAAGAGCATGCTGCTATGTTTCATCATGAATACTTTAATCCTGAAGCAGAGGGAACCATCTGGAGTACACAGGTTTGATGCTTCATGTCCGAGCAACCAAAACACAGTCAAAACTGATGCAAGCTGTGAGTACTTCATGGTTCTAAAAATCCAGCTGTATCCTGATAAGGAATATAATAATAAGGAATTCGTCATCTAGCATGATTAGGTTTTACCAAGTGTACCTGAAAGCAAGGTCATGTGGAACTATGGCAATCATGCCAACCAGTGGGCACGATTTTCTATGCTCTGGCAATGAAGAGCCACCAGACTCCAATATGCCTATCAGATGACTTTCATTATTTTCTGATGTCAAAACAAAACAAACCAAAACAGCAAACAATTTGACTTTACAAATCAGGGAAATGGAAAATAACAACAAAATCAATCCCCTAAGTTCCCAAGAAGAACTCTTAAGTATCCTAAAACCAACCACCCAGCAAGAGTTATAAATAAATTTAGAGTGAAAACGTTGGTATCACAAAAATTATTTCTTAATCCTGTCAAAACATATTTTTTTTTTTTTGTTTCCCACAAATTTAGAAGATAATGGCTCTTATTCCATGTAAGGGAGACTTGTGGTCTCAGCTTTCAACTTTTAGACTGAAAATGAAAAAAAACCCAACAACTCCCTCCCACCCAATTTAAAAGAAAACCACAGCAAAGCTGACAAAGAGAAGGAGCGTGTCCTTTTCATGTCTCTTCATGTGGACATACAGAAAGATGTTTCACAAAATATTTCCATGAATCTGTAAGAGAATTTAGGTCCATGCATTACATATACAAAGGAATTTTATCTGTATTAGATGCACTCTGGAGTGAAATGGTGTGAAATTGGTTTGCTACTGAGGCTAAAGCAGAGCAGGAACGTAGACAACTGAAAGTTTCACCGGTAATTTCCATACAGAAAGGAATTAATCCAAAAGTTGATACACTGCGAATTAAAGCAACAGTAACCAGACCCTTGAAAAAAGGTATCAGAAATTACGTGAACACAAATCACATAAATCTTGCAGAGAACAATGTGCATCTCTACGCTTTTTTTACCATACATTTCTTATTCTGTTTCTTTCGTCCCACCCACCGCCATCTGGCTGTAGCTACTGGCTTTTTGAAATCACAGGAAAACAAAATGATTAATTTCCTTAATTTAAAACAATAGTGAAAATGGCAAGAGTTTGGCCTCTTTCGCTGTGCTTGCCTTTTTTAGTGTTACAGTGGGTGTATCTGCTGGGTCCTGGCAGCGTGGCTGCGAGCTGGGAACTAGATTTTAGTAATCTGCACATGCAGATGCTGAACACTGAAATATGGGATAACTTAGTGCTCGAGTGTGACTTAAAGCACTTGCTGAAGGCAGCATGCTGGAATTCAGCCCCTGAGACGGACGGTGCTATTCATACTGTCAATGGAGAAAACTAAGGCATAGGAGCTCTGGGTAGGTGCTTCTGGTGGTAAGGAGACAAATTTAGTGACACAGGGTAATACAGGCAGCTGTCCTGGGCATCATTCTGTCAAACAGAAGCATGTATGTTGGCAGAATCAAGAGTATTTCGCCCCTATTTCTGCGGTGAGGATATCTTATCTGGTCTCCTAGTGAGCACAGTCCTTCTTAGGGAGGAAATTTGCTAGTGGTTTGGAAATGGAGAGCCAAATGAATGCTCTGCCTCCATGCCAAAAGAGTTCATTACTGCCCAGAGCAGTCTTGCAATGCTATGTAGACAGGATCATTATTTTCTTTGAAAAAACATTTTGTAAAATCTGCTTCTTAAAGAAAACGTTGAAATCCTCACCCGTTTAATCCCATATCACCTGATTTGCTGGAAAACATATTAAAAAAAAAAATCATAAAAATGGTAGTGTTAAAATAAACTGCGTAATGCTATCTTTAAAAAAAGATACTCACCTTTCTACCAATACTTTTTTATGTTACAACACCTGTACCTGTTTCAGTGGGAACCTCCTCTCTATGGCTGTCTTCAAGCAACCCAGTGCACCAATGAAAGTGCAGACCTGTATTTACTATTTATTATGGCTTTTGAAATGAAACTATTATTTCAAAGGCTACACAAGATATTACAGTGATTAACAGTCCCAGTTTTTTAGGCTTTGAAGAGCAGACAGCATTGCAGCTTGACTCAGACAAAAGTTAGCTGCAGAACAAATTTAAAAGACAAGAAAGCAGAAATATCTATATATAGGCCAGTATAATTTTACTCAGACCATGAGAGCTGAAGATGATATATATTGCATTTCCTCTAAAGCAATATCAGTAAAAAAAGAAGTAAGAAAAGGAGAAACAGAATTAAGAAAAAACCCAACAACTGTCAGATATGTTGAGGCAATAACAAGTGGAAGGAAATAACACTTTGTGCTAGGCTCATATTTGATAGATATAAAGCTTAAAAATGCTGTGCTGCACCTGAGGTGTGCTTTGCAGGGTAATTGAAATGAATCTTGGGCTTCCTTGAAGGGCATTTAGCAGCTGTTCCTGTTTAACTTTCAGCTTTAGAATTATTTTAAAAGCATTTTTTTGTATTTTCCTGGGAAGATCAATTCTGGCAACTTTGTCTTCACAATGCGCACTTTTATGTCACATGTGCTAAATGCAAGAAATTGAAGAATGACTTCTGTGTTAAATATTACAGACGTCCAGTGTACCATGAAAGGAACTCAGGTGGTGTTGGATATTTGGGAAAATGATACTGAAACACCGAGACCTCTCTGTTTATCTAAGAAGCAAGCAACGAAAATCTCAAGATTGCTATGTCGTCTCCTTATAAAACCAGTGAATCTGGTCTGCAGCTGAGGAATAAAAACCAAAGATGAAACCAAAACAACGCAATTTCAGCTTGGAAGGATCAAAAGAAGAGTGGTTTATGTGTCATCTATACACTGTATTACAATTTATGTTCATATAGTTTCTTCCAACAGAACGTTGCAAAACACTTTATAGGGATGCTTGAAAACAAACAGCAAGCATTAATGTAAGCTTTAAAAGGTATTAAGCTGTGGTTATGTGGCTTTGTTCCCGACTGGGGTGTAGATGTCACAGATGCATGGGTTTTTTGGCTTTTTTCTACAGTTCTTGTGGGGTTTTGGGTGAATCACTCTCTTTTCACATCACTTCTTTGCCTGTAAATTCAAATTTGCTTGCTCTTGTGGTTTTGTTTTGTTTACACACACACACACACACACACACACACCCCTTATCTCTCTAGTTTATGAGTGATCGAGTCTGGGGAGTGTCTGGAAAATGTAAATACTGTGCATGCGAGAATGAGACTCCAATCCATATGCCACACTGTAATCATAATTACCACAGTAAGAGACTCATGATTTTTGAGCAGTGGAGGACGTGTTGCCTAAGCATATAGTAAACTATGCAAAAGATCGAGGGGGGGAGGGACTGGATGGATTTTGGATCAGGCTTCAAGACTAATTGAGAAATATACTGCTGCTGCTGTGAGTCAGTAACAAGACAGACAACACAGAGACACCAAATGGATGGAAAAGACAAACAAACAGTAAATTGGTGGATGAGGAATATAAAGCATGCCATGCAAAGCTGTCAGCTCAGTGCTTTCAGCGTTGTGCAAAGATAAGACTGTAAACAGGATAAATGTATTACCACAATGGAGCTGAAAAAGTGGTAGAAAATAAGAATATAAAAACTTTATGGGATTTTTCAATCACTCTTCCTGAAATATAAGCCCAAAGAACGTATTTAGCATTCGAAGAGAAGGAGCAAGAAGAATACTCTCCTGTGAACTTTTTCCACGTAGTAAGAATGTTCAGCTAAACGCAAGGAAAAACTGAAAAATAGGATCACTGACTGTAAATCTGCAGTCAATGGGTTCACAGATAGCAAGACCATTTACTAGTGGTGCAGTGGGATTTCCTCTCAGGGATAGTAAAACCGTACTGTGGAACCTGGGAACTGATGACTGTGGGTATTTCAATAATACTCACCAGCACCTCTAAAATGCTGAAAAAAGTGGCAGTATTCCATGTTTGTAAGGTCTTCATATAGATTACAACTGCATTGGCAAGTGGTAATGCTTCCTCACTCCCTGTCTCCTGCCAAGATTGTCAACAGTGAAGGGAATTAATAATGATGATACAGAAAGAGATTAATTAACTTGGAGGTGTGTGTTAGAAAACAGGGATGAAGAGAATCCGGAAGATGTGCCAGCATGGATAAAGATAAAACAACTGTAGATATAGGTGACTAGATTCAAAGAGGCTATGGTATCACCACTAGCATCTTTCTTTACGAGTGATTTACAATGCCTAAGAAATGTCCTGTGTAAAAGTCTGGCAAAGTTTTAGTAGTGGGGCAGCTACCAGGCTGGCTTCTGTGAGAAGCTGCTAGAAGCTTCCCCTGCGTCCAGCAGAGCCAATGCCAGCTGGCTCCAAGACAGGCTCACCACTGGCCAAGGCCAAGCCCATCAGTTACGGTGGTAGTGCCTCTGTGATAACATACTTAAGAAAGGGGGAAAAAAAAAATCCTGTGCACCTGCAGCTGGAAAGAGGAGTGAGAATACGGGAGGGGAGCAGCTCTGCAGACACCAAGGTCAGTGAAGAAGGAGGGGGAGGAAGTGCTCCAGGCACTGGAGCAGAGAGTCCCCTGCAGCCCATGGTGCAGCCCACAGCGAGACACAGGCTGTCCCCTGTAGTCTGTGGACCAGATACCCACTTGCACCCTGTGGAGGATCCCACACTGGAGCAGGTGGATGCTCTAAAGAGGCTGTGACCCCGTGGGAAGCACCACACTGGAGCAAGGCTCCTGGCAGGACCCGTGGATTCATGGAGAGAGAGGAGCCCACACTGAAGCAGGTTTGCTGGCAGGACTTGTGACTCCAAAGGGGACCCGCATTGGAGCAGTCTGTTCCTGAAGGACTACACCCCAAGGAGGGGACCCATGTTGGAGCAGTTCATGAAGAACTGAAGCTGGTGGGAAGGACTCACATTGGAGAAGTTAGTGAAGGACTGTCTCCTGTGGGGAGGATCCCATGCTGGAGCAGGGGAAAAGTGTGAGGAGGAAGGACTGGCAGAGACAACATGTGATGAACTGGCTGCAACCTCCATTCCCTCTGTCCCTGCACTGCTGGGGGAGAGGACGTAGAGAAATTGGGAGTAAAGTTAAGCCCAGGAAGAAAGGGGGGGGTGTCGGGGGAAGATGTTTCAAGATTTGGCTTTATTTCTCATTACCTACTCTGATTTGATTGGTAATAAATACATTTTTCCCCAAGTGAAGTCAGTTTTGCCCATGACCTCAATTGGTGAGTGATCTCTCCCTGTCCTTATCTCGACCCGTGAGACTTTTGTTACATTTTCTCTCCCCATCCAGTTGAGGAGGGGAGTGACAGAGCTGCTTTGGTGGGCACCTGGTGGCACCACAAGGATATTCAGCAAACATCACTCCATATTTTGGATATTACTACACAAACCCTGCCTTTCTGACAGATGTAAATTTAGAATTTCCTTAAGAGTGGCTTCCCTGATTATTGAGAAGAGATGTTATTAATCAGGTCAGTTCCAGTGCTTTGCTACGCTGAACGGTATCATCTAGCACACTCTGAACAATGTCATCAGCAAGTTATCATCCAGATTTTTTTAATTTAAAAAATTCATCCCAAGGTTACGTTGCCAAAAAAATGAAAATGCTGCACATTATTTCTTAGGTAAGAAGTAATCTAAGGAACTATTTAATGAAGAAGTCATATTTTGACACAAGGACTGTGGCTGCCTCGCCATCCATTGAATGTGCATGCATATTCTCTCATTTGGAAACAGCAGCTGATCAGTGTGGCACCTAGTGCTGCGCTTGCTGCTGTCTTCTGCAGCAATGCTAGCAAGCAAGAAAAGAACAGAAAAAGAAAGATGTTGCTTTTTGTAGGCAAGGAAATAAAGGTCAAGCACATTTTGAAGCAGCAGCTTTTTTTTTTTTTTTTTTTTACCCTGTCTCTGTGTTCCTGACAACTCAGCACCTTGGAATAGCCATGCCTGAAGTTTGAGGAAGTTTCCTTTCCTGCTGTGGCACAATTCCAAATGTCACGGAAACATTACAAAGCAGACTATAGAGAAACTTATCGACTTATACTGCAGTAAATTTAGATTCACTGCAGACTCACTCTGTAGTATCCTTTTTCCACCAAACACCTTTTACCTCCAAACACACACAAATACATATTTTGCTCACGCCATCCACCTTCCGTCCCTGTACAACGAGAGAATGCAACCTCTCCTCCAGAAAAAAAGACTTTTGGTTAGGACTGTGCTCTGCACTGAAGACTGCTGCCTGTCACCTCAGGTCACATCTAGTGAAACAGATAAAGAGAAACATCGACTTTGACACTTTCTCTCCAAGCTTCCCAGCTTGACTACCTTTCCTAGATCTAGTTTGACCTCTTCTTGTCAGGAACTGCTGCCTGATTCCCCAGGCAACCACCTGTCCTGCTAATCTAACTTTTAATCAGTCCTTGAACTCTTGAACTCATAAAGCAATATGGCTCTGCTATTATTAGTGATTCCCTTTGAGCTTGCATGATGGCCCTTGATCCAGCATGAGACTTTAATTCACTGGGTGTCTGGGGTTTGCAAAGTGCTGTAGAAGATTACAGTGAGCAGTGCAGGGTAGTTGATGTTATGCTCGTGATGAAGAAGCTAATAATTCCTTGAGTCAGAGGACTTTAGAGAAACTAATTTGCTGAGTCTTGACTAGGACAGATCTAGCCATCATACTTTCCTGAAAGTACCAATTTCTCTGACTCTCTAAGCCCACTTTTCACTCATGACTTCCCACTTCCTTTGTAGAAATTGCTCCTGTAACTTGAACTGTGGGGATGACTGTAGATGTCTCTGGTACAATAATGCAGAGGCTTTTGGTTGAGAAGATGTTTTTCCTTAATAGGATCTTAGAGTGTTAAGTCATCTTTTCCCTGTACAATTTGTGAATGTTTCTGTGAAGTTTCACTCCAACACCTAGGAAATTCTTCTCCAAGTAAAATTAGGCCAGAGAATATCAAACATATACTGTTTCTTAAATATTATTCCATGTTTGCCACCAGTGAATTTGGATATATAAACATAATAGTTGACAAACACATTTGTGGAAAATTTTTCTGAACATACCTGTAACCTTTTCTTTATCAAAACATTAGCAGTGCTGATTAAAGACATGCCACGGCTTACCTGGACTCTGTAGTACATGGACCTACTGTTGAAGTGTTAAGCAGAAGGGTTACAGTAGTATGTCAATCCGGAGCACTTAAAATGCATTACTGAGGACCAGAAATGATCTTCAAACACTCCTCACTCCAGATCACAGAGCAGGGCAACCAATTTAAGATGAACCAGACACTATATTTTAAGGAGCACATGACATCTCTTGCCCTGGCATGCATCCCCCATAACTACACCGCTGTACTTTAATTAACTACAAGAATCCCCAGTCTGAAACTAGTTCATATCATCTGCATGGTTTCCATTTATAGTAGATAGATTGTTTACTTATTTACACTTATATTGCAGCTTTTGAACAAATGAATCTCAAAGTTAAAAGCAAGATACACAAAGAACATAAAAGGAACACGATGTCAATCTCTGAGATTAAGGATTAGCCTGAAACAGTCTTCTAAATACAAATTCCCCATTATTTTTGCAACTTCTTAATGAAAACCAGTCATATTTTTACAAAATACTTAAGAATTAGCTGAATCATGGAAGAAATGTTCTAGAATAGCTATCTATCTCATGGTTAGAGATGTCCCTGAGGCAAGATGCACCAAATAATTGTTTGCCAAGCCAAATAACATTAATATGAAACATGGCATCAACACAGGGCTGGTACTGATCCTAGGACATTTCCACAGGCCATACATGTGGACACTCCAAGAAAAGGTTTGATGTAGTTTCACATCCATCTCAAGCAGCTGAGGAAACTGAACCAGGCTGGTCGTCTGGCATCTTCACTGCCTTTGTGAATAACAGGGAGATGGCAAGTCCACCACCTTCACAAGTTCTGTGAATAAAGGCAGTAAATTGAACTGTCTGTCTAACTTGTCCTCATTTACGTAAGTTTTAAGATGACAAAAAACTGTTGAAGCAGAAACCTTTCCCAAGCTGATAATGGTGATTCTGATATAACAAAACCCAGTCCTTTCTGTTTCTTCCTTCCACTTCTGTGATTTTTCTCCCAATTTCTGTCATTCCAAACCAAATAGCAGTCTCCTTTTTAAAACTTACGTGTGTTAAATTCTTCAAATAAAAAGTTCCTCTTTGGCAATAATTTCCAAAGAGTATTTTTTAATTATTTTAACACTAATAAGAAAGGACACGGACCCTAAGGTCGGTATATAATAATGAGATAAATCAGGAGATACGACTGAAATGAGACCCAGTGTGACACAGCTGCCTCCAAAAATCTTATCACTTGAGCAAAATACCCTGGGACAATCTAGTATCTCAATTTCCAGTGCTGTTACCATGGTTTCAATCCAAAGACTGGAGAACATTACAAATATATTCTTTGTGGTGAAGAATAAAAGGAATATTTGAAATAGGATAATAAAATGATTGGTGGCCATTGTGACAGCCACTAATGACTACTTACATTTGCCTAAAAAACAACCTAAATGGACCAAAGGTAAATCAATATATTCTAAATACACTGTCTAACTGTTAGGTTTCCCCTGTCTTCCCATATTATTTTGCTGGGGTATAGAAAGGATTTAGAGAAACATGAGAGTAGCACAGTTACTAGAGATCATTTTGCTGCTTTTGATAACTCCTGTAAAGGCAGCCTGGCAGCCTAGTGTTGGGACACATTGCATGTTTCATTCAACAGGCTGGCCTCAGCTCTGGTGTTTTAATTGCTGTTGAAACTCAGATTTAGCAAGATGTATGATATTAGTCATGGCTGACACACTAAATTTATTTACTAGGCTTTACAGAATCAGAGTTTGGAAGTAGGTTGGAAAGGTCCTGAAGCTAAATGTGACTTCTAATTTCAGTTCCAAGCTTTATCCAAATAATGTTTGACTCAATTCATCTATGTCATGAAATTCTATTGAGTCACTGAAAATCTTTACATGTAGAAGCTATGAGGTAAAGTTCTTACATCCTTGGGTGTACTGGAGGACAATAAAATCAATTTTCAAAATTTGACATGTTAGTCTTCAAACTAATGCAAATACCAATTTTACATGTGGAAAATAATAAGATTTCCAACTCAACATGTAAAAGCCAAGCAATTAATTTGAATACACGTGTCCACATAGAGGATATGAAGATATGCCATGGCTGTACATAACCCGAATGCTTGAAAACTCCCCATATACTTTGTTATTACAATAACTCAAATGCAATTAAAAGATAATCTGCTTTTGAAAGGCTGTCCTGTAGATAACAGTTTATAGCAGCTGAGCAGATCTAGTGATTCGCTGCTACTGAAAGGGGTTCTTCATCCTGTGACTTTCCATTTCTACGAGCTAACTCCAAGGGAACCTACTCACAGAGATGATTAAATGTGCTGATCTGGGCAGAGAACGATGCAATTCTCCTTTTCTCCTGCATTAGTTCTCTCTTGGCTTATTGAGCTGAGCTCAACATTTCAGCATGAAGTAAACACAGCACCTGAGAGATGGTAGAGTGGAGAAGACTTGATGAAAGGAACAAGGTAGAACTTCATTCTGGTGGTAAGCTACTGCATTTTCAGAGGGAACTGTGCTCAGTGTGATTTTTGTTTGGCTTCTGGAGCACAATTCTCTGTGAAATTAGTGGGAATTCCTAAAGAAAAAGTAGTATTGTGCAAAATTAATTTTACTTAAAGACAAAAGCCAGTATGAATGAAAGTGTCATGATCACATGACTCTTGCACTAAAAAAGTAAGGACGTGTCATTTAAGGTGACTTACCTTAAAGGAGATTTCATACTGCTCTCCTCCCCATATTTCTAACCCTGGATCATAGCCTCCCAGCTCCCAAAACCATTTCCGGTTAACGGCAAATAGACCTCCAGCCATTACAGGAGACCTGAAAGATGAGTAAAATAATACAAACAATAATGAAGATGCCAGCATTGTGCGTGTGCGTGCCTGTGTGAAGTGAACGTAGGTGGTTTGGCTTCCACAACTGCAAAGCTATGGAAGGCGTAAACAAAAGGGTACTGTAAACAAGCAACATTTACCTTTATTTAGCCCAAAATGGACTCTAGATGAGAAACAGGCAATGTGATAGACATGTAGATAGCCAGAGCATGGTAGACAGTCATGCACAAACTCCCTTTTTTTTCTTTTTTTTTAAAAAAAAAAAAGCACAAATTCTGTCCATTAGTAAATAAACCCATATAACAGAAAAAGAAAGGGACTCTGGAAACCTGCCAAAGTATTTAGTAGAGTCTCAGTACTCCATGTGAAGTAACTCACATTTGAAAGTTAGGAAGACTTCTCAATTTGTTTCAGTCTCGTAGGTGCTGGCTAGAGAAAGGCAGAAAGGTGACAGCAGATGGCTACAGAGCAGCTGTTGGAAGTTAAACATCTGCTTTTCTATAGCAGCTTTTAAAATGCCTAAACTCTCACAGTGGTAATTGAGCTCGCAGGCAAATAATTTAATGTGTTTCCCGTGCTTCCATTTATTCCATGAATAAACATGTGGAATTGACTTGAATTAACTCAGCCTTTTCCACAGATAATATAGAAAACAAACGGAATACTTGAAATTAAGTGTTAGAGAATATTTATGAAAATTGTATTTTAAATTAATAAGCAGGAATTTTGTACTGGAATCTAAGCTTGGTTTTTTGGGTGTTTTTTTGGGTTGTTTTCCCCCACTACCAAGAAGACCACATTTCTAATGCAGTAAATACACTGACAGTGGTCAAGATTTAAATGTTGTTCACTGAGTCATTGAACTTGAGGTGGAAGGGGGATGCGAAGGGATCTACACTGAACAGGAAGGAGACAACAGTCTGAAGAAAGTCCAACTCAGCGTTCAATGCGATCAATACAGGCCAACACGTGCCTTATGAGTTTCAGAGCAATTGGCTAGAAGGAACACACTCCTGTTGATGGCTGGTCAGCAAAAGACAGACAACGTAAGACAGACCTGGATGGCTTCCAGGTAGTGCTTTCTTATCAGCGAAGAGACGTGAAACTGCATCCTAGGCCGTGTGCTTTGTAACACTGGAGCCCCCGAGTGAAAATTATCCCGTCGAGGGGTATTTTTGTTTTGAGTTACTGTTGGTGGGTTGTCTGGGGCTATGGAAGCAGATGGTACTATTCCTGAAGAATTGACTCGAAAAATAAAAACTTCTCCCTTTGCCACTGATTTAGCATTTGGCAGAGCACTCAGAACTAGTAGGTATCACAGGAATCCAAGCATAAGTTAGAAGCTTAATAAAGAGGACATCAAGTTAATGGAACAACATTCTGCCATATCTCCTCTGCCTTAACACTTTTTATAGTGCTAGCTTTTATCCAAACCAGTGGAGAACATAATATAGCAAGCAGACAGCTGAGTGGCCTCTACCATTAGGATGCCAGCGAATCCCCACATGCATCAATGTTAGAAAATGATTCTCTCATCTGCATTCACGGTAATAAAAAACATTACAGGTATTTTATCTTCCACTTCTATAACACAATTTTTTTTTACATATTTATGTATATTGGATTATATCTTACACTAAATTACCCATTTTCATGACTAGGGAACTCTGTTTTTAACAGACTAATTCTATTTTCCTTTAGAGATTATATTTTTAAAAGCAGGTAAATGCTTTGTGATACAAAGCTGCAATGTTCTAAGTGGCAAGGCTGTGCACTGCAACATACACTAAATGCTAATACTTTTTTACTTTTATTGACATTTCATACTTCAGATATTGACTGCTCTTTCTACATACGAATAAATTCAATAGAGATTTTATTAGAAACCTTCCCGTGGGGATTCTAACTACTACGATACATTTTCAATTGCTACCAAAGTAAATTTAATTACAACATGCCCTTTGTGACTTCAGGTTCTGAATAATCAAAACACAATGTCCATTTATAAAGATGGACTTACATGGAGAATACTTATAACTGAATCGTTACTGGCAGAAGAAATGAAGTCCCAGAAATCACTGGGGAAATGCAGGATTTCTCTAATTCTTTTAGGTACAATATCTTTCATGAGCATTTCTCTCGACACAGTGAGTGGCCTACGAAAAAGGCAATACCCACAGGTGAATCAGATGGAAGATGGAAAAAATCAGAGGCTCCAAATTTCAAAATAATCGGCAGATACTTAAAATGATATTTCATGACTAATCTGTAGATTTTCCAGATATAATACTGAGTACAGAAACCCCTTGTTCTTTAGATATGAAAGTTCAGATCATTTATTACAATTAGCAAAACTACCAAACAATGACTGGAACAGCAGTGAACTAATAGCTCTTGCACTTACTTAAAAAAAAAATAAAAATATTGCATGTAATGTTGCTCCATTCATTCTTACTCCACAACATGTTCTGACAGTTGTTATTTTGCAGGAAGAGAAATGAGAGGACAAACAGGATGGCCTTTTGGTTTTCACTGGAGTGGGAAGAGCAATAAGCTGTGTGAACCAGACCACTTGGCACAGGACACATATTCCACTCCATGCCACAAGCAGATGCTGCTGAGCAGGCTTTAAATCGTCTCCAAAAGATGAAGACAAGAGTCCAGTCCTACAATCATGACTGATATGAAAAGTCCTTTTATAGTTGATAGGTTTGCTCACACAGATAAGAACTCCACTGAGCCCAAAGGAGAATTAATCTCTTGTTTAATGACTTCTGCACAGAAATGTCAAGTACAAAGCTATGCTTGTAGAAGTAATTTTTCATGAAATGTCCTACTCAGATACTTAAACAATTGGACTTTGAGCTACTGTAGCATATTATGTGAGTAATTACAGTAGGAAGCTGTAAAGTACTTAGAGTTAAAAACTTAAAAAGACAGAGACTCCCAAAACATCAGAAAAGCTGGAAGGCTAAGGTTGCTAAACTTAAAAAGAGTTATAAAAGCCTTCCACGGGAGAAATACTGCACAGACTCACTGACTACATCCAAAAGAACAATACTGAAAGCAAAAGCCAGCTGATCCAAAATTGTCCCAAGAGGTCACAGGTTCCTGTGCTGAGACAGATAAAGAATTTGACTTAGTGAGACTGAAACCCCCCCTAACCATTATTCGGCGATGAATTTTATAACACCTCATAATTTACATGCCGAGGAAGAAAAGAGATCACCTAAGAATTTTCAAGGTAAGAAAAAGAATGACATGGACTTAAAAGGAGTGTGAAGTTACTTACATTAGAAATGAATGTGGTATATTGCAAACAAACTGCATAGCAGGGTTTGGAATCCTTACATTGCAAGAGTGGGATATACAGTGGGTATAAAGGATTCATAAAGACATGAAAAGGAAAGAGGAGCTTTGACAGCACGCAGAAAGACACTTAGGAAAGCACCTGTGCTACATGATGTGTGTAGCAGGTATGTTAATGTGGAGACTATTTAGTGTCATGTGTCAGTAGGTGAAGGTAGGGTTTGTGTGATTTATTATTCAAAATAAAGAAAATACACAATGCATTGATCACTGTTGAACTGAGATGATGCTACTGCATACTGGGGCGCTTTGGAAAGGGCTGATAGGGATCACTTGCCTTGAACTGCTGAAATTTCATCATTATAATTGTATCCAGTGAATGGCATATTGCACTACACATCTCTTTGTATAACCCAGACTGATTAAAGGCTTTGTGCTGAACAACTGAACAGAAACAGATGAATGCCAAAAAGATGTGTCCACCTCATGCAGGATATGTCAGACAAACTGACCTTCACTGCCAAACCGACTGGCACGCAGTACAAAAACTGGAGCAAATGTCACTCTGCATCAGGAGTCAGCACTGGGTTCTGCTGACCTTGTGGAGTCACAGATGTGATAGATGAGGAGGAAAGGGGCCGTGTTACTGCTGGCACACTGACAGTCCCAGAAATGACTGGTGACCTCCTGAGAGCAGCTTTGAGCTGGCCTTGTGCACTTCTTATGGTGCATTTCAGCATCGTGTTAATCAAGGAGAGTACTCCTCTACCCTAGTGATACCACATGCAGCCACCTCAGAACAGTGAATAAATTCAAATACCGTGTTTCAGTGGTTATCGCTCCTGCTTAATTAAGATGAGTCGATCAAATGGCAAGGCAGTGATATAGATTAATAAAATAAATGACAAAAATATGAACTTAAAGGTTGCTCCAGCTAAAGTTAAATTGAGAGACATATTGTATCCTGTGCATAGAAAAATATATTGATGTAGCCAGAATGAATGTGGATCAGATTTTTTCAAGAAGTGAAATAAAAAGCAGAATCTTTTATATACTTAACACTAAGTACATATATTTTAAAATGTATTTTTAAAGGTACTGGCTTTTTTACATTTAATATTTCTGCAAGGCACTGTTTTCTCTTTTATCCATTCTAACATCAGTAACCTCCATGTTTATAAAATCATCATAATTTAAAAGGTAAATTCTGTATCTGTGACATTAGCCTATGGGATCTACTCTTTCTTTTTTTCCTCAGTAACAAGTGTCCAGTCTTCTGAAAACTTTTACCCTTGACAAATCTGTGCCATTGTCTGTACCAAATGATCACATAGGCTTTGCAAACCATTGTATTCCTGATGTCCCCACCATTATCTCCTTAGAGAGTCTAGAAACAGTGCCTTAAAATACATGGCAGATCAGCTAGGTAAGGAAAAGGTCTGTCTTAAAGCTGATTTGCTCCCCATAAAAACTGCCTCTGTTCATTCACTGTACATTCAGAGCTGTCACCACAATACACTGTAAGTTGTCAGCTGACTTTTTTTCCTCTGCTAATGCATATAATGCCGAAGTCTCAGCTACTTCCAGCAAAGGTACCCCAGCAATTTCCACCAAACAAACTAAAGGAACTCTTGCACACATTCAAATTTGCACAGCTGTACCCCACTGTACAGACTCCTTCTGCGTATCCCGTTGCTTTCAGTAATCTGTATTCTCTTATTAAACTGTTGTATAATTTTACTGTCACTCTTAAGCAGTTGGAATATTCTTATAGTAATTTTCCCTTGCTATATCTTTCTAGTGAGTTGCTTGCACAATTCATCATACATTCATAGATTCAATATAGATGCACACCGTCTCCACCTTACCTGCAATAAATGCCTATGCATATCTGTTTCATGCATTTCTACTCACTGGTATCCAGCCAACTATTTTACAAGTGATAATCAGATTGTGAGATACCCATCCTTCAAGAGACACGGCACTAAAATTTCGCCCATGTTTCTTTCTGTGCTAAATATTATCTTGATCTTTTTCCCCAAACAGTTTTTAAAATATTCAGTCCAAAAGAGCACTCACCCACAGGCTAGCTCAAAATTACAAACTTTATGATAAATATCTTGCTTTTTAAGCATTTCCATTCAAATTCTAGTCAATGTTAACAATTAAATCATCCTTTTTTTTTTTTTTTTTTTTTTTCCCAGAGCAGTTTTGCATTCAGATTTATCAGAGTTCCATTATGTTTTAAAGTAACATCTTTTTGGGACAACTTGTGAATTGCTAACGTGACAGAAGAGTGGGTATGAACCTAGCAGTAATGTTTTTACTAGTATGAAAAAGGCAGCATGCTTCGTTTTTATATAACTTATCAGTTCATATCATACTAAAATAGATCATTGTGCTGTAGTTGTTCTGCTTAAAATTAACTCAGAAGTGTCTATGTAATTACATTCCATTTTTAGACTTCTATTTCCTTTTTTTTTTTTAATATTAAGGTAAAACCCCATTCTTCTCCAATGAACAGCCAGCAAGTCAGCCGCAGAGA
Organism: Actenoides hombroni; assembly: GCA_024336885.1. Taxonomy (NCBI): domain Eukaryota; kingdom Metazoa; phylum Chordata; class Aves; order Coraciiformes; family Alcedinidae; genus Actenoides; species Actenoides hombroni. The sequence continues at coordinate 15,568,287 of WUAM01000431.1, forward strand.
GTCAGCTACAAAGAAAGCTCTAAATCATTTCAGGTTGTTTGTAAAAGTTTGCACTATGATTCATCACACAGCTTCTTTGCTTTTTTTTTTTGATATATTTTTCTTAACACATTGCTAAACTTCATTGTAACAATCACATTGTAAAAGAGTGATGAGCCCTTATGTGGGTAATGATGCTGAGGCCTATTTGGACTTTCCTCCCATACTTAGGAAATTAATGAAGCTGTAGAAGAGGTGAGTCAGGTGGGTAGAGATGGAAGACTCTGAAGAGAAGGCTTCCCCTTCTTATAATTACCTCTCATAATCCAAGGGAAATCTATCTGAATTATTGCTGGAGGAGATCTACAGCACTCAGACAAAGGAGGTGGGTCTGCAGAAATGAGCATCCTGATGCAAAAAGAAAATAAAAGCTCCTGAAAATGTCCTACAGGTGAAGGTGTTCAGAAGGATAAAACTGAGGAGTAAAAGAATAGCTGGAATATCACGCTGCAAGTCACAGTAAAGAGACAAGTTCAATACACAAGGAGTCTTACAAGATTGAGACCTGAGTGCTGTAAAAGCAAGAATGAAGAGCTGTAAGCAGCACTTCTGCTGAAACACATTCATGTCATGAGCAGACAAGGACCTTGAGCATACACAGCTCAACTGCAGAAAAAAACCTGTCATCCTATTAGTATGATGGGAGTAACAACTGTTGGGGAAAAAAAAAACCCAACCCAATCAATTGACAGTACCTTTTCATATTGATAGGTATCATTTGTATTCAGGGTTGTCCCTTGAAAATACAATCTGTGAAAATTAAAGATAAAAAGAAAGAATGATCTGAGGCAAAATATTACCAACTGTTCCTAAAAAAAAAAAAAGGATTTTCTTGTTTAAAGGAAAACATATATTCTTTCTCAACTTGTCTTAAAACTAACCTAAGGTCAGAATTCAAACAGGTAAGTAGTGTTTTGCACAGCCTAAGAATCTCGGAAGTGTAGGAAGTCACCCTGTTCCTGGTTGTTTTGAAAACTCAATTATTTTGATTATGAAAGCACAATGAAGTATCACCTTTTCCTTCTGGGTTATTATGAAACGTGAACCTGGAATGTTAAGGCTACGCCAATATTCTAACCTGAGTATACAGCTTACTTTTAAACAGGAAAAATCTGTTCAAGCTAACAAGGACATCTGCATCTATGGAAAGTAACACTTTAGTAAACTGATATCTCATTTGAGGTTAAAATTCTATTTTCAAATAAGGAACAAAGCCAGCATCACATCCTTGAGGTTATCCATCTTGGTTGCACAGTAACTCCATCACCACCTCCCAAGCATTAAAGAATAACAATAGTTCATTAAATCCCATCACTACCTTCAAGGATGTTCTCTCAGAAATTATGGGGGCATGAGCTGAACAGAATTACTATCTATGTATTTACAATGTTACCTTCCCCTCGTTAGATGTAGAGGTATAATAAGCCAGAGAACTACCTTCCTTTTCCAGTCCTTACTTTTGCTTTATAGCATCATAAGCAATGTTTAAATTCAAGGAGGAATTTTTAAATTTAATTGAAGACGACAAATGATTCCTCTTAAAACACAGCCACTGGCCCGAGCATAGGTTCTTATGTCCAAAATAGTTCTTTAATCCAGACCTCGTCCTCCCAAGAAAGATTCCTCCATAAATAATGATAACCAGTTAGCAGTTTGTTGTTAAAAGTTACAGGAGATTCCAATTAAGTTATCAGGATTACTGTAACTCTGATTTCCATAACTCTAAAACATAATGTACTTATTCCAGATTAAAGCAGATTTAAAGGCACCACAGCCCAGAAAAAGAGCTTTGTACATAACGTGCAAAAGTGACTTCACAACTGGGCATTACAAACCGCTTCAGGAACAGCCTTTTTTTTTTTTTGCACTGCTCACACCTTCCAGCCCAACATCCCAAGCAGACCAAGCCAGTGCCAGAGTGCCCCAGCGGTGCTATGCATCGCAGCGTCTGCTCTGCAGGCAGGACCAGCAGCACTCTGTCCATCAGGCCTGCCTTGACTCCTTGCCAAATGCACAGGAAAAGAGCTGCTTGGGTCTTTTTATGGGTGCCAGGCGAGGAAAAGAAGTCGTTCTGGTAACTATACGACATGCTACCGTAGAGCACCATATGCATATTTGCAACAGTTGGGAAAGCGTGAAGAAAGACAAAAAAGGCAGTTGAATTACAATCACCACCATAAACCACACACACACACAAAAAGAATCCAGAAGCCTTTTTTCCTCCTGCAGCATTTCAAGCTGAAGCTTTATTTGTGCAACACTGAATGACTGAGGTGGGCAAATGTGAAGGGTTAGTACTGAAGCGCTGCAAGGAGTTTCAGTGGGGTTTTTTTTTGTTCACCCCACTGTTCACACACCAGATCAGACTGAACAGTTAGTGAAGGCCATTTCCAGAACGCTTCTGAGTTGCAAAGATTTTAAATAAGTAGATATATAGTTACAATAACCTACTACTGTTTCTTCAGAGAAATCTTTTAAAACACTGCAGCTTAGCATGCTGATGGAATCAGTTTTTCTTCAGGGTCCCACAAACTACCCCTAGGGACTCCTGATTCAAGCAGACAGAGCTCTCACACTAAACTAAGTGTAAGAGACACACAGTTAATGATCTGGTCTGTGATCTGCTATGGAGCTGAGAATGTGGATGAATATTACTCCTTTGATCCCTTCTTCAGTAGCACTGTCAGCAGCTGTGCCCATGTACACATGCTGCTTCAAACTCACGCAGGAAATAGGGACAAAAGGTGATTTTAATATTTCATTTTTGTCTGTCTTTGGGAGTTAATGCAGAAGCCTGAAACGGTTATATACTGACAGGGAGGAAGACTGGAGCTTGTGCAGCCATGCCATTGCTACAAAAAGCAGGTCATCCACTTGCCAGTGGTGAATAATTTCAAGAATGTTACTATTAAGAGAAAGATAAAAAAAAAAAAAAAAAGACACCTGAAGAGCCAAAGGTATTCTGGGATCCTAGAAATGTGCTTTGTCCTGGTTTTGACTACAATCAAGTTAATTTTCTTCCCAGCAGCTGGTATAGCGCTGTATTTTGGACTTCAAATGAGAATACTATTGGTAACACAGGGATGTTTGAGTTGCTGCTAAGCAGTGTTTTTATTAAGTTAAGGACTTTTCAGCTTCCCATACCACTCTGCCAGCAGAGGCTGGGAGCACACAAGAAGCTGGGAGAGGATGCAGCAAGGACAGGGGTATTTCATACCTTATGACATCACATCCAGTATATAAACTGGGGGGGAGCTGGCTGGGGAACTCTACGTCTTGGGGATCGTCTGGGTCAGAGGGTGGTGGGAAATTGTATTGTGTACCACTTGTATATTCTATTATTAATTATAATTATTATTTTTCCCCTTACTTTTTATTTCCCCCATTAAACTATCTTTATCTTGACCCACAAGTTTTACTGCTTTTTTTGTTTCCCTATTCTCCGTCCCATCCCACCATGGGGTGGGGAGTAAGTGAGCAGCCCAGTGGTGCTGAACTGCCAGCTGGGGTTAAACCATGACGTGCTCCTAGATGCTTCACTGCTATTTGTTAAAGCTCTATAATTTGTTATGTTGCCCTGTTATGGAGGGTAATAGGGAGTCAGCCACTTAACTAAAACAAAATTAGATTTCTCCTTCTTTGCATCAAGAGGCACAGTAATATTTCCTTTTAAAACCTGCGAAACAGAGAAAGTAGTTTTTCAAAAACTGAACTGACAGAAAAGCACTGGAAAGCACTTTGCGATGAAGGATGAAGGAGCTGAAAGCTGATGAGGCTGAGCACTTCATTGTCCCATGACAGCATCTGCTTTTAATTTGACATTGTAGAGATGGGCAGGCAGGGATGTGGAAACCCAGGGAAATGAACCTTCCTGTTTTATCATCATAGTAAATTACACTAAAAAAAAACCCAAAACCAAGAAAAACAAAAACCCCACTACATTTCATAATAAAAATAAAATGAAAGTCTGGTCTAGGGATAGCTCTCCACAATTGCATAAACTCATTCAGTGCATGGAGCTGTGCCTTGGCAAGAATGAGCTAGAAAGAATGTTTACAGTGTGATCTATGGGAGATTAATAGTTTTGATGTTTTCAACAATAAGGCGCCTGGTCAGAAATTGCAGAAGATACCCAAGACCTTATTTTATTTCCTCAAAAAAGACTTAAATCTAGTGTTTGCTTGCAGCATGTGGATGTGAACTGGCTGCTTTCAGAAGCAGAGTACAGGCAGTTTTCATTAACTGTTAGTAAAATGTTCTGATGGCAAGAGTTGCTGATTGCTGTTATAAATGCTCACTTCTGCGAGAAACTGTTTCAGGCATGTGAATATTTTGATATGCAGCTGAGATGAAAACTGGCTATCCCAGTTGAAACAGCACATTTTTCTTTTCCTCTAAATATAAGTGCATATTTACGTAAGTGTCAGATGTACACTTATTACACTAATTACTGATAAATGGTCATACCTAGAGGTGAAGCGCTAGAAATCTGTATGGCTGAATACATGATTTTGCCTCTAACCAACATGCCTTGCAAACTTGCAGGTGGGTCTGTAGGTGGTTTAAATGTATGAAGAATATATTGCCAGTGAAATTATGCTGTCATACGTGAACTCTGGACCTGATCTTGAAGGCAAATAAGGATAATGAATTTGCCACAGAGTTCTGCTAATTTGTACAGGCTATAGTGCAAACTATTCTGAGGAAACCACATTGATCTCAGAGCAGGAAACAAGAACCCCTGTGTAGCATAAGTGCCAGCACACAGAACAGTACCTCCATTCAGTAAGACAGCCATCCTCCCTGACCCTAGGAGTTACACACGAAAATTTGCATGTAGCCAGAAGGTAAAACATATATTTCTGAGAACAGCAAGCCAAAGAGGACCTCTGGGAGTAATTCAAAGGCAGTGTAATAGCAGCTCCTCAGAAGTAAAGCTGCCTCATGTGGGATAGGGCTAGGCTAAGTACATGGCTTCTGGGCGACTCCCTGGTAGCCACTGCAGTTGCCTTGCAGGCTTTCTCCCTCATGGATCCAGAGGCTCACACTGACCAGCTACCCTTGAGTGAACATCGTCCCACTGCCTGCCACGTGACAGTGCAAGGATCAGGAGGGCTCACCCTAACTTACACACATCTGTAATTTAAATACTGCAAGAAACAACTGAGAACTGAAAACAGCACTGCAATGGCATCAACTCAAATCCCAGGGCTCCTATCTAAACTCGCTTCTAGGAAATTCTATTCATTCACATTTATCTAGACTAACAGTATACGGATAAAATAAATGATAGTCATTTTAAGAAACATCTGAAGAGTTGGAAAAATTTGAGGCAATCAGTCATCCCTGAATCATTTCCAAAACTCTGCTAGTGAGAGCCCTATCACTTCAGAATTAAATTAGAAAGCGCACAAAATGTGTCCTGAAGAGGCATGAAGGTAAACTGGACAGTAATAAGGCTCTTGCCACTGACACATAAAGGCTTTATTATTAAAAATTTACACAAACTCCACCCGAACCCACCAAAAACCAACACAAAAAAACACATCAGAAAAAGGAAATCCCCTTAATAACAAATAATCAGAACAATCTTTGTTAGAAATGGCAGCTACCAGCCGCGATGAAACTGTCTTTTCATCCGATCCCCTCTACCACAGTCCCATTCACCACTGTGAACAAATGGGCTTTCTATTATCTAGCTGGATGCTGACAGAGAGTCTCATTAAGTAGATGATATTCATAGGATGGAATCGGTGTTACTGTCATCATTTTACAGACTACACAAAGAGTGCTCAGTGCTTCTGCTCCAACAGGTTTCTTAGCTTTTTATGGGAAGACTTCAAATGCAGATTCAAAGAGGATTGTCAGTGTCTGCTTTAAGGTCCCGAGTCTACACTTTGAGGTGTTTCCACTTTCTCCAGCTTCTCGGACTTGAATGCTGTGCCTGTCCTTGAAAGTGTGAACTAGGTCTTGGTAAAAGATCAAGGTGCTGCTGTAACCCATGCCCAGTGTCAGCATACAGATGGGCTTCACACCTCAGATCACCTGTTTGCCCTGGAGAGTCAAACTGCTCCATCTGCACCATGGGACACCACTGAAGCCTGCAGGCATTTACATCACCTCTGTTTGTGCCACTCAGTAATCTACCCTAATCTCTGAGACTATTGACTGTTTATTTAGTGACAGTGGCCAGGGTCAGCACAGATTATGCTAGTTGAATAAAGCTGTATGCTTCTGAAGGATGAAAGTCCTCCGATGAGAGGACTGCTTGTGTCTATGTTGTCACCGTAATCACCTTTCTCTTTGATCTTTCAACCCAAATTCCCTGACCACCTGCTCTGAACCTATCCTAGCTCATTCCCCAGCTCACTTTGGGAAACACTGAAAGGGGGCAGCTCCCAAGAGATGTTTCTCTCTGCCTCTAGTGCAAACCCGACAGCACAGCTCTTAATATCAGATTTCACTCCCTCCATTTAGGGCAATCTTTCCTTTACTTTCATAAGTAGAAATATTCCCCGACTACCAGCTAAACAGAAATGGGAATTATGATGCCGTAAACAGCAGGATAATAAATCTGAAAACTCTGCTAATGAATACATTTTCAAACAACTTATCTCCAGCTAGCAGAGGAGAAGAGGGCCCATAGAAACTGTAGGGAAGAACAGTAATTAGGTCAGTCTGACATTTGTTGTCCTACATCCGTGAAAATATTTTCCTGAAAACTTCAGTTATACAACAACTGTCATTACCAGTAATAAGAGATAAGAGTTATAGTTGCAAAGCAGCTGCTGCAGCATTCAGCCATATTCTGCTGGCAAGAAAATAAAACTAATGAAAGATTTAAAGGAAGAATATTATGCACGAGCCTTCTTATACACACAATTAAATATAAATTGCAAAACACAAATAAGTACATTATAAAGCATGGAACTGCAGGTCAAAGATGGAAATTATTAGCATTGACAGAATCGGTTTTATAGCTTGCCTTCTGAAGCTATACACAGGATGCCATGTTTATAAATGCTATGCTTATAAATAACGATAAAATGAAACAGAACGCTGCAAATATTTTCCCCCATAACTATCCTTTAAAAGCAGAACCATGCCTCCACTGTAATTACAGAAGATGCTCTTCCATTAACAACTAATGTTAGGAGCGAGTGGCAAAGCAAAGAAGCCAAACGGAAAAAATCTGCTTCAAAGTACTGCTAAAAGAACCCCATTCATAATTGAGCTTGCTTTTTAGTGATGAGGCTTAATCTCTCAGTGGAGGCAGGAAAGCAATACAGTCACAGCTAAACTGTGTTTTGGGGTCAGGTGAAGTGGATTCCTGACAGCATCTTTCAATCACTTGCAGATGCAACTATTCCTGGAGGCTAAAACCTGCGCTAGCTGGAAGATACGATTTCTTGACAAAGAGTAATAGCAAGAAAGACTGAGTACATTTTCTTAGAAGAAGAATGAGCTTCACAGAGGTCAGCATTTTGTCTTTGTTGCTTCCCTTTCCAGAGCAGGGACAGCAGCTTCAAGCAAATCTGACACAGTATGCTCTGCATTAGTGGTGTTCTTCCTCCATACATCACCCTGTCTGCACCAATACCCTTTAGACACCTTCCCATTAATCTGGGAGTGGCTCGTACATCTGCATTTCCCAAGGAGAAAACTCATCGTACTCCAACTCCCCACGCAGAAGTAACACACAAAACAACCTTCCTCTCCCTGTGTCACAGGGGAGGGATTCACCTTGAGACTTGATTTTACTTCCTGTGGGATTTATTGTATCAGAGAGCAGTGAAGCAAGAGATGCACTGTCTGTTTGGGGTTTGGTTTTTAAAGATAACTGCTATAGGACAGACTCTCATTACTGATTGTACAGGTGCTATCAGAAGTAATGACTAAGAAGAAAATTAAGTAGAAAAATGTTTCCTCATTTTGTTTCAGTAACTTAATAAAATCATACTATCATAGAATAGTTTTGTCTGGAAGAGACCTTCAGGATCATCAAGTCCAACCTTATTCCTAGCCCTATCACAAACCACTAAACCATGTCCCTAAGCACAACATTCAACCGCCTCTTAAACACCTCCAGGGATGGTGACTCCACCACCTCCC
>WUAM01000431.1:15577214-15646600 GCA_024336885.1 Actenoides hombroni
CCTGGGGGACACCACTCATGACTGGCAGCCAACTGGATTTAACTCCATTGACCACAACTCTTTGGACTCGTCCATCTAACCAGTTTTTCAAGCAGGAAAGCGTGTGCCCATCCAAGCCAAGGGCAGTCAATTTCTCTAACAGAACGCTGTGGGAAATGGTGTCAAATGCCTTGCTAGAGTCAAGACAGACAACTTGAGGAACGCTGGAAGTACACAGTATATTTCTGCAAAAGATCCATGTATGTATTCCTGGTAGTCCTTCACGATCAACACATTATTTGCTGTGCGCTAATAAGAAAGATGGGTGCCAGGCAAAACTCCAAATGAATAATATGTCTCCACAAACTCCTATTGCCATGAGCAATGATGTCCACATGATGAACACTATGCAACCGAGCCAATATTCCTACGATAGATCTTCACATCTCTGTGGAATAATTAAGTCACTCCACTGTCAAGATACTTTCAGAGCCTGTGTGTATGTATTTCATTATCAAGACAAAAGCCAACAGCCAAGTATTCAGCAAGAAATATGCATCATATTTTTGACAAATAGTGTAAGTAATAAAAAGCTCCTGTTTCAAGAGAAAAGAATATAGCCAAGAACATTTTTCTTCTTGCATGAAGATTCTGAGTTTAGTTTTCCAGCTACAGAGTTTTATCGATGAAGCACAGCTAATTTGTACTCTAGGTGGAGATTAATGTAGGATCCTTTAAATAAGAAGCCAGCATGCAATCTATTGCAGTAAGTAGCAAAACATAAAAAATAATCCATTTTCAGGAAGTGCATGGCTTGCCTGCTGATGTAAATAATCCTTTGAACTATCAATTCTTGCAAAAAAGGTGTTTGTTTAGAAACTGATACATGAGGAGGGCTTTCCTCAGTCACTAAATTGCTCCAGCTGGGCCTGTCTCCTACAGCCTCAGTGCCATCACACATCCTGCATTCACCCCAGCCTAGTTAGCTGCTGAAAACACCTTAAGAAGCATGATTTTTAATTTTAAGAATTAAAATACTGACCTATAATATCAAACAAAACATTTTGAGGGCTACTATGCAGGAAGCTACATTTCAAACAATCCTCTGAAATATGATTTCACACATGCCCCAGATGTTAACTTTGAACATACTGTTTGAAATTTTGCTTGAATTACTTTTCAGCATGACAAATCTTAATCTTTAAAATACAACTTTTTAAAGTTAAATATTTCCTTCATCACAAAAGCTTTAAATAAATGAGCTACTGAAGTGAATTAAGAATGTTCCTTCCTATGCCTCAGTTACAAATTAAGTCCCTTGATTGAGCTGAAGAGTTCAGCAAATAACTAAGCACTGTTCTTTGGCCACAGAAATGAAGTTTTCATAGCAAAACAAACAGCTGTGCACAAATGAATCACCACCTCTGAAGTTTTGTACAGCACTCCTGAAAATACTCAGGGCTGATGAACCAGATTGTCTTCTTGACCAAGTCACACACTGCCTTTGCCTGATGCAAGCTTCAGTAAATACAGCGGGGACGATGCTGAAACTATTTGAAAACCTGCCCGAGTCTCCATGGGAACAACTATTCACTATCCCCTTTTTAATGACCTTTCTCATATCAGAAAACAGATATAATGTCCTCCCCTCTCAGTCCTCTCTGTTCGAAATTAATGACTGAAGGTAACTGGAGTCTCCCAACAACTAGTGGTGGTATGGTGATTACACACAATGCACTCAAGACTTCACAAGCATGCAGACTTGAATAGTTAGTTACCTGCAATTTCTTACCAATCTTAACACAATGCATAATGAAAACTGAAATTTTCTGTGTGTTTGGCCATATAACACTCTTATCCTTTCCTCGCCGCAGTGCTACTAGATAGCTATTTGCATTTATGCTTTATATTTCCTCTCAGCTCTGGCACTCAATACTTTCCAGGCCTGAATTTCACATTATTTTCTTCTAATTATTTCTTCAATTTGCCAGGAGCAACTTACATTTTGACCCTGTCTTCCCAATGACTTCTAAGCCCCTGCCAAAGCCAGCTTACTTGGTTTTAAACAATTTACTACCTATTTATTGTTCAGATAATTAATGAAGACACTGAACAGAACTAGGATGTGGTGTTCTGCAGAGACATTTGCCTCAGGGACCTGCATCAGTGTTTGAAACTAATCTCACAGTTTAGCATCAAACCATTCGCGGCTACTCTTTGACAGCAATTTCTTCTCAACCTGTTTGCAGTCATCTGATGAAAATTAAAGATGTATCCACACTGTATAAGCATTATGAGAAAGCAACACTGGCAACACAAAAAGCCTTGGAAGATTGCATGTACTGCTTCCCTGTTCTTCTAAGTACCTAAGTTCCTAATTTCCATGGCTCCTGGAGGTGAGTACTGTAAAGCAGAGGAGGCAACACCAAGTCAGCAGTGTGACAGACTGCCCCACAGCAGGAGCATCCTAGTGGCAGGGGGCTGGTCACATTCTCCCCATGTCTCTTGGCACCACCTCCTCTGTCAAAGAAGGAAATTAAGGTTCTGTGACAGCCTCAGCTCCTGACGTGCCAATGTTAATGATTTACTATCTTTTAGACAATTGTGAACGGATTATTTAGTATTTTTCTAATTTTCGATGCATGCTCAGAGAGAGATGCATTCACTTCTTTCTGATTAGGTGGTATATAATAGCCTCCAAAGACAGAGTAAATATTCTATAGTACCTACCATAAAAAAAAATCCTTTTCCCTTCTTCCCTCAGCCAGAGTTATTCAACAAACCCGTCTCTTGTCTGTCCCAAAATATCATAGTAAGTATACATATTCTTGTATACCACACATATCCTCCTCTTTCTCACTCTCTAGATCAGATTTTCAAGTCACTGGGGGAATCCCTGTATCTGCTGTACCTGATAGAGCACTCCTGGGCACATTCTGAGTTTTAGGCTGCTTCTGAGACCCAGAACAGCATGCCCACCCTTTCCAGTTATGCTGTACCCAGCAGTATCACTTGCACCTGCAATGCCGTCCCAGATCTGCAGGTTTCTGGGTGTTTGAAATCAGAATCGCAGAATCACTCCAGTTTTGGAAGAACCTGGGGAAGCCACAGCCAGTACAACCTCTGTTTCAAACAACTTTTCCCTGGCTCACCTGTTCTGCTTGTTGCTGTTATTATCAGAGCGTGTTGACCTTGCCTTCAGGGCAGGAAAGTGTCTGCAAGGTGCACTCAGAATGAGGACATCGAGTATTCCCTTGGAGAATACCAGCTGGAGGGTTCCTGAAGCCAACTCTGACATCACTCCTGCAGGCACCTAATATGGACAGATGGCTAATTTGGCCTTAAGCCTGTCCTCTAGGATGTTCTACTCAGTAATCAAACTTCTGATAATGATAATACGTAAGAATTCTAACAAAACAGTTCAGTTTATACCAGCATTTCTGATTCCTCTCTCATTTATTTTCTATGACATTGACATTTGCAGTTAAGAAATCTCAAATTAAAACCATTTTCCTTGTTGAAGTCAGCTTTTTAGATTTAGAAAATACCTGCACACAGTTTTCTCCAAGTATCTTTGACACTCAGAATTATTCCATTAATAATACTTTGAAATTCATCTTCATGGATCAAAAGTTCCATGTTCTGAGCTGTATTTGTTGCGACCAGTCAACCAAGTCATCTGGTATGATACTGTTGTGTCTCCTTGCTCCGGTGTAAATACATAGATGCCCATTTGCTTTTCAATAAGATCTGTACACAGAAAGCTGAAATAGAATTTCCATGCATTTTGGAGATAATAAAGCTATGTATGCATAAACTGAAGACAAACTGAAAGGGGTTGCAGCTGATATTAAATGATGTTAGAATTTATTTATGCTATTTACTTAAATTTACAAACGTGACTGTTAAATGTCCAAAAATATTTTAGGAAATGTTTGATTTTTTTTTTTTTCTTCTGCCAAAGAGCTAATTAACCAGTTAATTTAAATCATTTAAATTATAAAGAAAGTTAACAGCTGGAGAAAATGGGGGAAGAAGGCTTAATATTCAGTAGCAAAATTTGGCCTTGGCAGTCCTCTGTGGATGCTTCCACTTGACTTCAACTCTTCAGCACTGCAGTGTATGGGGTTTAGTATGAAACACTTCATAGACAATTGGATGGTTGACAAATTCTTGACAAATTCCGATGCAGAGAGGTACAAAAAGTGTAGGCACTACCAGTGACATCCAGCCATAAGAAGGAGCACAGACCTTTTAAGTCCTGTATTCCAGTGGGAAAGCACTATTTCTTTCCTCAAGAACCTAGTAATGGTACAAAATATCAAAATGACTCAAATCCAGAATGTCTAATACTTTTGTTAAGACAGGGAGGAGATGTTTGAAATAATTACACTGAATTTTGCTCTGTTCCTATCATCATCACCTGCCTCTCTGGTAAGTCACTTCTGTGCTTCATCCATTAAACTCAGTATTGATACCTTCCTATTTTAGTGAGAAGCTTTGATAACTCGTTACCTAAAGCTTGTGATGCAAACAAAAGTTTTTTAAGAAAGATTTTTTTAAAACTACTAGTGAACGGTCAAAGAAACAAAAAGTAATTTTGTGTCACTAAGTGCTCCTGGAATTGACAAAATAATTTTCTCATTTAATTTCTTAAAACTTCACTCCCAAGAAGTGTGTCCATTGTCTTTGAGAGACTTCCAAGGGTTCATTTTAGCCAGCTGCCATCTGACACAAACATCTGTCTTCCAAAGGAAAAACCAAAGTGTATTCACTTGGAGCTGAGCAAGGGACAAGCAGCAAAGCCTTTTTTCCTATATACATTGGTCATGGCAAAGACAGAGGTTATGTATTCTGCATACCTGATAGTACATTTTGCCATAGATTAGAGATGCCTGATGATTGTCAAGAAGAACAATGCTTTTAAAGCTAAACCAGCCTATTCATATTGAAAGGAAACCAACTGAAAATACTCTGGCTTACCATGGGACAAATATTAAAGCAGCTAGGTACCTAGCCAAAAGCTTATCAAGCTCCCAATCTTGAAACATCATTCCTTATTATAGCAAAACATTGCTCCAGCAATAAAAGCAGTAGATCAAACACTAGATAAATATTCTCATCTTGGTGAGAACTAAATTTCAGTTTCCAAAAAAAAGGCGAGGCATAGAAAAAGAAAAACCAAGGCATTTAACATACGGAGAAAGGGACTGTCCTTCCATTTCTCTTAACAGTGAGACAGATGTAGGATACACCACATTTCAGCATTAGTCTATCTGCTTTTACATATCTTGAGAAGTATACCTTTTGCTCTCTGTTATACAGTAAGAGTTTTGCTGTTAACTTGACTGAGATCAGGAAATCTTTCCCTAATTTTCCCAGCCCTGCCTTGCAGATTCCTGTGAACTGCAGATAGTATTTTAAACTGCTATTCAAGTATTCACAAAACAACAAATATATAATTGGTTTTTTTTTTTCCCTTCCATTTTTTTTAACCATTGCTTAGCTAATTATGCTCCAGAGATGCTATCTGACTTAGCAGCAGCAATACTGAATAATTCAGAAACGAGAACTATCAAATGTGCAGAAAGGAAAGCTGTCAGGAAAATCCTCAGGGATCTCTTTTAGCTAACAAAGCTGACAGCACATCAGTTACCAGCCCTGCCCCTGGCACTGTGATGAGCTACTACTGCTACAGCTACTTTTATCATCTATAGATTTATTTATTTTTGTTTTTAAGTCACAAGAAGAGAATCTCCAAAACAGTACACTCTTCAGGCTGCAACAGCTAACTTTGAAAAATGGATTAAGGACACCAAAGTTTACTTTCTCCATTACTATCATGTCTCCGGAAGGATGAGTATACTGTTAACATTACTCTTACAGGGACAGAAACCAGAGAGAGGGTAAAAAAAAAAAAAAAAAGGCTCAGAAAGGCAGAATTCTCCAAAGTAAATATTAACAGACTCTGACCTCATGGCTAACACCAAGTTTATTTAAACAGCAAATACGCAAGACACCAGCAGTCTCAAGGCATATTTTGAATATCAAAATGCTAAGTTGTCTCTGTCACACTTCCAGCTGGCAGAATTTACTTAATAAGATCTTGCTCCCCAGTAATACATGCTCATCTATGGTTTTTTTCAGGAATTTCAGAATAATTAACTGCTATAATTCATTCCTTAACAGTCTATTGGTTTTTTCCACGCCATTACACATGCAAATCCCAACAAGAAAATTAAATCGCAAAAAGCAAAATAACGTGTTTACTTGAGCTTTTGAAAAGAACAACATCTGTATTAAGGTAAAGTGATGCTACCAAAGTGTTGAGAGTCAAAATAGCTTTCAGCTTGGATTTACATGGATTATCTCCCCCTCAAACAAACAGCAGTTTCAACATAGAGATGTTTAATATGAGTTATATCTGGAAGGATCAAATAACTCAGAACACTTCTCCCAACATACAGGACCCATGCAAAATATTTTTCACTTCTGCCTAGAGCTTTACAAGAGCTATTCCCAGTGCCACGATGTTACTACTGGTGATGCTGTTGCAAATAAGAATGTAACAAAAAAAACTATGTTAATTTCAGGCTTCATTAGAAATGGAAGTGAAAAAACATCAGCATTTCTTGAATGAAAATGGACTCAAGTATTGGAAAAGCAACACCAAAGTTCTCGGGGAATCTTTCAAACGCATCCCATCTTGCTGCTCTCCTCTACATCTTGTGCCTGTTACCTCATCAGGACCAAGACTGGATCAGTTGAACTTTTCCAAAAATAGCTGTTCCCAGTATCTGAGATATGCAAGGTCAGATAGTTCAAGAATGGACGAAACAAGTATCAGATAAGCTCTGGAAAGGGCAAATGCAACTTTAAGATCTATTAGTAGAGATCTTTCCAGCAGATATAGATCGATAGCACTGCTGAGGATTGCATGCAGGATGATGCTGCATACAAATCTGGCCTGATATTTTCAAAAAAGGGAGAAATGAAACTGAACATAGAGCTGTGCCAGAATATTCAAAGGAATTACGGATCTGCTGTTTTATGAGAAGAGGATGAAGAAAGTGAAGACTGAAATGATTTGACTTCTCTTTAGCAACAGGCCGATTGTTACCCGATAGATCAAATATTTTTAAACAGCCTGGCAGCTTAGGTGTGTTCATTTTCAGAAAGACCAATGTTTTCAGATACCTGAGACATCAGCTCTGTTGCTGTCAAGTTACAGGAAGCTCTCTAGTCTTGCTGGTGTCACGGCTTTTTGGGTTGAACTCCACATCTTTCTGCTCTTGTGGTATTTTGGTTTCTCTTTTGTGTCTAGAACGTCACAATATGCAGACATTTACAAATTCATTTAATCAAATTTCATAATTAACTTTCTCTACCTGAATGCCCTGGTTTCAGTTATGAAACCATTCAAAAATCAGCAATCTTGAGACCTACAGCTATCATCTCACTAGGTAATTAGTATTTCTGCCGGTGTCTATTGTTTACAGACACAGAAGAAAATGTCTTTCAAGCTTCTTTCAGTTATCTTCCACATTTCTAGAAAATTTTATTTCCAGGTCAGTAATAGCTGTCTTTCCATTCAGGGCACTCTCTCCTTTTTTGTGGTATTTCTGTAACTATTTGAAGAAATTGCTCAGAGCAAAAAAAAAAAAAAAAAAAAAAGAAAGAAAAATTTAGAAGAAACCTACTTCATTTAATATCTGAATTCTAGCACCATTTAACATGAACTTCTGCAGAAAAAGATATTTAATTCTAAGTGGCTCGCATGACTTCTTTGTAGATGCACCTGATGTGGCACCTGATCTAAACTAAGTCTCTGTAAAACTAACTCTGTATGTGTGGCAGAGTTACTATTACTCAGTCCAAGCATCAGATTTCTAGTTTCACCACGTGCTGTACTATATTTACTCTCTATATGGCTTGTAGTGTCTGAGAGACAACAGAAGCATGACTAATTCCATCTGCGGCTGAGAGGAGATGATATCCTGACTCGTGAGGAAAAAGAGTAGGGGGCAGCTGACATTCTGAAATATTTTGTAACCATGAAGGGCCAAGGGCTACGGCAAAATAAGTTCCAGGATTACATTTGCCCTTTTCACAGCTGTTACCACGCTAGAAAGTCTTCCTCATCTATGATAATCAGTTGTTACAAACAGCATTTCTTTTCCTCCACTTTTACCAATGGATGAAATGTATTCTGAAAGAAATTCTCACTATCATTCTGCTTGAACTTACTGTTACTAAATTGCAGTCTCTTCTCTTTGCTAATTTCTGTACTGCTATTGGGGTATTTTTGAATATTTATTTTTTGGGTTGGTTGGTTGGGGTTTTTTTTGTTTGGTTTGATTCTTTTTCTCCTGGATGCCAACACTGATAATTACCCTATGGGTCAGCTGTATGAGCTCTTTGCTACAACAGATTTTTCTGCTTTTTTTTTTTTAAATGAATTTTTCTAGTGACATCATTCTTATTATACTATTAAACTTTGTTGAGTTACACAGGAATAACTTCCTATAGGTCCATTGTGTACTTGACTCTTGGATGTGCTCTTGCATTCCCACTGAAAGGATCAGGATCTATAGATGGGTTTAAATAGTGTGGTTTTTTTCTCATTTGAAAATCTTTCCATATTTTATTTATTAAGACCTAGGCTAATATGCATAGATCAACTAGTTTGAAGTCAGTGACTTCATTACATACATAGCCAAACAACTTTGCACAAAACTCCCTTGAAAATCGTGGCTTTAAATTATTTTAGCATTATAAGAAAGGCTTTTACAGGGAAAACACTGCTTGGATTTCATTTAAACATTCGAATGGGCCTTTGCCACATCAGCCAGTAGGTGGAGATGTAAGTCCAGTAATTACTGGAGAAAAATAGCTATTTGGCAGTCCTTGATACAGTTGAAGGTTTGTATAATACAATTTAACCGAGGTTAGATTTCTTAATACACATTAGATAAGACAGATGAAATCTGTCTGCACTTAAGGCCCATCTATCAGCCTTCCGTGCCACACACATCCTTACAGCCTGTGGTCAGCTGTGCCTGGGGGAGAGCTTAGGAACTTTCATACAGAACAAAGTATTAATGACAAATAAACAGAAGTTAAATAGGTGATGAAAAGTCACTTTCCAATACCTAACCACATGTTTGTCGAGAATATTTAAAAATCTTGAGCAGTATTCCGTTACAATACATTAAAAAAGAAAAAAAAAAGCTATATAAAAAAAATCATAGTCTCAGTCATCCCAATACCCACACTTTGCCAAGTTTCAAGCCCTTTCATGCCTACAAAAATTATGAATGTTACTACTTTCCAGTACATACACGAATGCTTAAAGTGCTATTGCTTCCATTGAGACAGTCACAATGGTTTAAAAAATTTATGAATTCATTAACTTATCATTATAGGACCTCATACCAGAAATTGGTTGCAATAGCAGTGATACCTCGTGATTTACAAAACCCACAAACATGTTTCAACATCAGTCTGCTGTAGGATAGTAATATCCCTATTTAGCAGAAATGGATATGTAAACAATTACAGTAATAGAAGATAAAGTGTAAAAATTAAGGCAATATAGTTGGACATTTATAATAATAACTTTGTTTTGGTTATGCTGCTTGATTTAAGGTCAAATGAGAACACCCCTGAAATAACAGGGCCCATAAAATTTAGCTATATCAACTAATTATATATATTGTAACAAAACCCAGAAAAGGACTCTTCTTCCCTGAACACCCTTTGAACAAGTCAGGAACAAAGACTATGTTTTGAACAGTTTTGATGTTTAAACTGTCATTCTGTCAAAAAGAATCACTACAAAATGGGCTAGGCATTAAAACTCACTGCAAAGCAGTGAGCTGGGGACTTGAAACATTTCCTGTGGGCTGAGAACTTAGGAAGCTTGCTCTCCTTTAGTGACTTGTGGGAGTCCCTTTGAAACCACTACCCCGAGGTCCTCAGAGAGTGGTCTGAAAACACTGCTTCAAACTACTTCCCTCCCCACTGTTTACCTTTTGCTCCGGTACTCTGAGAGGTCCTTTGCATGTTTGCAATGGAAAAATGTTGTTCCTGTTCTCCCAGTGTGCTCCTGGTTTATCATCATCTTTTCCTCTCCTAATTCACTGCATGTCCACAGGTCATTTGTACTCATGGTAAAACAGAGTGGTTATTTGCCCTAGTGCAAAAAAGAAGGGGAAGTTCTGCAGAATCAGCTCAACTTTCTGCTGGAGAACCAAGAAAGCAGAGGGAGCAGGGGCTCCTCTCTCCTTGCAGGCACCTCATTCTCAACAGGGGGCAAATGGACTCGTGTAATTTAATGCCTACAGTGCATCTCCCGCATTGAAAATAACACCGACACACAAACTTAACGACAGAAAACATCAGAGGAGTTGATTTTTCAAATAATTCACCTGGACAGATAGTTATATGCTGTTTTCTCACAAAGGAAATAGGTATTTTTAGAAATAAGCAAAGCTGATACATGAACCTTGCTCCTTACTAAAGGAGACTGTCTTGGCAGTTTATGAAACAGCAAATATCAACTGTTTTGAGCCTCATTTGTTCCCGGTCTGTCAAGAGATAAGCACAGCATTTTATAAGTAAACGAACACAGCAAAATCTGGAGTTTTTATCCTAATTTCCACCTTAATAGGTTGCTGGAGGCTTCTGCCTTCACCTTTTGACAAAACTTGTCTTCAAGTTAGAATAATGAGATTTTTGGTTACTTGTAAGAAAAGAAAACAGATGCTAGTCTGTCTGGGAATAATTCAGAATGTGATCTTGCATGTGTCATTTCTAAGGTCCTCATCATGTCAATACCCATACTGAACTCTCCTAATATTTTTCTCACAAGTCTCAGGAAAAAAAGATTTGATTCCCAGAAAACTGCCATGGTTAACAACTACAGAAATATGGGAGACACATCACGACTGTCAGAGAGATGCAAAAGCTGCTGATAGCCATTACAAAAAAAAGCAATCGCCTATAACCCAACATCAAAATGGAAACTGTCCTGAGACAGTGTCTGCACACACTGATTTAGTTCAGTGTTGCATTAAAAACCTGCATGGTGCAATTCAGCAACCCTACTCCGTGGAGCTTTAAACAGGGCTTTGTGCATAAGTGTATCGGTTTGGAACACGCGCCCGTGAGGTCCTAGATCTTGGTCTCAGGTCTGGGAAGGGACCAGAAGAGACAGCTGCTATTGTGCTGTAAATCTGATGTCACCTAGAGCATCTGGAGGAAGTCTTGTGTAGATTTTATAAAGGTTTGTGTGGCAGAAAGACAAATTTTCCAGGGGTTCAGAAGTTGTACATGCTGCACTTTTGGCTGAGGAAATGGAAGAACCACTGGATGTATTGTGTGAAAGCCAGAGACTTCTCGTGTCTTGATTTCTGACGTGGACCAAACAGACATTCTCATAATCAGGATTTAGAACAGAGTTTGCCATTTGCATGAACCTCAGATGGAGTTCAGAGAACATTGCAATAGTCTGCAAAAACTGGAGGGTTAATCTCATCAAACTGAAGAAGTAAGCAAAGGCAAAAAAAGATAAAATTCAAAATGCTCAGCTACAGAGTATGACACTGATCTAGGGATGATGAAGACAGATCACCTTTTTGGACATGTCACTTCAAGTAGATATGAAGACAAATGCCTTGCCTTTGGACATGGAAAATCTGAATTACAAGATGAGGATGATGAACACTTGGCTAGATACCAGTTCTGCAGAAAATGACGTGGAGGTTACACTGCAGTACAAGTCTGGTATGAATCAACACTGCTAAGAAAATATTAGCAGGAACATAGCCTCTGAGACAGGCTAAGTCACCCTCCTATTCTACTAGGCAATGATAAGGCTTTGGCCGATGCAGTATCTGCTCTCAGTATGGAAAAAGTCCAGAAAACAGGAAAAATAGTAATCAGAGAACTAGAAAACATGACTTATTATGAGACACTGAAAAAATAACATCATTTACTTGAAAATGAACCGTGAACTGATCTGACGTCAGTCCTCAAGTACTTAAAAGTTCTTCTTCCAGCTGTGGCAAGAAAGTTTCTGATTAGGTATTATAAGAATAGTACTGAAACACTGGCTATACATAAATTTCTTCCTTGGCCTTTCTGGAGGTCAGAAAAATCTCTTCACCTCAGGTCTAAGGGGGTCCCATGCCAAGATAGCTGGACAGTTGGAATTATTCAATGTAGACAAAAAAACAGAAGGTGTATCAAGAGTTAGGGTTGGGCTGGCCAGGTGAAGAAAGTTCTATGTCATGCTTAGTTGATTGATGCCCATGAAAAACAGAAGAACCATGGGCACTGGTGGGGAAAGGAAGAAAAGCACTGTGATATTGTGAAGTGTCTGGTGGACCCTGTAGATTAAAGGGGAAATGACACACAAACACACACCCCAAACCCAACTACTCATAATAGACAGATTATTAGTAAATTTGAGCCAACAAGACTGCATGGAACTTGCATCAATGTGCAGATTGGTTTGGCACAGAGGGGTCTGACAAAATTAGTCATTTTAGTCTTTGTTCTCTCTTTGTTTGGAAGCAAGTGTAGAACTAGATTGAAGCTTTAGATAGCAATAGGTCATTCTTTTAAAAAAACCCACAACAACAAACAAAAAGAAATGGAAGTGGCTGCAGAGGTCACTCTCAACTTTGTGCTGGTAAACACCATAAAAGGTAAGAGAAGGGTGTTGGTTTTCTTAGTACCAATAGGTGTCACCAAATTCTGCATTAAAGTTATAAAGAAAATGACTGGAAAATATACAATTAAAAATAGAAATCCTTATTTTGAAATGGTAATTTCTTCTTCTTCGTAAAAAATTGTTCAGACACGATTTTATAATTTTGAAATCAAAGTCATCTGTATCAATAGTGTGTTGATAGCCTTAAACAGCTCACCTGTATGCACTGAGGAACAAATCTCTCCCTCCTTCTTGGCTACCATCCCAGTCTTTTTTATGTAAAGCAATATTAAATTCATGTCCAGAAACTACTCTAGTTTTCTACTTACTGCTAGTTTTGGTCATTCACTCTATGAATCTGCCTCAGCATATGGGCATATAGACTGTTAAGCTCTAAAGTTAATATTTGTGTGAAATAGCAGGCTAACAGCTCTAGAAACATTACATTCAAGATGTTTTTATTTTTATGTTAAACATGAAGCTCTAAGTGTGAAAGAAAATTGGAAATATGAGTTTCCACAGAAGCAGAAAAAAACATAGCTATTTTGGCACTGCAGTATCAAGGCATTATGAACAAAATTAGTCCCTTTTGTCTTGGGAGGCATAAGCCACTAGAAACATTCCAGTGAAAAGTGTATCAAACCAGAATCTACCCAAGTCAACCAGTATGTAGGACTTGACTAATTCCTTGAGTGACTCTTGCGAGGTTATAAAAATTATACCAGCAGCAGCTTTTTATCCACGACCTTTTTTTTTTTCTGTATCCTGACAACTTATACTCTCTGTTACCTCTTTTGAACTGGGCTTCAGAGAAAACGTACTGGTTGTACAGAACCTCTACACTGAAATCCCATCAAAGGCAGGAGAAAATGATTGAAAATGCGTATCTCAGTCATCAGTGGTGTGTTAGTGTCAGCATTTTTCACTGAAAACAATTCTGAGATTTTCATAGGGCCACGGGTGGATGGTAGTTTGTAAAAGCTATTGTTATCTCCACTAACAGTCTTCTACAGACCACAGCTTGTCAAAACAGTAAATCAAGACTTTAAATTACACAGACTCACACTGGTTGGAGACTACTTCTCTCTAGAATAATGCCTTTGCACCACATATTCCTTCAGCACAGTTCGAAACAGCAGATTATACTCAAGCTTTAAAAAAAATAGATGATTGTTTCTAGTTGTGGGAGGTTTTATGAATATGTTTATAGGCAGAAATAAGCCATAAAAGACACAGACTATAAAGCACTGGGAGCTATAGAACAGAAATCATTGTCCAAAGCACTTTCTAAACTTCAGAAAATGATCATAAAACTGTAAAAGTACTTGTCAGATTTGAAATGCTGTCTTAGCAGAGACTTTCTTTGCACCAAGATGATATAAAAAGTATATATAAATACTGAAAGTAAGGAGCTGCAGAAAAAAGAGAGTATTTCTGAGAGTATGTCAGATTCAAATAAAAGATCCTGCTGACAACAGCTTGCATAATAATACAATTTCAGATATGCAATTCAGCATAAAGTGCCAAGTAATCTTCCAATCTAACACAGAACTGGCTGTATTGAGGTCATACATTACGCGCGAAGTTCAGAGTCTGTGATGCAAGGGAAGAGGAAAATGTATGGCTCACCTAATTTCATCCATGTCCAAAATTTTACCAAAAACTACAGTCATAAAAATGGTAATTGGCCCCTATTACTGTGAGACTTCGATCCTATAACCTTTGTCAGTCTCATATTCAAAGCAGCCTTGTGATAGTGGAATGATTCTACTCCTATTTTATAAATAGGAAACTGAGTACAGGAACTAAAATGTCTCATCAGAGGTTACAAGGTTGCTTCTACTTCCTTGGCTAGCCTAGCATTTGCCAAATGATTGTTCTGGCCCTTTGTTAGAATTACATGATTTTTCAGCTTTGTCCCCCTTCAAGGAAGTCTTGAGATGACAGTTCTACATCAGAAAGCTAACAGGCAGCTCTTGGAGAGTAAGGAGTGGTCATACATCGAAAAACTACTAACTCTCCCAGATAGGTGCTAGAAGTCTTAGCATCCAGTAAGTAGCACAACACTTCTCTCATGGGTTAGGATTTCCATTTTGAGTTGCAATTCAATAGCAACATTGCTAGGTCTCAGTGCACCTTTACCTCCCTCCTGTATCAGACGTTACACCACCACAAAACTGCTCCATGGAGCTGTGCAGCCATTTCCTGCCCTAATTGATCTGTGCTATATTAATCTTCTTGATCAATCTGTGGCTTTTCCAAATAGTTTTTTGAGTGGAATTGTTGAAGTTTTCTTGTCTGGTTAAAAATACGTCGCGGCTGGCATGAATGGACATTCATGCCCATTTTCAGATCAGGCCTATGATAACACGAATTGATGTCATCGAAGTGCTGCCAGGAAATAAAGAGCAGTCATCCCCAGCAGGCTTGAGCATATCAAGCCTCTGCTTCAAACTTCCACAGAGCTTTTAGCCCAAACAGACTATTAAATCATATAAACTGACATGCTGTATATCACAGTCCATTATAGTAACAAGGTTACCCTATTAGTTTAAGTGGCAATTGTTTGGGTTAGGCAAACTCCTCCAGAGACTAGAGTGCTTGCACCACAGAAAGAAACAGCCGCACGAGAGCATACTTTTGTGTTCCAAACCCATATATGCCATAAGGGCATGCTCCCAAACCTCTGCCATGACAAAGAAACGACCCATTGAGAGATAATAAGCCAAGGTGATCCTTGCCACAAAGGAGATAAACATCTCTGATCCTCCCTGCTTACAGACTAGCAGAAAATTTCCCAAGTCATCCCAAATTCTTCTGAACGATCATTGACCCTGGGATCAAGACAGCGAGCATCATCATGACATGATGACGATTTTACGACTGCCTGACAATTTTCCACAATGTATCAGAAGAGCAATTTCCTTGGTGTCATTTATACAACCCTGATAGCATCAGAGGAAAAATAGCATCAAGTCCCCTTCAGAATATATCGGGGTAGTCTTCGCGTTAAGGGTACGAGTGAGACGTTTGCCTGCCAGAGCCCAAGGGCTTCGCTGAGCAGTTCTGCAAAAGTCAAAAGGTCTGTCTGAGAATCCCGTCGCGGTGCCCCGGCTGAGGGGCTTTCACTTACACATTTGAGCCTGGCTACGGGGCTTGTTCTAAGAGAGTAGTTACCTGTTTCAGAGGCTGGCTAAGGGCTTAACGCTGAGACGGTATAAAAGTTAAAACAAATAGGCTGGATTTATTAAAGCGACAGACAGGTTCGGAATTGCCGCTGATAAATGCACTCACTGCAAAAGGAGAATCGAGCTCAAGTTAATAATTCCTGGGTAACATCTAACACAGTCAGAGGCGCAGGCCTGAGTAATAGTGCTAATAGATAATAGACATAAAAGGCATACCATATATTGAAGGCACAATTCTTAGCAAGAAGGTGCCCCTGTCTTGGATGGATGAAGAAGAGTACAGCCCATCGACTGTCTCTGCTGGACTTTTCAGTTTTCTCCCCCACCAGTGATGTATTCCCTTCGTGCTTTTTATATCCTAATTGTGTCTGTCCCTGCCTTCTAGGAGATACTTAGCATGCTTTGGGTGGAGAGTTGAATAACACAGTCTTGCATGTTTAGCATGTACTCTGTTAGGCTCATTACCATACTTAGGTTTGTAAACTTAAATATTAATTTTGCAGTTAATTGGGCAAAGGTCTTCGCTCAGACATTCTGACCTTCAAGATTTACATAAGAGTTGATTGCTCCTGTTGGTTTAGCCAAAATAGGATGGTCTTGTCCACACAAGACTCCTTCCTGCAGCTGTTCTGGCATGCCAATTTAGTGGATCTCCAGCCCCAGAGACAGCACAAGAATCTTATGGTCATAAACATCTAAACCTTTTTCCTGAAGCATGCTACATAGCTGTATTCTGGTGTCACAGCAAATTAGGCTGTTATCCCACAGTATTTGCATATGTATCACAAGAGAAAAATCACTACAGCCAACTGTCATGACCTGCAAGTGTGACAGATCAGTTGAATGCAGTATAAAACTTTATACCATTTCTGAAATAGTTGTTAAATTTTCCTAAACACTACAATGAACATAGAGCAATAGCTGATAATTCACATAGGAGATCTGCTTGAAAATACATTTAACATAGCTATAGTTTGGTTCAGTGAAACTTGGCATGGTCAGTAACAAACTAACTAACTAAATTTTGTGCATGAATGCATCCTGATCTAAATGTAGTTATAAATTTGCCATGTGACTCCCAGGTTGGTGCTAGTACACCAGAGAATAACGAAATGGTAGGGGTTGGAAAGGACCTCTGGAGATCATCTAGAGATCACCTAGTCCAATGTCCCTGTTAAAGGAGGTTCACCTAGGGCAGGTTGCACAACCTCTCTAGGCAGGCAGTTCCAGGGCTCTGTCACCCTCACAGGAAAGAAGTTTTTCCTTGTCTTAGTGGAACTTCCTGTCTTCTAATTTGTGCCTGTTACGCCTTGTCCTGTTGCTGGGATCCACAGAAAAGAGTCTGGTCCCATCCCCTTGATACCTATCCTTTAGATATTGATAAGCACTGATAAGATCCCCTCTCAGTCTTCTCCAGGCTAAACAGCCCCAGGTCTCTCAGCCTTTCCTCATCAGAGAGATGCTCCAGTCCACTAATCATTTTAATAGCCCTCCACTGGACTCTTCTCCAGTAGTTCCTTGTCTCTCTTGAACTGGGGAGCCCCAAACCGGACACAATGCATTATCTGTACCTGAATTCGACATTGAACAGGAGGGAAGCTTCTGAGAAAGTTATATAGTACTAAAGTCATAAACATCAAGCCCAATCTCAGTGTAAATTTACTTGTCATGAACAACTGAAGACGGCCTGAGAGTGGGTGTACATCAGGAAAATCTGTTATCTGGAATTAAACTCTAAGTTCTATTACAGTGAAAGGTGGAGATGCTGCCTGAGCAGCGCTACAGGTATATGGACAATAAACCACGCCCACACTAACACCACAAACGGATGAGGATGTCTAGATTCTTCACAAGAGGGATTTTTAATTAAAGGACTGTGTCCAAATAGATGGTGTCCAACAGGAGAGGATCTGTCAAACAACAACCACAGTCGAGTACAGTTAAAAAAACCCCAAACAACTAAAATTAAAAGTAAGAGTTGAAAAAGTAATTCCAGAAACACTAGTTTAACTGGCATTGGAGCTCAGTAAGCTTCATGCTACTGTCATAACAAAAATCTATTTGACAACACTTCAGTTTGTTGTGTCAAAAGCAAACCTCCACTGTAGCGGTTTTTTGATCATGTGAAGATGGAGAGCAAATGTCTCACTCAGACAATAAAATGACTGTGCTCTTAGTTCTTCTGTAGTTTGATCTGGTTTTATGTACACTATTTCTTAGGCTGAAGCGACCTTTTCTGCTTAGTGAGTTGGCATTTTAAGTGAGGGGAAAAAAACCTCATCAGCGCAAGTTTTGGATCACGTACCCATTATTTGCTGGTGTTTTAGTAAAAATGCCAGCAATTTTCCAGTTCATTAAGCATCAGCTCAGATCTGATGCTGCTGGCAAGAAATAAAGCTATTAGGATACCAATAGTAAGACATTTAACCTAAAAATAAAATAAAAATCTCTACTGCATACACTAATTATGGTGCCGGCTGAAGCCATTTCTAGTTGGTGTACACGCACCTAAAGGAAAACTGTTCTGTCTCTCTAATTCTATAGAAGCTGTCTTGGTCAATTAAGTTACTGATAACTAAAATGGTTTGTAATGTTTACTGTACTTGTTGTAAATAAGGTATTAAAAGTTCCAAGTGTCAACAGAGAGGGCCCTAGGAGAAAATCCATACTGAATTTGAAGCAGAAAATAATTCCTTCCCTAAGCAAAATCCATAGTTATTTATTTAAAACACTGCTATACCCTCGCCAGTCTAGGCAGAGGGTACTTCTGAGCAAAGATACTGTTCTGAATTGGCCAGCCTTCAATCCTGCTGCCATGTGTGGGGCTGGACATGGTGGTTCCATGTGCAATGCTGCTTTTCCACCTGCACTGTTCTGATGCAGACCCTCTGATGGGGAAAACAAAGGAAAACACTCACTGGTTTGTGTAAGAACGGGGAAGCCTCTCCACCATTCTGTGGAGACAGCTACTGAAATTATAAGAGATTTACATGTTGCATTATCCTGTCTGTAGTTCCTTGAAAAGCCATTTATCTGTGTGTGTTACAAATGAAGGCAGGGTAAGGTGGGTATCAACTGCTGCCATGTTGGCCATAACCACAGTTCATGCGCATCCACCACATCTCTTCTGTACTGCACAAAACCTCATCTGTTCTAGAGAGTTTCCTATGAGTGCCTCCTCTTCAGGCCTCTCTTGCCTTTGAGAGATGCACACTAGAAACTGCAAATGTGTGAAAAGGCTGATAAGCAACTCTGTACGTAGCCAGTCAGGCAAGTTTTACTTGCATACGAACTCTGAATGCTGAACCAATTTGTACAACGTGCTAGGTATCTTTCAGTAAGCGGCAAGAAGTTACAACTGCTCAGAGGACCAGGAAGACTTGTTGAAGAGCAGTGGAGGCTTTAGCAACTCCAGAGCGTTACGTAATTGCACTAGCTACACCTATGTTGTGGAGTGGTCCCATCGGCAGCTGATGGAAAGTACTTCAACAGCACTTACACCAATGTAAGATGAAGACTGATGGGCCTAGATGGAGATAGGTAAAAAGGAACAAGGAGAATAATGAAAATAAGCCCACTGAATGCCCCAGTTACCTACGTCTCCCTACACAGAGCTGGTCATTCCCTGGATATAAGGGTCAATTTCTGCTTGAATCGGATCCCTTACTTCAAAATAGCACAGAGACACAATAGGCCAGAGACACAAATTTTCTGTTGCTATTGTTTCCAGGTTTTGGTTTTGGGAGGGGAAGAGTGTGGAGTTTTTAAACTGCCAAAACCTGAAGCATGGAGTTTCAGCTGAGGCTACTGACTGCACCAGAGCTGGTCCTGCTGGAATGCATACTGTGAGAGACCAGAAGATTCTGCCATGTTGCACCATGCCTGTCTGCCTGTCCTATCTCTGTTGGTGCAAATTAATCCTAGGTGATGAGGAGAGAAGAGAAGAGAGGAAAACAGGGAAAAAAAGGGAAAGGAAAAAAAGGAAAAAGATATCTGCCTTTGTGAAAAGTAGAAGATCATTCCTGTGAATGAGCTGATCTTCACAATAACATTGGAGGCTGGCTTATCAGAAATTATTTACAAATCAGCTTGACACTGTTCAGGTTTGACATTCCCATGTTTAAGTTACAGCAATATTTAGACAGTAGCAATATCACCAGTCATAAACAAAGCACCTGATGGCAGAATGTGGAGTCAGCTATTGATGCATGTATTGCATCAATCTCCAGGAAAGATGACATGAAACTAAAGT
Source organism: Actenoides hombroni (assembly GCA_024336885.1). NCBI lineage: Eukaryota > Metazoa > Chordata > Aves > Coraciiformes > Alcedinidae > Actenoides > Actenoides hombroni. The sequence continues at coordinate 15,597,352 of WUAM01000431.1, forward strand.
CTGTTCAGGAAGTGCTCTGTGGAATACACAGAACAGCTAGATACATTCGCTCCTTGTCCAGTGCCAATACTTTCTCTTAACTATAAGTATGTGTTTCTCTTACATACAAACACTGGACCAGAAAAGATGGGGAAGGTTTGTGACTCCAGGCACAGCTTGTGAATTCTGCAACTTGTTGCCCTGGTATTTTTCCTAGTTTTGATCTTTTATAAACATGTACAGAAGCCGTTTGCTTCTGCCACTTTTCATTAGTACAAGGTGGCCGACATGGAAATTTCTAGGCTCGGCTTCTTCTGCTACAGTTACCTTCTTTGCTTATTCTGCTTCGTGTTCCCACTCTCCCCTTTATTACTACTTACTCAAAGGGGTCGCTGGGATCAGCTCTCTGGAGCTCTGGAGGAATCGGTATTCTTTTGTAGTACATTTCCCAGTCAAAAGCTCCTCGCATGGCATCCCCCGCCTGTGCCTCGTAGCCAAAGTGATTGTGGTCAATGACATCGATCATAGGACACACGATGGTTTTGTGGTTTAGTGCAATCTGGTCTGAAAAATGAAAGTAGAAAATAGGAAACGGCATGTCTAGTCAAGCCATCTATCATATTACTGCAAACCGAATCCCACAGGTTCTCTGATGTTTGAAGATTGCTTGCTTTGTTCCCTATGGCCCCCAAATCATTTCATTTTTCAAATCTGTATCAAATGCAGACTGGACTTAATGCAGTTGGGCAATGATTAGAAGCATTTACAGTTCTTTAAAGGGAGGCATATCCCCGTGAGACCCACAGGAGTCTAGTCATCTCTATCTCTGTCACTTTGCTACTCTGAGCTGTCCCCAATCTGTCAGCTATGGAACAAGCCAGCAAGCAAAATGTAAAAATACATCTTCAGCTGTAGGGAGTGCGTAAAGCAAGCTCCTGCAAGAGAGATTTGTGTTCCTAAATGTGAATCCCAGCCCTTGCAACCATTCAGCCACCGCTCCTGTGGCTCTAATGTGCATCAGCTTTGAGATCAAACGCTACAAATTAAAGGCAAACTCCGACATGAAGAACAAAACAGGGGCCGTGTCTTTTTTTTTCCCCTACTGATCTTTGAAATATAAAGAAGGTCCACACAGTTTTATTCTTACTCACTTGTTTTTTTAAAGTGAGGAGTTTCTTTTTGCTTTTAAACAAAAATTTAGAAAACCAAATTCCCATCTCCAGCATAAAGGCAGGGTAAGCCTGAGTCTGCTCTGGTGAATCCTGTTGCTTAATCCTCAGAAAAGAAAGAAAAGTAAAGAAGATTTTCCAATGGCAAGAACTAAGCAGAAGAATAATGGTTTGAAATGAGGAGCTACAGGGAAACCTTCTAGGTGTGTTGGCATGAAGGACGGTAGAAAAACAATCTACGAATCCTTGAAAAACAAAATCTGAAAATTGCAAGTATAATGAAGTTTTTTTCTCTGCGTGGTAGCCTGGATTCTTTACAAAATGTAATACATTGTAAGGCCTATGTGGAAAACCTGTTTTTTGTTTTTAAGGACTGGATTTCACCGGTGCTGAGCGTGGAATGAACACTTATATAGGAAGGCAGGTAATACTGCTGTAATGGTTAATAAAAGAGATTCTGCTTCCTTGCTTCTGAAGGATACAAATTTAGCAAAACATTTGTAGCTTTCGTATTTATTCTCAGTTATTGTTTAGAGACTGTTCAAATGGTGAAACAGTGCTGACTGCCAGTGAGGAATTACTGTGTCTGGAAGTTCAGCAGGTTTTTATGTCCTTATCCTTAAACACTGACATAAATTTAAAGCACAGGCTCTCACAAAATTCTGAGAAACTCATCTCAGACATAATGGCTGCATCATTGTTGCTATTGCCAAATATAATTACACTCACTGGTGTACTGTGTAGTTTTATCTGTAATCATTATGTGAAGTCATTTTTATATAATCTCTTTCCTGTGATGGTCCTGCTAATAGTTATGGGGCTTATAATAATCTGTCTCTGATCCCCTCCTTCTAAATTGATTGCAGAAGAGAAACTAAATGGGATTGATTTGGCTGGAGGGGGTCAAAGGTAGACTTATAATACATTAGGATCTTTCTCTCGATCCATAGAAGCCGCTGCCTTTAAATAGACTGTGAAGGACTGGAAATACCCAATTCACATGCAAAGACAGCGAAGGAGAAAACTATTTGAGCAATGCTCAAACTCAATCCCTGTCTTTTTTTCCTACAACTCTGCAAGAATTTTGCAAGTAAAAAGGTCCTTTCCTCCCTGTTGTTGTACGTTTCCGCAGAACTTACTTCTCAGCCCTGAGAATGTTTTAGAGATGAGAAGGAATCACAGGAAGATCTTGACTTTGGAAGAAACCAGGGTGTTTGTAGTTGTGCACACCAAAAGGCTCAGCAATCAAACCTGCAGCCTCACTGTTTCTTTCAGTGTGTGCACAATAATGACTTTTCCATATGTATTTCTTAGGCTTAAATGTAGCCCCAACACAGATTTAGGAAACCTTAGAAAAAAGGGCTGTAGGGATTGTTTTCACAAGAGTGCTGGTGTCATAGCTTTACAGATGAGAACGTGCTGCTGCCGTTGTCAGCCACTCCTCTTTATTCCTCCTGCTTTAATGCAAGGCACTGAAAGCCACAACTGAAATGCTTTACAGTTTCTTTTCCATTGCCTTTATTCATCATCCTCTCACAAATTCCTACTGGTCTGAAACTTTCCATACGTTATTTCAACGCATGTATGCTGCAGATAAAGGGAAGAACAGACGGACAAGCATCATGGTACATGCAAAAATCTTGCAGATTTGAGGGAAAGTTTGGGAACAAGAAGGAACGTTGCTCAGAGCTTCCCCTCTAGAAACTTTAAGCAATATATACATGCATATTTGAATTCAGCACTTTCAGTATCAAGCAGCGTGCGCATACGCGGTAAAACCCAGTTTTCAATATTGCATAAGTCACTATCTCAAAAAATGTAGGTTTTATCTTTATGAGAGAGATGCACCCCTTTAATTTTAAGTGCTTGTTTCAAATTGGCCTGGTTAAAGTAACGACGTCACATTGCAAATACTCTTTATTTTCCTACTTAAATATGCGATTAAAGATGGTGACATGTGAACGGCTCAGCAAATTATCTCTCGTTAGCTGAGTTGTCATAAGTGCTTGTACTCTCAGTCTCCCCCCTGGCAAGTAATGCATCATATAACTGTGGAGATGGACAGCGATAGCTAGCAGGTGTCTTGATAACTTGCTAGGCATGATCTAATCATGACATAGTTTTTAAGTCCCGGTCAGGAAAAAAAACCCTCTTTTGAACAAACCTACTTCTGGTAGCCTATGGCACCACCACGTCTATTGTCCATCTCCCCTCTGACTGTTTCCACAGCAATGCCAGCAGAAGGAAGGATGTGCCTGCATGTTTCAGCTGGCTTGCCACTCAGTTTCTTACCTGCGAGAACTGTGACTTTACACTACGCTAGACTCAACTACAGCAGCTGGAGCCCAAATCACATCTTTCCTTCTGCTGACTTTAGGCTACTGAGGAGAGTGAGAACAAACAGCTGTGTTTGCCAACGCTTTTACATGATTACAGCTGCCTGCCCAGTGAACATCAGGCAAAACTCTTCAAGATCTCAGAGTGGCTTATTTCAGTTTAGAAACCCATTTAAGCTAAAGAAATGAACTAAATAAAGCTTAAAGAAAATAAAGAAAAGCCACTTTGCACCTGTTTTTAAGAAAACAAAAGAAAGGACTGTAACTGAAACAACTGTGGCTCAGCTCCACAAAGCTACTGAGCTATCTAACAAGTACTGAAATAACTCAGTCTTCCTTTGGTCTAAAAAGTGATCGTTCTGAAAATATGAGTTAGATACCTAAGAAACTTTGAGAACTGTCTTTATGTGACTGCTCTTGGTTCCTTACCACCTTCCCATCCTCTAACAGTCAAGATTTCATGTTGAACAAACCTGGTTTGGAACAGTGGAAACAGCTGCTCCTCTCAGTGAAGACTGTCAGTCTTCACTCCAGAGCAGGGCTGAACTATGCTCTTGTTAAGGACTTTTCACTACACATGGCAGATACAATAAGAGCTAAACAAGGACAGCTTCAAAAAGCATTAAATACCAAGTATATCCCATGTGGTGGTTTCCTTGAATGACGTTCAGTCACATGCAGTGCTGAATGAATCTCAAGACAGATCTTTAGATAAACACTTGCAAAAATACATTAACTTTACTATTATTAGGAGCCAGGTGCCATCTGATTTCAGTATAGTAAATATTTGCCACCTAATGGTTACGGGAAAGTTCTCTCATCCCTTTGGGGAAAAAGGGCTCAGGGCATCATCAAATATACTAGCTGCATGTTCCTTCTCTATTTGTTCTTCTTCTCGTAGACCTCTACTTTTCTCTTTCAAAATAAACCCTATTGATTCTGAGCTCCAATATTCCTCGAGATTAATTTCTAGATGCTCTGGCTGGCTAGCCATGGGTATTTCTACTATACGTAGAACAAGAAAGATCTCATGCTACTTGAGAACTAAGGAGAATTAGGACTGGGTCCCCGATGAAGCTTTTCTCATCTTTCCAGTTTTCTGGCTTGAGGCTGAGGGTTGTGATCATCAGTTCAATACCCAACTGCAGCCTAACTGTAATTATGAATCCTTTGTGAACATTCTATTTATGTTTCAGTTTTTAGAGGGTGAAACACAGCTAAATGTACCTTCATTTCAGACAAGAAAGCAAGAAAAGGAGCTGGTTTTGCAACTTGCAATTTTCCTATATCTAAGCTAGTAAAATAAAAGGGTTAGGTCTCATCTGCAATAACTTAGCAAAAGATTTCAGAGGACAAGAGTGAGAATCTTCTTGAGATTATTTTTGTTGTTGTTTTTTAGTGACAATGTATTATCCACAGTGGGGCAAAATCAGAGGAAAGGTGTCTGTATGTGTAGAGTACTCCAGAGTGTTTAATGACTACTTGTTGGGGTTGCTTGTGGAAAGCTTTTTAAAACTTGCATTTCCCTCTGCTCCTTTATGCCATTTGGGCTTTACATGAAGATACGGAGGTTATTTCTTAAAATGCTGATGTTGTGAAGGGCAAAGTGGCAAGAAGGGGAAAGACAGTATGAGTAATTTGATATGGAAGCTAGAAAGGATATAAATTTGGAATTTTGTACATCGTCTTGTCTCTGATCTGAAGAAAAACTAGTTACTAGTATTTGTTTTTGGTCTCAAGTGATAGTTCATTAGCAGAAAAGCATCCCTTCTGAGCTGCAAATGCTTTATTAGCTTATTGTGTGGCCAAACAGTCTTAGCAACAGAATTCAAGAAACAATAACTATTAATTGGTGAAGCCCTGCCCTGTCTTGTATTTACGACATAGTCTTTTAATTAATACAAATTTATTTAATAGTAAACTCAGAAATTTTCTTTGGTTTTGCTAGCAAAAAAACCCCACTTACTTTGCAAAGCGCACATACGCTTTGTATGTTAGTCAGGTGCATAGAAAATGGGACATTGTTTCTGTAGTGAAATCCTAGAGTAAAACAATTGATTCTTTCCATTCCTTTGACTAATGGAGCTTTGCCAGCTGCAGCTGGAACCCAGCAAAGCAGTCAATAGCAAATCATTCTTTCTGAGCTTCCTATTGTGAGAGCAGTTGTTATGAGATTTAACTCTGAGGTCTTGGATACATTTAGAGCAAAAGCTGTTTTAATGGAATGTGGAGGACTAGGAAGGAGTACAATACTTGCATAAGAAAAGTTTTCAAGTGCATAGTAAGGGCATAGCGTAGTACTATACCTAGTAATAAAAAAACAAGTCGTAACTCTAACGGACAAAAGCGACACTGAAAAATTTTACCAGTTCTTTAGTCATAAGAATTAAAAAATGCTTCTCATTTGTCCGAGTTCTCTCTCACAGTGACTCTCCAGACATTGCACCAGAGCTCCAAACACTTCCTATACAGTGTATGTCCTGCTTATCGTGGGGCATGGCTTTGATTGCTCAAGCTACGCTGTGCATTCTAGTTTGAACAGCTAATGAATGCTCATACACTTACTAAGCAAGGGAGGCAGCCAATTCACGTTGACTTCGCAATGGGAATCCAGAAATGTCAAGACTTCTCCTCTAGCCAGCGAGGCTCCTAGCAGCCTGGTCCGAATGAGCCCTTCTCGTTTCTTGGTACGTACAATCCTCACTTTGGCAAAACGGACCATGTATTCCTCCAGCTTCTCTTTTAAATGTTCTAGAAAGAAGGGCAAAAAAAGCGTCAGTGGTGCCAGGCCTGGAGGAGCCAACAGAAGGACAGGTTGGCATACAACCTGCAAACAGCTTATCTACTTCCATTTCTTGTAACTTCAAGTCCTCCAAAATCTGCCGCATATCCTCCCTGAGACGGTTTGGAAAGCGCAAATGTTCTCTGTTTTATCACACAGAGGAAGACACTGACACTCTGGACCTTTTACTGCAGTTGCTACTGGAAACCTGCCATCCACGATAGAATCATGGCCAAAACAACTGCAGGATATTAATCCATCCTCTAGTTCCTGCAGCCCAAGGCCAGATAAACATTCTGGCATAGCATTTTACAAACAGTGTCCTTTCCAAGTGGGTTTCCTATACCAACTAATTATGAAGGACTGTGTGTGGAAGGAATTTTCTAAAAAGTAAGCATTAAACTAACATGCTTGGATTGTTTTTGAAATTAAAGGGAAACAGACATGAAGAAAGATCTTAATAGGGGGATACCAGCATGAAGCACATGGACAGCTGACTCCCTAATAAAATTAAGCTGCAAATGTAGAATAGTTGATAGGCTCTCTTATCTGCATAATCTGGCTGTTTGTATCACGAAACAGCATCTTTGGAAACATTCTTTCTTCTGACTAGAAACATACACTAAGAATCATAAAAAAACCCTTCGGCTACAAAAAAACCCCCACAGTTTTGCCTCCTCCATCTACAACAGAAATCCTGATCTTTTGTCTTTGATATAACACCACAGCTTGACAGACTCATTACTTTGGAAAAATCTGATAATTTCATTTGGCAGGGAAATAGCAAAAGAAAAGCTTAGTCTCCAATAATTAAAACTGGTGATAAGCCATATTTAGTGATTCTAGGAGTTGCAAGCTAAGTATCACTGAAAGGAGTTTGCCAGGTTATGATTGCTTCTTATCTCAGCTACTAATTCTTTGGTCTTATAGAGTCAGCATAGGCCTCGACCCAGATCTTACATCGTTATACATTGCAAGAAGTTTGCTACAGACTATCTGAAAGGACTACCCTTTAGCAGTACCCTGTAGCATATGATGCTGACACATAGATCCAAGGCAACAAGCAGACAAGTCACAGCGCAGAGAATACAGGATCTTGTGTTAAAGTCAAACCAAGCTCCATGGAAGTAGAGCTCCTTGCATATACTCCTGCTTCTCTCCGCTCCTCTCCCTCCTAGCTGACCACACAGAAGACTTTCCAAATCTACCTGCAGATTAGGAAGAAGTAGAAACACTGGTGTGTAGTTTTATGTATTCAGTTGGGAGTACTGCATGGGATGCTTCCCTGTACTTAGAAATCCTGATGTACACTGACAAAGAAGAGGGAGTAGCCTGAGACCTGGGGACATCAGTCTTCACAGAACAAGTTGTGGGGGTTGGGAGGAGAAACTCAACACTCTGAAGAATTGCTGAGCCAAGAGAGTGGTTTGTGTTTATACTACTATCTAGGAGAAGTATTACATCAAGAGAGGAAGGGCAAGTCTGAGACAAAAAAAAAAAAATTAAAAAAAAGATGTTCAGATGAACATAAAATATTTTTGTCTTCTAGTCTGTGGTTGATTGTAGAATAAACATTTAAATTCTGAAATAAGAGGAAAAGAGGTATCCCTTTGTTCATCCCATTTTCCTACTTACATACTCAATAAAACCCCAACACAATCCCTCAACAGCCGCAATGGCAAGAGATGTACTGTGTCTTTGAATGGTGGTCTTTTTATGACCAACCATATTCACGAGGCAAGGGCCGTGTGCCATTCTAACTCATTTTAAGTACCAGCTACAATTCAGTATCATGATTGAACTGAGGTTATATCAAGACTTAGATCATTTTGTGTCCATGTGCAAGAGTAAAGCATATACTTATCAAATTGTTTTCCTGTTTTTATGAGCTGCATTGAGGCTATTCCCATAGTGCAGGAATAGAGAAGAAGGAAAACAGACCTTAAAAACAAAGATACAAAGACCTTGCAAGTAATGTAAGAAAGTCTGCTAGGGCTGTCAATCTGGATATTTTTCTGTGTTGTAAATGATATCACCTTATAGCCATGAAAAATGAAATATTTTCTGAGTGACACCCTATTATACATTTTCAAAGCAAATCAAATCTATTAGGTACTATGACTTCTATTCGTCCTCTAGTTTTCTAAGGTCACCTAACCCTTCTCCTCTGACCTCTTCCTCCCACAAGTCTGAAGTCTGTTTGCACTGAATAGCGCATAGGAACTCTGCACCAAGAGCAAGACCACATTGCTGCATACTGTACAGACAACTCATAAAAAGTTCCAGGATACTCAGCCTGAACACAGCTCTCCCACTACAGAAGCAAGCACTTGACACCTTGTCTTACAGTGTAATTCCTCCATCTTCATCTGTCTGCCCTCAGTGATGGTGTCACTGATGTGACTCTGACTGATAAGAGGGTCCTACTACGCAGCTCTGAGTTTGGCTACATATCAGAAATCATTGCTTTACTATTCTCTTTTAACTGGTTCTAGGCAGTTTCCTTCTTTGGACATGAAGGCAGCTACCAAGGAAGAACCTAAGCTCTCTGATGGAGAGAAGCAGGAGCCTTATTTGGATCACCTAAGTTGTTTGTGGTGTTGGCAGGCTCTCTGTCACCTACACAGAAATTCAAGGCACACCTGAATTGGACCTTCACTAGTTAGGTGTCACAATAGCTAAGCTAAGGCCCTTACAATAGACAGTTTGAATACGTCCACCACTGATACTTAAATGGACTAATACAAACACACTCTTTTCATGAATTCTGATTGTTTTCTCTTGTCTTGGGCCAAATAAATTCAGTGAAATTCAGTCTCATACAAAGGACTTAATTCCATTCCTTTCACATCTTGAAACAAGCAACTACTGAAAGCTGAGTGCCTATCTTTTCAAGAAAACACTTCAGGGAGAGATGATGTAAACTGTCATATTATGATACATTCTTTTCTGTTCTTATATCAGTTGCTAAATAACAAAAGGGCTGAATAATATAATTTGATTGTCATCAGTTGTATTGGAGATTGAACTCCATGAAATCAAGGTTAGTTTATACCGTTCTTTCATTGCTCCAGGTTCCTTTCAAACTTAGGAAAAGAGGTCTCTCAAATTTTAATTATTTAATTATTTTCGGGGGGACCCAAAAAATACCTGACATTCTTTGGAACAAACAGGAGTTCCCTATACCACCTTCCTCCACCTCCCTCTCAGATAGCTCTTCACACATTTCACACAGCATGCAATCTGATTTGTGAAGAACTGCATTAAAACATCCAGCACATCTTTTGATGCCAGAATCACATATCCGAAAATTGTTTTAATCTACTCAATTAGTCCCATGATTGAGTAATTTTATTATTTTCTCCTTGTTGCTCATAGAACAGCTCACAAAAAAAAGCAGGAGTATACAACCAAAATTTGCATGTCTTGCTTGCACAGAATTCTAAATGCATCCTCATTTAGACATATCTGGAAATAGTCAGGAAGAAAACAAAAATAATAAGCACCTAACTAAGCTCTATAAAAAAGAAAAAGTAACATAAAAAGACAAGGTCTACATACAGATCAAAGTATATGGATTACTAGAGATACAGAAGGTATCTAGATTTGTTAAAACAGCTATATGTCAGTAATATCCTAAGTCATAATACAGTCAAACAGATGAACACATCTGCTATGAAGAAAGGCTGAGAGCGTTGGGGCTGTTCAGCCTGGAGAAGAGAAGGCTCAGGGAAGACCTTATCGAGGCCTTTCAGTACTTAAAGGGGGCCTATAAGAAAGATGGGGACAAAATTTTTAGTGGGGCCTGTTGTGACGCGACGAAGGGTAATGGTTTTAAAGTAAAAGAGGGGAGATTTATGCTACATATAAGGAAGAAATCTTTTTTACACCCTGGAACAGGTTGCCCAGAGAGGTGATAGATACCCCATTCCCTGGAAACGTTCAAGATCAGGTTGGATGAGGCTCTGAGCAACCTGATCTAGTTGAAAATGACCCTGCTCGTTGCAGGACAGTTGGGGTACATGACGTTTAAAGGTCCTTCTAACCCTATGATTCTGGATGCTAGTAACAAATATCTAATGTATCTTTAGCTTTGAGATTTGGCCAAGACAACAGCTTAGGAACTTATTGGAAAAAATATTCTCAGCAATTACAAAACCATCATGAAGTATTGAAGTTCAACAACTAATTCCAATACGGTTATGAGAGTGAAAATATCTTAAAGTGGAGGAAAAAAATTCCCTTTTGGATCCATAAGTAATGATTTTTAAAACTGAAAATGCTTTCATACTGTATTTTCCCATGCAATGTCTTGTGGCACCGTTTCAAACCTTACCAATCTCTAAAAGCATAAACAAACACAGAATAACTGCCAGAAACAATAGAACAATAGTAGCTTTAAATAGAACTGTAGTATCTATATTATTTATAGAAGTACTAAGAACATACCTCTCATGTTGATCCACTCATCAAAGCCTCCCCGCATTACTCAATATACTGGTATTATCAGAGGTAAGACTCTTTAAAGCAAAATGGCAATTCTGCAGGACCTGTGGTCAGCAGCTGGCTTTAAAGGCTAGATACATAATAAGAGAGCCCATGTTTGAGCCAGGGGTCATGAAGACATAGACACCCTTACGAAGTCAGTACCTGGGAATACCACAGCTCAAGTGTTGCTTAAAACAGACTAAACAAAGACTTCAGAATTCTTTGTATGGGAATAATTTTTATTAACAAATGAGCTAGGTGTCTGTGATTACTAACAATTTCTTTTTTCACCTTGTCTTTTACCAAAAACTTCAAAATAAACTGCCCTTTTTCACACAACGCTGTAAATTTCCTTCACAAAACAGAAAACTAAATGATATCTTATTTCCTATAGTATGACTGCATTTTCTCACAGTTTCCAGTTATTGTGTTGCTAATATTATCTGCAGAAGAAGCAACTCATACAAAAAACCTATTTATTATGCATGTACATTTAGAAGCAAGTAAACTCAAGCGCCCAAGTCGGAGCAAAATTATAATTCTCAATTCTGGGAAAGAAGTTACAATGTGGCTTGTAAAAGAGAAAACAACCTGTAATAAAAAGGTCTTTAAACGTTCAGAGGACAACATATTCTGTCCATTTATTACCAAAGGAAACAGTTCAAGCAAGCTCGCCATGATAAAAAACCCAGGAAGGTAGAATGGTTTCCTTTATATGCTTTAATATTACATAAATTTCACTTTCAGAGTTACGAATGAGAGAGAAGCCGGTATTTAAATTCTACAACGAGCTATAAATGGATATAAAGAAGCCAAAGCCCCTGTCACTAGATATGGGGAGTAAATGTCTAATATGTGATTTAAAAGAAAATACATCATTCTTTTCTTCACAGTGTTGATCAAATGAACCCATGAATCATATGTTTGACACATGCCTGACACCTGCCAGGGCAAGAATTGGCACAGGCAGTGACAAATAAAGAATAATGCACTGGCAGGAGGTTTACAGGCTGTCACTGCTATGACAAGTGATGGTAAAGGGAAGCATTATGTCTCTTCTAGCAACAGCCTGTAAACAAATTCTCCATTTTAATTGTTTTATGTGGGCCTTCTCTGTCTTCATTTCAAGTCTGGAGAAGTTTTTCTAAGAGAATAGCAGAGACTCAATTGCCTGGTCATAGTAATTAAAGATCTACTCAAGCAGAATACACAGTTCCTTAATTTGCTGCCCAGAAATAAATTGGAAATCAAGGTTCTGCCTTTGTCAGGAAAAACAAATCGTAGTAGTAAAAAGCAGACCTACAATTCTTCTCTCCTGTTGGGATGCATACAGGGAATATTTCATTATCACACTGTACCCTGTGGCAACATGTGCTATGTGACAAGCAGCATTCTAAGTTTATTAAGAAGATGTTAAGAGAGACTTAAAGGATGATGTGAAACCTGGAGCTGGTCTTCAGGACTTGTTTGACTGCAGCATGGACCATGAAAGAGGAAGGAAAATACAAAGACAATAAAGCTTTTTGTTAGGCCCCTCTTCTGGACAGCCAAGCAGGTCCATCCCAAATCTGGGTCTGTAACACAGCAAACTCTCTCTGCACCCCTCTAGCACCTCCAATTTCTGTCCCCAAATACTGACAGCCTCTGTTGTAGTATCATTGACCTGCAAATTATTAAACACTTAAGAACAGCAACAAAGCCTGCTAAATGCCCTCATAAACCACTCTGAACTGCATCTGTTTATTTTTAACTTTGACTGAGCAGTATGTCATTTGAGCCGTTCTGCCATTCCCAACACGAGCCATAGAAAAGTAGCTCAAGAAAAACTTGAAGTAGTACAAAACGTATTCTGGCCTCTCCTGTTACCTCAGCAGAGGCGTAAGGGAGGAAGTAATGTGGCCAAAACCATAGTAGTTTGTGATCTTAGGTCAGTAAAATAATCAGCAACTATTTCTGCTGGTGAAAATTAAGGTAGCCACATGGTTGTTTTGACATGCAGCAATAATGAGGCCAGCTCAAGAAGATTTTTTCTCTCTGGCCAGCAGCAGAGAGCTTTGTGCTCAGTATACACAGAAAAGTATTCAAGCATATTTAGGCTATGAGTCATAGATGGCTCTCATTATGAAAAGCACCTCCGTGACTTTATGTCCTTTTCTGCAAGTCAGGATTACCTTCCCAGGTGCAATCAGGAAGGATACCCTCCATCCTTTTCCTGAGGCCTTGAGCAGACATTTTTCCTGCAACACCTCAGCTTAATCTTTTAGTGACTGAAATGCCTCTGTCTAGTTTAAGTCTTAAGGGTGACAGAAAATATATAAAAGTAAGTTAGTGGACTAGGATTATTCAGTTATTATTTGCTTTCTTCTGCAACTGACAAAATAATGCTCTCCAGTGCATTATCATTATTCTTCCTTTCACTGCCTGTATATGTACTACCATAAAAGCAAATGAGTCTGAAGAGAGAATACAAGGTGAGACCATGCACTTGGGTACATCATCTGTCTTTCTTCCAGTTTCCTTTTAAGTTTCTTATTTGCAGAAGGTTGGTTGGAAATGTTGGTTGGACGCAGAAATGTTGCAAAGGCTGTACCAGGTCAGCTATCACTTTTTCTAGCCAAGTTGAAGACTCCAAGAAGGGTAATTCCCCTGGTTATGCCTCTGGGTAAGCTGTTCCACTGCTGTACTACCCTTATGGTGAATAACATTTTCCTAAAGTCCAAACTCAATCTTCCAAGCTGCATCTTGGGTCTGTTGCCTCTTACTGTACCATCTGCCAGTTCCAGGAGGAATTTGGTTCTGCCATCTGTGCAATTCCCATCCAAGCTGCTCTGGGCAGCTATTAGATCACTACTTAGCTGCTGCTTTGCCACACTAAACAAGCCTGGTTTCCCAAGCCTCTTCTCAAAGGTCACATACTTTTGGCCCATGACAGTCATGCTAGTACTCTGCTAAACTAACTCCAGCTTTTGTCATTCTTCTTGAACTGTGGAGCCCAAAACTGGATGAAGAATTATACGTATATGCAGCAAGCACCAATATCTTAAAAAGTATAATTTCATTTTATCTACTTGCTCTCATCCTAGCATTGCCCAATCCAGTTTGCCTTCTTGGTGATTTTCTCCTATTCACCCAGTACCCACCATAAACTTTGCAGGTCCTTCACAGCACACCAGCTAGACAGTTTACATTTTCACTGCTACACGAAGTTACTCATCTAGGTGCAGAACTTAGCACTCCTTGTCGAACTTCATGAGATTTATTCTGCCCAATCCTAGAGCTTCTCTGGACTGACACTAGACTACTTGATATGTCAATTACTTTCTCTACTTCAGTATCATCCACAGATTTGCTGAAATTGCACTGTCCCTCCATCCAGGTTATTGGTGTAGATACTAACGTTGCCTCCAGTACACACCCGAGATAGTCTGCCACACAGACATCAAGCCACTGATTAACTACCCTTTGAGTTCATTGACCCAACCCATCTAACTGTCTTTTTGTGCAGCACATGCTTTCTCTGTCTACCAGGGAGAATGCTATAGGGACTAAAAGTTCCTAAGGTCAAGGCAAGTTACATCCATCACCCTTCCCTCAACCACTACCATCATAAAAGGCAATCAGGAGACTTCAAACATGATTTGCAGTTAGTAAATATGCATTGACCATCCTACATTATTTTCCCATCCTGTATTTGTAGATGGATAGGCACCACCCAATGAGATGTGCTGCATGATCCTTCCAGGTAGTGAGCTGAAGCTGAACTCTAGTCCTTTGATTATCTTCCATTTTTCACCTAGAAGGGGGTGATAGCACTCTCTCTTCAGATGCTGAGATCCAAAGTCTTTTTCTCCTAATTACTCCTGACTGAGTAGCCCTGGAGAAAGGATAGGGAAGGTTTTTTTTCTGCCAGACAGACCAGCATCTGATTCATAGCCATGCCAGACCAAAACAAGCACCAGAAGCAGCAGACAGGTTCTGTGAAGACTGTTGGCTATGGTAAATCTGACACAGACTGATAAATAAGAGCAAAATTTATAACTGTTTGGTATAATAGCAATTGGCTAACAGCAATCTCATTTGAGCACTAGATAATCCATTCTTTACAAACAGTCTTGCAGAGCTAAGAATAAGATCATTTGAGAAAAGTTATATAGTTAACTGCTGACCTAAAAGTAGCAGTGTTTAGAGAGACATTTGTGCCAATCACTTGGAAAGTGGTTCTCCTGGCTGTGATGTTCGGGTTAGCTGGCTTGGCGCAAGCTAAATTGCAGTCTCTTTTAATGATATTAATAATGAGCCAAAGTCCTGGGATGATAAACTGCAAGGCTACGGAAAGCATCCCGAATGTGTAATAGTTTAATTCACCATTTGCACATCAATGACTATAAACTTCCAGATGTCAACATTTTGATGTTTCAACTACAGCCTGTTAAAAGAACCTCTGAACTCAACAGCAAGCATATGTAGCCTTTGCTACAGCCTGAAAAAGTCAGCATTACTGAGAACAGGAGGCTGAACAGAGCAGATGAATACATAGCTTAGCTTGATTTCATTCAGGATAGACTTAAGATAAACTTCCGTGAAGGAACCTGTTTTGTTGTATATGGGCTTCCATATAGTCATGAAAGGAGTGACGGGGACTGCAAAATCTGTGAGGCTAGCTAGATTTGCTGAGACTTTTTTTGGACTATAGCTCCAGTCAACAGAGACATGCACAGATCCTGGTATCTCTTTGTTACACTTTCCTAAGCCCATCACAGTTGTTCTGTCACTAGCACAGAAGCATCTAGAACCTCTTTGTCAACAAGGTGAGCGTTCAGGTAACTGAATACGCACACGAGGATACTCACATATAAAGTGTGGTGACTTCTTACACAGATTCCACTGAAGCATCATTAAACCCTTGAGGTACTTTTCAGTTCCAGATTATGCAAACAGGGAAAGGAGTGGAACACTTCGTTTTTAGCTTGCAGTTAATTTAGCATAGTGAGTTTGACCATGATATGATCACCTAGTGCTTGCTTGATAGCTTGTTGGGTAGTGCTCACACAGCTCTGAGTTCTCCCTTTCATAAAGAAAGAATGAAAGATGGTTACTAGCTTTTATGGATTTATTCCAGCTGCCAGTTGTATGAGGCAGTTCTTGATATCTTCACTGGTACTGTAGCATGATAACTCATGTCTTTTAAACAGCTGAGAGTAGACTCCTTCATTTGCTATGTTGCATTGCATTTGTTATATTGCACCAGTCTAGCTCTGAGAAGGGGATCTCCAGCTGGGAGAAAGGCAGGACTACCTATTACCCAAAGGTAAATAATCTAATCATTATTTGTCATCTGAAAGCCTCCAAGGTAACAGAATTACCAAAACTGTATTTCATGTATCACAGTTAAATCCTTCCAGGAATTAATCAATGCTCATTGTATCTTATACTTTAAAACAGAGGCAAAAAGAACTTAAGCGCTTACTCCTTATTAATTGATCATATATACTTAATATACAAAACTAACCAAATCAAACAAAAAACCCTTTGTAGCCACCTCTGCTTTCTGGCCTGTCTGTAGCAGCCATGACAATTAAATGAAACAGATCTCCCTAGAAGAAAAAGTTATTTTCAACTAAAATATTTAAAACAAAGACAGTTACTGTTTATTTGCATTTTTTTTGTATCTGATTTTAAAGCAGTTATGTTTTAGATATTCAGGCTGTTTGCATCCCTTTAATGTTTGTATTCAGCAAAGTGTTTTTGGAACTGCCTGAAGAAAGCCTATGACCTGCTTCTTCATGTATGTGCCTCTTTCTGAATGCTTCCCCAACACTAGCTGTAAAAAAACATGAGCAAGAAAATACAGTATTTTTACAGCTGTGTTCCTCTGGTTATCCAAATGGTATCTAAATGATTTGCCAGCTCTAATATGTGGAGGAATGATTTTGTTCACCAGAGGAATGATACGTTGTAAAATGCAACCACCTTATGCTGGATGGGGAAGTTGGTTAAGAACGTACAGAGAAGCAGATTTAAATGGGAAGTAAAAATTAATTAACAGGAAATTATTTTTGCTGCATGGTAAATATAATAATCGTCTGAATTGGAATGTGATCAAGAAACTGAATCCAATTAATGATACAGCAGATTAAACAGGAGAGAGCTCTTTGCACACAAACAGAAAATAAAAGCTACATTCCTCTCCTCTTGCCCTCCTGCTAACTGTAGGGGCTGAGAGCATGAGAAGTACAGCACCTGACCTTAAAGGTGAAAAGAAACCACACAACTCGTACTGAATGGCACTTTGCAGAACATGGTGCTCTCTGAAATAGCTTCACCACTGCAGCAGCATAGCTCGTGGAATAAAGGTCAACCAACTCGGATGAATTTGTTCCCAGTACCATCTTGGTAGTCCTGAACATCAGATGACATGCAGAAGCATGCTGGGGGATGTACTGCCCACTCAGGTGATGAGAAGGAAGGCATAAGAGGCTGAAAAAGCTTTTTTTATGGATATCTTTTTTTTTACAACAAAGACTTTACTGTGGAAGGACCCTCTTGCTTCAGCAATTTCTTACACCACTAATTCAATTAAGTAACTGTGGCTACAGCTCACACAAGAACCTGGGCAACTGAATTAGCAGGGAAACAGTGGTAACTGTACAGTAAGATAACAAAGAAATGTATAGCTGCCTTTACAGATTATTCTCTCGACACAATTATGTAGTACAGGCCTGTCAAAAGGGTGACCTTCCTGCATTAAAATCAGATTCTTTTTAACAGACCTGTTTACTACACAGGTATTTATATAGCAACTAATCCCCAAGGAAAGCGTGTGGTGAGGTTTCTTCCAGGCTGTAAGGCCAATTAGAATAATGGTTTTTTGAAGTGAATCCAGGAAAGTGTAACTTCCCTTAAAATCAATACATTACTGAAAACTCTCGTTTTCAGAGTCACACTATTGCATCTTGACAGTACTTTTGTTAAAAATTGTAAACAATGACCTGTCAAGTAAGACTATTTTTGGAACATACTTCTAACATAACTGGAACATATTTCTGATACAGCAAACAGTCTTTAAGATTTTGAAACCTATCTTTACTCTGTTTTGTTTGAAACTATCTCTGACATATTTTTATTTCTTCCTCCAAAATATACTACTGGCTTTTACAGTAGGTGCTGTCTTCAGAGAACGGTTTTCTCTCATAGTGCTCTTTTTTAACCTCTCAAATGCCAATGACAGATTGTAGAACTGATGAAACACTTCTGCAAGGATGGCACTGACCTTATATGTGCAGAGGACGGTAACGCTAGTCCTTGGGAAGCAGGGAAATAGAATTCATACAACTCCTGTAATTACTTTTCAAGTAGCATCAAATTCTGCTACAGCTCTTTGTACCGAACACTTTTATTTCACAGAGTAACTCTACTTATGCAATGTATTGCAAACCTCAGGCTCTACTAACCAACAGATGCTGGAAAATGGCCATCTCCTAACAGAACATTCAAACAACTTTCAGCCTAACTGAAGATGCTACACTACTGCAGTTCTAGTCCATTCTATGTGTTAACGTTGGGGTTATATTTTATAAATATATATATATTTATACACACAGGCTATAGTCCTGCAATTAGTCCTTTTCCTCAAGAATCCAGTGGGTGTTTTTTCCTAGTTCACAGGTTTGTTCTTGTAAACTAGGGAAGTCCTTGAAATATGCTTTGAAACTGAGAATTCATACTACAGAAGAGAGTTTGGGCAATACCTTATTCTCCTTGAGGTTTGACATTATATCAAGAAGTCGCTCGTCTTCCAACTGTTGTATCAGAATTTGCCTTTTTAAAAATGCCCCCTCTGACATAGACATTGCAGTTCTGAGGCACCAACTCTTTCCTATTGAGTGATGAATTTACCTAAGCTCTGCATAGTGCAGCACGATAAAACATGAAGACACTCAATAAGGTTTCTCTAACCTACTGAAAGAGTCTTTAAATTCCCAGTAGTGCAAATGCTAGAATTACATATGAAGCCATAAACTTTTAAATATTCTTTCTATCTCTTGGATTTTATTTCCTACAACACAACACCTGGCATTACTAGACTTTTCACAGCTGGAAGGCCTTTATAAGCTTCAAGAATACTTATTATTGAAGTAAAGTTTTCTTCTCTTGATTGGTGCATACCAACGTCCAAACATTTTATTTTCTTAGTTATTTCCACAGTTTTCTCTTTTCCAACTTTGTCTAGAGTGGAAATATATCCCTTCTTCTGAAACTTTGATAATAAAAAGTTTGTCTTTACTAAGCTAGAACTGTAGTTCTAAAAAATTGTTTCACTCATTTATTTGCAAGTATTAGCAACGTTCCTGGTATAATCTTTGCAGTCATTGATACTTCAAGGAGTGTAGTGGAAGACGATGGGAGTTAATTTTGCCAAAGAGGTTTTCAGAAAGCTGCAGTCCATAGGAATTCTCTGACAACCTATGGGCAATGAAAAGCAATCTGTCTGAGCCGTGTTTTTGAGATTAGGTCAGGCATGGTTTGTTTTGGTTTGGGGTTTTTTTTCCCCCCTCTTCATTATTTGCAACAGTTTGCTTCCAAAATTATGTGTATAGAAATTTTACAGTCAAAGAATTAGACTGCTATTTGGGTTACATAATTTGAAGCATGAGAATTAATTATCAAAAAGGAAACCATTCTCTTTTCACTGATTAATCTGCTATGATGATGTTCCTCTACATAATGAGGCAAACATTGATGCATAATTAGGCATCTCCTAACTAGTACGAGCTATTAATCAAACAATAACACCATGGGTTTTTCACGGATAGATGATTGGCTTTTCACTTTTGATTTAAAACAAGAAAAAGTACAAATAAATAAGATGCTGTATAAACCAAGCTTTGGAAGAGGAGACATCAAGTTCTTTCTGTTCTTTGTTATCTTTTTTCTCCCTTTGTTTTACACATTGACTCAACCTGTCTTTTCCTATCTCTCAGCTGTCACAACTGTTCTGCAGTATTACTGATGCTCTTCACATCCTCTTTAGTCTGGCAGGTTCCCTCATAAAGAATGTGAATTTAAGAAACAGAAAGACATACTGAATATTAAATGAACAGCTAAGATAAAAAAGTTTAAATAAATAAAGAAAGATTATATTTTATTGCATATTAGCTAGCAGATCCAAGCTCCTAGCAGTTTTCATACTATGACAATGGGATTAGGCTCAGACTATGCCTATACATTTCTATATTTTAAAGACTCCTCCACAACCTTCCCTTGCCCAGACTGCTGTCTGTCTTGCAATGTCAAAAAACCAAAGGATGTGACACAAGATATAATCTAGAATTTTTTACTTTATATGTTAACAAAGTTTATGGTAACATGGTCATCTCTGGATACAAGGAATAAGGATGGCATGGACTATGATCTCCTCAAATCTTTCATAAGTAAAGGATTAATGGATTAGCAGACATCAAGTGACAAATACATCATTGCCATCAACATGTCTTACTGCTCTTGGGAAGTGTAAAGCTATTTCAAAACCAGACTGGTCATATATACTTTACAGCATTTTACTGATCCTTAGAGATGGACAAAATGCTGTACTTCTGAATATAATTTTCATACCTTTATTACTGTTAAAACTACAGATTACAGATTCAGTAGAACTAACCTTTGTATTTCAGATTTCTTTAACATACGAAAAATAATGTTGGCCGAAACGGCATGAATTGAATGGCCTGAATTAAGAAAAATATATGAACAGAAAAACAAAATATCGTATCATTTGCATTTTAAAGAGCTTTTTTACTTAAAGTATTAAGCAGACTGTCAATATCTTGTCTGATCCAAGAAGCCCCAGTAGTTCTGTCCAGATCTATACGCATTTTCCCCTCGCTATCTTTTCTCTGAACTGGAAGTGTTATGGTTCACACATAGTGTGTCACTTACACTTCCCACCAATTTTGTGCTGGTGTTAGGTTTCCCACTGTTAGCAGAGAAAGTTTTTTTTTAAAAAAATGTGTCAGAAAAGGAGTTGGAAAGTTGCTGCCATTTGCTGCAAACTTTTAATATTTGTAATCAATGTGTCCTCTCCACTCTAAGCTGATAACTGGCCATATGATGGATGATCTACGGTGGTAAGCATGTAAGTGCAACGCAAAAAACCCCCAAACCCTCAAGGTAGAAAATACTCTCCCAGGGAAAACTTTTCATTTTGTGAGTCACATATCAAGAAATGTACTGTGTTACAGACAGTCTCCTTCAGCTACTCAGAACCACGGGGGCAGATGTCCCTTTCCAACAGTCAACTCACTAATCTCTACAGCAGCTCCAGCAAGGTCTTGCCTGAGAAAAACACAAGTATTTTTGCATGTAGTTTGACCTGCAGATTTGGTAGGTTTTTTCATGGAAATACTGTAATAACTCCTTGCAATTTTTCAGTGGCTTTTGTTTAGTTTTTAATAGCCTATTCCCTGAGGTTTGTTTTTGTCCTTCCTCTTGTAAGGACATCATTTAGGCCCAAGAAAAACAGGTAGAAACCACACAGAATAGGTATAGCTAAAGGCAGTTCCAAGCAAACAGAGAAACAATGCCACCAGTGACTCGCATGCCAGCTTTTTAACTTCACATTTAGTGGATTTACTTCCTTTAGAAATAAATAAAAGTTTGACCTGAAATTTAAACTTGATTCAATTTTCTGATTAGCTAAGACATTCCAAGATTCACTTATCATCAACTGGAATGGCAGCTATTTGTCATGCTCTGGAAAGTAAACTGTGACGTTGCTTATAGCTCATGAAACGTGTTTATCTTAATTTCAAAGCTTCCTCAGAGCAAGAACTCTGAATTCTTTCCTAGAGTTATGTTTCCGAGTTCATATTTTCTTGAAAGCAGCTGAAAGGAAATAAGAACAACAGAAAAATAACAGAGGAATACATAAAGTCACAGTGGGCAAAGCTGAATATAGGAAAAATAAAAAAACCCAAGCCTGCTGAGAGTACATAAGTACAAGTAACTACAATATTCTTAGACTAATATGACTTCAATTCATACCAGAGTATCATTCTGCTAAAGAAAAAATTGGGCTTTTAGTTCTGCTGTAAAAGAGAGACTGTGTCTCAGCAATACATCTTGTAATTTGCTTCGCTTTGTGGCTTGTAGTGAAAGGGAGAACACTTAAAACTCACAGACAACTGAAATACCAATGACCTTGATTTCCAAATGAACAGCTGAAGAAGAAGGAAATAACACGCTACCCAGTTTCTTTCACTGATAGATGCTTCACTTTGCCCATACGAAATTCTCTCAAGGATAAGAGACTCCCATACGAGGAAATCCCCTCTGTACAAGGGTAACATGCTACATTTATTAAGATTACCAGCCAACTCTTTAAAGCAAGAGCTTCCCACAAGTGTAAACTTAATTTTCAGTGAATTTAAGGATTGAAGTGCTTGTTTATACTGCAGGTCTGCGGACCACTCACTTTGGCATTGCCAGGTGCTAGCAACAGGCCTCAGCCTTTATTAATAAAAAATAAACACATCAGGACATAGGACTTGTGCTGTGTCTTGAACTTACTGTATCTTGATCTGCTGTATCTGTAAAAATACATGAGAAACATAAACAATACCTTTGACTTGCTTAAAGATCTGATGATTATTGTCTAGCTTGCCCTAGTTGTAACACCACGATTACTGGTGGTAAATTGGCTGCTGCTTATCCTGTGTTTCTGAGCTTTACTTACATTATTATCATAGCAATCATAGCATCTACAGAGAGGAATTAAAAAAACTAATAACTAATCCTGGAAGGAGGAACCCCCCCCTCCCTCAACTTCATACTCCAGTTGGCAAAGAACTCATCTCAATGGAGCAATGCGTAAGGAGGGTGAGCATAACACCAGAGAAAAGGGTACATAATAGGATGGTGGCTTACAACTACTTTAATTGCATTATTAATCAGAACAGGGAATAATTAGATAATTTGCCTAAGTGTAAATACAATTTAAATTGCACTAAATTAAGTGATTGTGGTATTAGGCAATAAAAACATTAGAGCAACAATATATTCTTGGATACAAAGATGTACAACTAACAGTATATTCCAATTCTTGGATACAAAGGTGTACTCTCTCATTTTCCACGAGTTAATTATATATGTAAGAGTATACATTATGCTTTTGGAAGGATCTCACTGAGTATGAGAAAATAATAAAAAAAAAAAATACCTGTTTCCTTCGAACATTTTAGTGACTTTTCATAATCTCTCGTTTCAATAACCCTACTGTGTGTTTTTCTTTAGCAACTACTCTAGCAAAACTCTGAAGAGTACTTCGAAAGCAACCAAGTCAGCAAGGCAGTATTTCATCTATTCGTCAATGTCAATACTGTTTTTACTTTTAAAACCCCTTGCAGCCTCTGAACACCAGAGCTATCTGTTTCATCAGACAATGGTTTACCGTGGGACTTAGGGCTTGTTAGTGTAATGATTCAGTATCTGCCGTGCGACTGAGGCAGCCTTACACACACAAGCAATAGCTTTACACATTTAGCAAGTTTATGAAAATGCACTTTGTTTCAAAACCAGGATCCTCTGAAAAGGACTTTCACAGAACAGGTAATTTATGAAATACACAGAGAAAACTTCAGCAACACAGAAGAACAGGAGGTAGAATTTATAACACCATCTCTGTATTTGATCGCTCAGACAGGCATGAGCTTCACTAAACCTCAGCCAGGTACAATCTCTCCGACAGCTGCATTTCACTAAGGTAATGCAGAACCCCAGTTCAGTTCCTATCTCATTTCATTTTTCCTGGGCCTCATTTCTGGGAAGCGTGAAGGGCTCTAGTGTCACTACCAAGAGGAGCTTTAAGAACTGCTGGGGTGGCAGGAAATTTCTGCCTCTAATGAGCCAGTGTAGCCTAAGGACCACAGAAAGTAGGACAAGGTCTTTATGGCATTGCCCCCAGATAATAACACAACCCACTCTACCTGTGTGTGTATACACACGAGGACAGGAGGTGACAGCAGATCAGAAATTCACTCCCTGTGAAGCTCCCATCTCACTCCCATGACTGGTTAAGACCGCAAAAGGGAACGAATTACCATCTCAGGTAGGTAAAGCTGAGAACAAAGAATTCTACTCAAACTTAGGGCTATTTATTTTATGGAAAGTTTTTTGAACCAAAGTTTCCTTCAGGAACCAGTGATGGCAAACACGTGCCTGAGAAGCCTTATTCTAAGTTGCATCCCTGAAATCCCTGA
Organism: Actenoides hombroni; assembly: GCA_024336885.1. NCBI lineage: Eukaryota > Metazoa > Chordata > Aves > Coraciiformes > Alcedinidae > Actenoides > Actenoides hombroni. The sequence goes on from WUAM01000431.1 coordinate 15,621,359, forward strand.
ATGTAAGCTATACCTTGGGATCAACTCACTGAAGTGAACTAGGTAGCTTATCCAAACCTGTTTGCCATGAATTTATTGACAGACACAGGGAAAAAAACCACATGCACCAAAAAGTCACCACAGAAGTAACCTGGAAAATAGTATTAAAGAAAAAACAGATAAATAAAATGAGTCAAATGCTTCAGGACACTAAACTCTCTGAAAAATAAATTATGCTCACTGAGAAAATAATTCAGTATTATTAAGTTGGACATTAATGCAAGTTAAGATGTGGCAAAACAGTATGAGTCAATTTAATACTGTGACTGAGCTTTTCTAAGTATTTCTGCTACACTTTGGTGGTTTCACCAAATTAATTGTCAGGTTGATGGAACTTTAATTTCTTTTTTTTTTCCAAGTCCAGTATGTTTGCTTGTTTTTGTGAAAAGCTTTACCTATGTTTTAAACGTATTTGTGTAGAATAACTGTAACTGTAAATCTGTTTGATGCTTCTGATTACTTTATTTTTTTCTAAGTTCCACATTTCTTCACAGTGTCTCTTCCTGTACAAAACTGAACGTATTGCAAAAAAAAAATGGAGAGGGAATTTTAAAGTCAGTCAATTATGTATTCATACATTTTCACACTCTCTATGTTATCGTAATTAGAGTTATGGTTACATAAGATTACAGAGTAAAACTAGACACTGTTTTAAGGGAAAAGACAGACATAGCTTGTTATTTTTCATTATTAAAAGCTAAGGTTAATCCCCTTTTCATATTTCTGAGTGAAAAAGGTGATTGTCTTAGAAAAATATGGAGAATGGTTACTATGAATAACTTTGTGAAACACACTTACTTATTCTGCACTGGAATGACATCATGTATTTCATGTCATGCAAGACTTGCAAAAATACCTAAATTAAAAAGAGTCTGCAGGACCAAATTATTTTTTTTTTTTAATATTTTCTAATACTTCCATAGGTATTTTTAAATACCCAGTAAGGTTTTATGAATATTCTGAATTTTTCTGAAAACACACCTAAGGTGAATATACGTGTGTTTAAAAAATAGTTACCTTGCACTAAATTTCTCCTGAAAAACTTCACCTAATATAGCAAAGCAGAAATAGCTGTATATAGTTATCTGATTCACAGTATCATTTCTCTTAGATTTTTCTGTCATCAGTTATGAAAATCATATGTAAAGAATAATTTCTTTCTTTGTTTTCTTTCTGTTCTACATCTCTGTTTCAAACAGCGCAGCATCTGACCCAGCAGAATTACATGGATCTGGGCTTTGCTGAATTTTGTTTACTTCTAAATCACTGTAGTCTATTTTTCTTCAATTTTTATGTCATCTTGATGCATAATCTTGACAAATCTCCTCAAAAAGTATAATGTTCATCTGTACATCCTAAGCAAGGTCTTCAAAGATGCTCTTCGTTAGAAGTGATAATTACCACTCCATGATTCACGACAGTCAGAATGTATCACCAGCTTCCTGCAGGTATAATTGTGATTATTATCAGTCTGATTTACACTACGAAAATGTTTCTCTCAAACTGTTTTCAAATTGTTGAGATACCAACCACTAAATCACTCGCCTTCTCTTCCCTTTAACTGCCACACGAACGACTGCCCTTGAATCCAAACTGTCTGCAGGACAACGTCGAGTTGGAAGACTGCAACTGCTGTTACCACATATCGATATTTATGGGAAGCATGGAATCAAACAATTAAATTACTGTCTTGCAGAACTGAAAACTTCTCCTCAAGTGTACTCTAGAGATCCTATAAATGCTTTTGCTGAAGCCAAACTGCAATGACTGTTTCCAAAAAGACCTCACTGAGTCGTGTTTTCCCTGTGATTCATGTACTTTTTACTTTTGCACAATTCATCCCTGCAAGGATAACTTACGTATATACGCTTCAGCAACAATTGCTCACATTAACAACTTCAGACAGCTATGAATTGCACACACCTGGCAGGAAGATTTTTCTACGTAATCTAAAATTTTCAAAGTCCAGCCACATGTTGCAGAGCATTAGGAAGAGAGATGCCATTTATCTAATCTCTGAGGATCATTTTGTTTCTTTACCTGAAGTGAGATGAATTAATGGTAGTCAGTCAGGTGCTTTCACAAAAGTTTCCTTGCTTACATCTGTAAGTTCTCATTAAATAATCTGACTAAAGTAAGTGGAGAAAACCCTTTAAGAAGTAATCACCATGTCAGATAAGCTAACTGGTAACGGGCAGCATGCTAAAGGCCTTCAAGCATTGAGCGGTCCTTGAAAACAATGAGAGATAAGCATGAAAATACTTTAAAAATTCTCATTAGTAACATAAAAAGCTTAATAGGTAAAAATAGTCTGACTATGCAATCTGCTGTTTTTCTTCAGCAAGTTCATTTGTATAAGGTACCTGAAAAATGGAATCTGATATAATTAGCGAGCAATATTTATGACTGTACAATGACTTCAAAGCAGCGCAAAAGTACTCACTAATCCAAGCACCATAACTCAGAGAAGGAGAAGAGTTGTGAGGAAAAAATAGAATTTTGAGTATTGCTATTAATTTCTCTGATTAATTTATTACATTATGAATTATCTATGCTTTACAATTATCTTTCTTTGTGAACAAAACATTTTGGCCATCGGCGGTTACTAAAAATCTCTTGTTCCTTCCACGCGCCATTTGCTTTGCCATGGGTAGCGGTGCTGAGAGTGAAGCAGAGCATTGCAATGGGATGTGGAGACTGAAGTGTGAAGTACCTGCTGAAGAACAGCCTCACAAACACATGCTATTGTTCACAATGCTGCTGGGACTGGCCTTAAGTAAGGCTTAGTTTATTTCAAATAGCCTAAATGTCGGGGGGGGGGATAAAAATCAAAGCACCTTTACTAGTGGAGGTGACAACACTGGCACATGGGCAAGGACATGGAAACCAGACAAATACCGACTGACAGAATAGCAAATAACAAGTAGAAGTAAAGCTTGAACACGGACGGTTTAAGGCAGATGAAGACAGTGAGAAGGTATCATCTCTAGCACATGTAGAAAAGGCTTTTGTAATTTCTCAAGTAGGTTTGCAAATGTTACTGGATAATGTAATCCAGTAATACAAATATTATAGAAGCAGCCCATCCCTGGTAAAAATGTTCAGAAAGAGAATTGATGCATAATCGTGACAAATCTCCTCAAAAAGGATAATGTTCATCTGTACATCCTAAGCAAGGTCTTCAAAGATGCTCTTCGTTAGAAGTGATAATTACCACTCCATGATTCACGACAGTCAGAATTTATCATCAGCTTCCTGCAGGTGTAATTGTGATTATTATCAGTCTGATTTACACTATGAAAATGTTTCTCTCAAACTGTTTTCAAATTGTTAAGACACCAACCACTAAAGCTTATTTTGCTGGCATTTATTCAGTGCTAAAAACAGGGGGAAAGAGAGGTGGAAAAATTTCCTTTTTCCTCTAATTTGACATAACCAAGTTGGGGTGATCAAAAACTGTTCAGCAGGTTTTAAGACAAAGATGAACAGAAGGGTACATAGCTACATTTCATATGCCACAGAAACGATGTTTTTATAGCCTTATAGATTTACAGTGTAGGACTATACATTTTACCTCAGCTTTAACACATCCAACAGTTAAACTAAAATTAAATGTAGACACTGAAGAAACTCTTTAGTCAGAAGCTACTGTACCGTAAACAAAGTTGTCTCAATATCTGCACAAATTAACAATTTTTTCCAACAGTTTTAAGTCTGACAAAATTCCTACTGATGTACCTAATGTAGTACAAGGCAATTTAAATAGAGAAATCACTTTCGGTCATTAGGCATTATCAGGCTTGCAAAAAAGGTAAGCTCTTTTAGCCAATTTTGGCTGTTAAGTAATTACCATGCTGTATGAGCGTTCACGGCTAATTGATAATCAGGTTGTTGAAAGTGAGACTGTGTGTAGGGTGTTGCAAGTTCTGGTCCACTGTGCATTCTTCTCCATTCTGAGCCAGCCTTCTGCAGTCCTTATCTGGGTAGGTCCCTTTCCAGTAGAAACCAGAGCCCAGGGATTGGTAGGTACATGTCCAGCTACCCAAAGTGTGATGAAGCCAGTCATACCTCTGCAAGTCTAGGGCTGCCTGGGACTCTGCAGTCCTGCTTAGAGGTGAACTGACCCTGGCAGCATGTGAAGGCTGAGCCTAAGATCATACCGACTCTAGAAAATGAAAGTAGTTTTAACAAATAAAAATTCCAGTGGTTATTAGCTCTGAACTTTGGGCCATGATGGATTCTAAATATCAATATGCATTTGCATTTTGTATTTTTCATTCTGCTGGGAAAAACAAGCAAACGACTAAGGGAGATTACTGAATTGGTCTAAGCTTAACGAATTTAGCATCTGGATCCCTACTTAGCAGTTGAGTTTGGTTCCCCAAATTACTGATGTGCACTGAAGAAAATCTGTGAGTCTATTTAACGATTTGGGGCACAACCTTCATTATCATCTTATGTCTTACACACTAGGAAATCAGTTTCGCAAACAAGGGACAGAATACAAAAAAAATTGTGAAATAAGAATAAAGTTTGTCCCTGATACAGTTCATATAATAAAGAGATTTATAAATGCTAATAGAGGCATTACCCGTTAAAAATTCAATCATGATGCAGTTACCTAGGCACTGATATGGTAGGTGCTTCTTCAAGCTGTGAGCTCAAAGGAGGATTGATCTACAGATTTGATTGTGCAAAACTTTCTTTGCTATGAAATGCTCTTCTTTTGGAATGTGGTTTGGGGCTTAGTCCCGCATAATAGTGCAATGCCTACTCAGAGTCACTCTTTTTTTTTTTCTTTTTTCTTTTTTAAATATTCAGTGCCCTAGAGAAATATTTCCCTTTCCACATCTGCTAAATTAAACTAGTTTACACTGAACAAGTGGAGTTGATAACTTCAGTCATGTTATGAGTGTGGAAACAGAAGATTTAGACCCTAGAAGAGAGAGATGTATGATGTTTGAACTAGATATAGGAAAAGATATCTGTGGGGGTGGGGGAGTTATAAGGGGCCAATAAGAAAGATAGGGACAGTTTTTTTAGTAGGGCCTGTTGCACAGGAAAAGGGGTAATTGTTTTTAAAAAAGGAGGTACATTTAGACTAGATATTAAGAAAATATTTTCTACAATGAGGTAAACACTGGAACAGGGTGCCCAGAGAGGTGGTGGATGTCTCATCCCTGGAAACATTCAAGGTGAGGTTGGATGGGGCTCTGAGCAATCTGGTCTAGTTAGAGATGTCCCTGCTCGCTGCAGGCGGGTTGGTCTAGATGACCATTAAAGGTCCCTTCCAACACAAATCATTCTGTGATTTTAAGAGAATGATGATATCGATGAACATACAGGATGATAATGGTAATGGCATTTATCATTACCATGAATCCTTATACACTCCATAATAAAAGAAATTAAACACTTCAGGGAATTTTATATTTATCCTAGCAGCAATCCCTTACATTATGAGTCAAGATGCCAAAAACATATATCCTTCAAAGTTTGAAAAATTTCTTAAGTATCTTGTATATATCATATGTGGCATATAAAAAAACACATGATGGTGTGAACTAGAAGCTTTAGTAACACATTAACTTGAGATTCACAGAAAGTCTGGTGGTTTTCTCTTGATAATTTAAAACTTTACACTTTACTGCATCCCAGTATTTGCACGCTGTACTGTGGATCTCCTTACATTATTATCTATACACTCATTTGTGTAGAATCTGGATAGCCTCATTCAGGTGAATGGGACTTTATCATTTAAAGTTAAAATGTCTTATTATAGGCTTGCATAGTCAGTGCTAAGACTAAGGAAACGGGTGAAATCTAACTTCCAGTGTTAAGCTTTCAGAGATGACTTTAAAATTCTCTTACTCAAGTTAGCTGAAGAACTTCATAGTCTACTGCTCAGGCAAGTGGTTAGAGAACAGTGTGATAGGCACTTGAGTCAGATACTGATTGAACATCATGAGAAGTCAATTCTGAGAAGCCCTTTCAGTATGCCTATACAAGAATTGGTAGTTTAAAATATGTAGCATACACACAACGTCAGGAACTATTAATGCTACTCCAAAAGAGCAGAGATCCAGTTTAATTTCTAATATATGAGGAGAGGACTCCTGAGGAGCTGAGAGCAAGTTTCACAAAGTTCCTACTACCCATTATTTTATACTAAGACAGAAGTCTGAAGATACAAGACACAAAAGACACAAGATAGAACCCAGGAGGGAGAAAGAGGATGGTTAAAACTGTTGTTGATGGTAGTCTCCTATTTTTTAATTTTTTTAAAATGGAAATTCACTGAAATAGTACACAAGTAATTTAGCTACCTAATGCCACTCATGGCAAGAGACTCCTTGATGCTTTAGGAAAATTATGTCTGTATGAGAATTACTAATACCAGTGTTAAGTAGCTGCAGTAGTCTAAGAGTACAGGGAAAACAAGGGTTTGCAGTACAGATCAGCTCTTTCATTAAAGTAGGTGATATGATGAAGATAGCTTTTTGTTGTTTCGATTAGATCATCACGTCTAATAGAAGGTATTACATAAATAAAATAAATGTTAATAAACATCAATCTCACTTCAAGGAAGTCAGGGGGATGAATTCAGGCTGGCACTCTCTAATTTGAAGTGATACATGTCCAAGGCATTTAGCAATACTTTTTGTTTTATTTGTTTTTTTAACCAAACCAAACAAAACACAACTTTCAAAGCATTCAAAATACTATATTTTTAATTTCTCAGCTAACATAGTCCTGAAGTGTCCCATAGAAGGTAATTCATGATTCTTGTATTAAAACAATGTGATACTTCCATTACACTTTGAAAAAACCAGAAAAATAATAACAAAATTAAATGATTGCTGAATCACAATAGCTCAACCAGTTATAGAACGAAAGACTTTGTATGAATATTGCTACGAACTAATTTAAACAGCACAGAAAAAATTCAAGGAGTGAATATCTATCAAGGAGTGAGTACCTATCAGATGAAATGATCTTTTGATACCAATGTAAGCAATGAATGTTTTACCCTTGAGCAGAAATAGAAATACATAGTAAGAAGAAAGTCTTTGAACAGATGGGCTGGTGATCCAGGTTTATGAATAACCTACTATAGATACTGGGGTAGTATTATTTTACAGACAAAATAAATACAGTGAAAATTTGTTTCAAGGATGGTCAAGGAATTTTTCAGCCATTTAAAGATTTCACCAGATTCAGTAGTATTTTCCCTGTATTATTTGAGTCAGTCTCCTTTGATTACAGAAGAGATAGATGAAATGACTGGCTGGCATATTCCTATCACTTCAAGATGAGGCTTACACTGTTCCTTGATATAAGCATAAACAATATAAACACTACTGGATACAGTCACCTCCCTAAAGGGAACTATATTCTCGTACTTACAACATTGATGTCCCTTCTTCCATACCTTTGAACCAATGCATCTCGGCTTTCTCTGTACTTGCCACTATAAGAGCATTTTCACAGTTACTCCACCTCCCAACTAAATTGGAAATAAATTCAGCATCTTGCTACACATATCATGTCTGATATGAACATGTACACACTTGTTTTAAGTTGCTGAAATCACTACTTAAATCCAGTCCTCACAGCATATTTCCAAGTTACAAGACAAAATACTAGAAAATGGCATAATTATAAAACAAACAAACAAAAAAATCCAACCCCCCCCTTCCCCCCAGAAGAGAGAGGGATAATTTTACCTTCAAGCTCATAGTAATTGGATCTTATCAGATGCACTTAAAATGCAGATACATGTGAAAAACAAATAAGAAGGTGGCTTTTGGGATTCACTTTGAATGCATAAAATTTGTGTGTGAAACTGTGAGCTTAAAGCATCCAGAAATGGATGTCTCCACGAAAGTGAAGTTTCAACAATTTAGTCCAAGGACCATAATCTTTCACAATTAACAATTTTTCTATAAAACTGCAATATCATGAAAATTCCATCACAACTGAATTCTTGGGAATTCACAAGTCCAGGAATAATGCTGTTAAGACAGAAAGTCCAGAAATAATGCTGATAATGACTTTTCTACAAAAAATAAATATTTCTCCTTTGCTTCCATAGCAATATTTTCTCTGTAATAATTATTTTGTCTGACCTTTAGCAAAGAGTAAACTTTTAAAATCTTTTACTTCGGGCACTAACAATCTGGGCTTCCCAGAAATGCTGAAGGAACTCAGCACCTCTGAAGTGTCTTGCCTTTTACTGAAAGTTAAAATTCAAGGTCAATGCTACCTATACTTTCTCTCTTGCTCTCGTAATTAACGCAGTGTGTCTTAGAAGACAATAAAGTTTGCTTGGTTTCCTATTGAATTTTTGTACTACGAATAATTATTTAAAGATTATTAGAAGTAACATGGAAAATAAATAATATTGTTTAAAATAATATCACAAATTATTATAATTCAAAAGTGAACTGATTAAAAAAAAAACAAACCCAAACTTACATTCAGGTTTCTAGTATACTTCAACACAAGGGTTATTAGCCAACAGCATTCAGATAAAGTGACAGCTTTTCTCAAAATACTAACTGTTCATTAGAAGTATACATTATTGGAATACCTGAGGGTTAGATCATGTTTTCTGGTGGTCGTAATTCTGCTGCTGAAAGTAGTAACTCCACTCTGTGACAGCCACACTAATGAGTAGAACACGTTGTTATTACTGGGAGTGAAACAACTTGAAAACAGCTTACACTAAGCTACTTTAGGATGAATAACTACAGCAAATGATATGTTTAGTAAACAAAGCCAGAAGAACTGCAAATACTGGAAAATAACCTTCAGGCCGGTCAGCTCTAATGGAAGGACTAACAAATAACACTTTCTTAGTGGTATTTCAAGTAACACATTAATACAACATTTTTTTTTTTTGATATGCAATTCATAACGTCCACCGCAAACCTTTCACAATGCTATTTAAGTGTGGGAAATTGTCCAAAACTCTCAAATCTCAGGTGAAGATATCTCACCAAAGTCAACAGCAAAACACCTGGACATCAAGACAGAGATTTCTATTTCCTTATTTCCAGTTCAGGTCTCTTAGACAGTCTAAACCACACCCTGCACTAATTCTTACGGGTTGAGACAGTATAGGCTGTAGTGCCCATGGCCACTCCACTAGGTACAGAAGTCAGGATTACAGTTCAGAGATTGATTTTGCCTCTTAAGGCCAAGGCTGTAGAAAAATACAGCTTGTGTACAAAATGGGATAGTAGTATTCCAAAAAAGATTATGCTTACTGTGTACACAACTGGTTTGATTCTGTGGAAATTAGTACTGGCAGCTCTACTCTGCTACTGAAGGGCTGTGCTGGGCTCTTCTCCCTGCAACTGCTGCTGAGATCTAGCAGTACATTTCTGAACTTCTTGCTGGGCTTGGATTAATAAAAGTGTCCCTCCCATCCCACAAAGTAGCAAAGAAATCCACTCGCCTAATGCTACAAACTCATGTGCCTACCCTGCATGCAGCATGAGAGACCCAAGGACAAATCAAGGTGTCCTCACTGTACGTGAGATGTTCTCACGACACTGGAGGCTAAGCAGGTGCATGTGCACTTGGAATGCTTTGCATTCCTCTCCTGCCAATTAGTTGACTCACACTAATTAGTCTCTCGCCTAGCCTAACAAAATAAAAGGTTTTAAAACTGTACTTGTGGTGCTCTACAGGGAAGAAAACGTCATTCCATATATACATAAAATTTAAAATCATTTTGCCCTCAAACAAATGACTATTTGCCACTTACTTTGGAATCATAACGAATGAATATATAAATATCATTTCAAGCCAAGTGGCTTTGCTGTTTGCTGATTTACTGCAGATTCAAAACCTAAACACGGTGTCTTGTCAAAACTGAGCAGCAACATTAATCATGACCTATAAATATGCAGTATATGAATATCTGACAAAAAAAATATTTTATTTTTTTTTACAGAACTTATTTACAATATTTTTGTTACTAAACAACAAAATGAACAAAATTCTTCTATTATCCAAAACACTTGCATTATTACCAGGGTTGCCTTAATACAACTTTATTATCTCAATTGCTTCACTTGCTGAGCATGTCGAGCAGCAGATTAGGGATAATTAGACAAGGAATGAATGAAACTCTAGTGCAGTCACATCCTGAGACACAAATGAAGTATTGATTTTGATGATTCTACTAACAGCGATTTAATATGCACAGCTACTAAACATTTGAATTGATATGACTTCACTCTCAATATGCTGTTAAATGTCTTCTGGGTTCTGGCTGAGCAAGTGATGTTCAGCCTTTACGACACTGCATACCATTCATGGTTATTAAACAAAATTAAGCAATGCAGAAAAAGTGTGAAGGTTGAAGGAAAGCTCACCAGGGCAGCTTTAAATTCATCCTGTTTTCTGAGGTAGGATGGGAGGGAGAAAATGCATTAAGGTGCCTTTCCAACATGTACACCCATCCGTGGGATGTAGCACTTCTCAAGATGTTTTGTAGCATAAATCACCTATATGTTACAACATTGGGGAACAACTCAAGGCGCGAGCTAGCGAGAATCTGAGCCATCCCTATCAGAGCGTTGTATAACATGATTAATGAGTTATATATAAAACAGTGTTTTGAGAAAGGTTAAAATTGACTTTTAGAAATGTTTCTATGTAAGAGGAAATTTTGCCTTTGGCTGTATAATTACAAATACAGGCACCAGAAACTAGCGGAGTCAACCTGGATTTATGTTCTTGTACCACAGTGTCACAATTTGTCCTTAAACTACAGAGGAATTGCTTCTCATGATCAAAACCTGGTGCTCTCGAGCAGCTTAAGAAATGTTTCATACGCGTTACTCGGTGGAGAGTTACAGAGGAGAAAGGAAAGACTATTACGCATAACTAAGAGTGCAGACATTATTTTTATTTAAAAAAATCGCATGAACTCGAATACCCCCAAGATATTAAGACTCATGCCAATAACTGTATGGTTCTTAAAACAGATCAGATTTTCATGGACTGTACTCTAACGTAAATCTAGATCAACCACACTGCCCGCAAGTCCTGCAGTCAAAGAACTTCTTTGGACTCCCGCCAGAAGATACAGCAGAATAAATGAGATCATACCCCATTCTACCAAGCGGTCGAGACCTCATTGCTCATCCAAAAGACTCAAGGGCAAAGACAAGAAAAATAATGTACTGAGGATCAATAGCAGGGCACCCGATGCATCCTCATTCTAGTGGATAGGCTCCAAGATCTGCTACTGAAAGTTAATCTGAAAGCCTAAAAATACAACGGCTTTTTAAGCTGAGGATCACTCATAAAGTTCATGTAGTCTACATGGGAGATTTTGTGTGTGCTTGCTGAGGCTGCTCTGCAAACAGACCTGGCACTATCCAGCCTCAAAACAGGCACAATTTCTGCACAACTGAATCGTCCTTGTTTGGACTTATCACGATGACCACAATTGCTGTGTGGCTTTTGGTTCACACTGGATGGTGTCTGGCCTGCCTGAAACACAAATATGTTAAGCATATGCCTCAGACCACTGCAGAGTGCAAGGAACATCAGAAGTACTCAGTAATTTAAACATTTTAATGGGTTTATGCAATTCTATATGAGGATGGGCATGAATTGCCTAACTGCTAAGAAAGGAGACATCAGAATACTGCATTACTGGCACATTGTGGCCTCATCAGGTACTACATCTTTCAATACAAGAAGTTGCTGAGTGCGTGGCGTGAATAGGATTCTGGTTCATGACTCAGAGCAGAGGCTCTAGGGAAACTTTCTGATACCCCATCACTATGGATGTACTTCAGACTTACTGGAAGTTCTGCAACAAATTTATCAGTGATGTCAAGGAGAAAATACATGGTCCTCCTGTCACCAGCATCCTTTAGAAGTAGCACTGCTACTACACCACAGATCAGTTGTTCACATTTTTTGAAGGAGGTACTTAAAATGGTGGGCTTCTTTGTATGTCAGTTTGGATTGGGCTTTTTAGAACTAGGGCAGCACCAGGTAAGGTTGAACTCAGCCACTAAAACACATCTTGTGCAGGCAAGCCTTGCAGTGGAGATCCAGAGCCAGCATTACGTTGGCTGATGTTGATTTCCAGTGCTGGGCAGGCAGGTGAGACAAGCTGTGGCAAACACAGCAGTGTCATCTGCTGGGGGTTCCTCTGGTAACTCTCTGATACCATTAATCATGTGAGAATAATGAGCCGGAGTGGTGGAAGAAGTCTGACAGAAGCTTATACTTTTTGCTGGTTAGAGAAAGAACAAGCAGGTTTTATTCTTTTTTCTTTGTGTGTAAAATGATTTGGTGTTTCTTGACAAGATCAACTTCACTGGCACACCTCATAATTTGGCTCAAAACCAACAGTGGGAGTTAAGACAGGAACCTCCTAAGCTTTTCTGTGTTGACATAGGAAAAATCCTAGCCAGGGACTCCACACAATTTTGAGTTACAGTAGGGAAGACAGGAAACATCAAAAGCTCCTTGTGTGATGCTTCCCGCAGGAGATGCCCAACACAGCAGTGCAGGGATGGCTGCATCTTCCAAACTAGGGGAGATCACTTATGAACAGAAACCCAGACTCCTCAGAAATTCAGCTGCTGATAATTCGCTGATGATCAAGCTGTGCACCTTACAGCCAAGAAGCAGGGTTTCAAAAAGGGAACAAAACTTAAGAAAGTTCAGCTTGCCCTCTGTGTGGTGGAAAATACGTGGGGTCTGGTGCTCCTGACTTCATGCACAGAAGTGAGATGATCTCCATCAGCACTATCTACAAGCTTCAGACTAACACATTGCTTGGCACGAAACCTCCTTCCCGTAAGTAAAAATATAAACTATTGGAAACCATAGACAACAACATTTTAGCTATAAACTAAGGCTGTATTTAATGTTTTAGTCCAATAAAAGTATTTCAGCTAGTTTTCAAAGCTGTGAACGATGATTGGTCATAAGTGATAGTTATATAGTGTTCAAGAAATCCACCAGACTCATGCCAAGAGGCCTTTCAAAAGGAGAAATATTGGCTTATATCCATTTTGATGCTGTGAAAGGTGAAAGAAGTGGTTTTGAAAAAACTTGCAAGTGTTTTAATGCCTTGCTTTTATGACAGTGATTTGAATTTTAGAGTGATTTAACAGCGTAGAAATTATTTTTAAAAAGTACTTACTGAAGAAAAAATTAATTTTGATAGCGTGGGCAAAAAAATTGCTTGAAAATTAAAGACTGAGTAGTAGGATTAGAAAGTTACACCCATGGCTGTCAGATTAAAGAATAGTGAATATATGGATGCTTCTCAAATATTCCCGTGAACAACATATACATGGCTAATTGAATGAACCACTACCATTTTTAGACAACCGACAAATAGAAAATCTTTGATCTCAACCTATGAAAATAACTATCAAGAAAAGACTCATAAAAAAACCCCTCTGAAAAGTACGTGTGTCTCTGTCTAGGATCGCTGTCCTTGGAATACACCTCATCTTTGCAGCACCTAAGTAGCCAGTAATATTCTTTTCAAAGCCCTCAGCACCGTGTATATGTGTGTGCAGATGTGTGAGCCTGCACGTGCATATATCCAGCTATATGGAAATGCCCACTTTACCTGACATAGGGCAGTTATTTCACATCCTGCTGCTAATATTGCATAAAATATCCATTGGATAAAATACGTAAACATTCTGTGGAATAAAAACTTCCATTGTAGGGAAACTATGCTACATAGTGAGAATGCAATAATTTTCCCTTCCTCTGGCAAGTATACATGGTGTCATTTGTAGTCCCACATTGACCATACTGTAAAAAAATGGTCTCGGCCTTTCCTATTATTTGGAAGGAAGTACATAACTGTAGGAGTCAGACCCAAGCTGTTCTTGCCAAAGGCATGCAAACAGGCACTTGTAGCTAGTCCAAGATAATGAAGGGATGTTATACAAATCCCTCAAATCAAAGTTTCCTACCAGAAGCAATGGGCAACATGCTGCTTCTTTTGAATGCAACTTAACAGCAGCAATCCCTAACTGTGCAGACGTGCACAGGCATAAACATTACAGTCATTAAATGCCTCGATCGAGACAGAGGAAGCTCTCTCCATGTATCTAAAAGGGATGCTGGCAGAGCCTTTGTGTCTCCATCTCTTTTCTAGGGTTTTATCTTCAGGAGGGATAATTCAGCCATATAACACCTTTAAAAGGTACCACACTTACCCCCAAAGAGGTCATATCCTACAATTAGGAGTACCTTACGTTTTCATCCTTGTCTGCATTCCCCATAATATTAGTATCTATGAATGCATTAATTAGTATCTATTAATGCATTCAGCAGATATGAGCCAAAGTATCTCTACGAACTTACTCATTTGGCTGGCTTTGTTCTGAGAAACAATTCTGCTGACTTGGAAGACGATACTGTTCAATCATTCATAGCTGCCTTGGCGTTTCAAAGATAGCAGGAGTGAATAAATGAAATCATCAGCTATGTGACCACACACAAGAAGGCACTCTTACAGTTATGGTTTAGATTATAATTAAATTTTTTTTCTAAATTACCTTACATGGCAGTGGTTAGACTCCACTGTCACAAGAAATAACAGCGCAATACGGAAAACTCTGGTTATTCTAGCAACCATTTGCTCTCATTGCTCCACTAAGTCCATGTTCCACACCAGTAATTAAAAGTTTGTCATGGTGTTTTCAACACTTTGAGTAGTAAGCAAATGAATAATTAGCTTCAACAATGTTTCTGGTAGCCTTTTCTTCCTTGTTTTACTGCGTGCTGTTTAGCCAAAACCCCGACTTTTCTGTAACAAACTCTGTGCTTTTACCAAAACTCTGGCACACTGGAGAAGCTACTGAGTGGCAGCAGCTCAGGATCTCAGCATAGAGACAACAGCAAGCATTGATGTTAGGTTTAATGCAATGTTATATTTTGCTTGCCATTCACTTTGGCTCACCCTTTTCACCTGTAACAGACCACCCTGCAAACAAGAAAGTACTTTGTGCCAGTGAGGCAAGACCAGCAACGTGGAACAAAAAGGAACGAGGAAATGCTAGACAGTTATATAGTACTGTCAAACAGATTTTCTGGACACCATTCTCCTAAAATAGCCTTACTGATTTTTATTTTCCACTGCATAATATACAGATACAAAACAATCTTGAAGTTCCTACTAAAGGAACTGTCTATAAAATTGCTACAAAAACTAACAGCACAGACATCGTGAGATGAACCCTATGAAGTATATGCAAAAGTCATCATCTCCTTTGGCTTACAACTCATATCTGGGATGTTTAAATAAATTTTACCAAAATTCATTAATGGATTGATACGATTTATACAACAATGACAAGCACATGACACTTGATGTCACTGAAGCCTAAGTTTCCACTTTTATATTCTCCCTGTAAACTCAAAAACTCAGACTTCTAGGATCTGAAAGGCTACAATGACAAAATAATCTATGATAAAGTTTCTCACAACTCCAAGAAGAATAAACCCCTCTTTTCAGATTACAACACAGTGCTACTAAAACTGAGCAAGAAGTAGATATTCAGGTTCATCTAGAGAGAACTGAAGTCCCTAATTCAAGAGTCACTTTGGTAGGATATAAACGTTTGCATGTAAATGGACATTGACTAGTTAAGGAGATGGCACAATGCAATGAAGAAATGCTAAATATTTCACCTCAGAAGTGAGATAAATACAGCAGCCAATAGCAAGAAACATCTTAAATTACATTTTAACTGTTAAACATATCTCAAGGCTGAGAGCCCTGGGGCTGTTTAGCCTGAAGAAGAGAAGACTGAGGGGGGATCTTATGAATGTTTACAAATATCTGAATGCTGGGTATCAAGTAGAAGGGGCCAGTCCCTTTTCAGTGGTGCCTTGCACAGGATGAGGGGCAAGGGTTGCAAACTGGAACACAGAAAGTTCCACCTCAACGTGAGGAAAAAACTTCTTTACTGTGAGAGTGACAGAGCACTGGAACAGGCTGCCCAGGGAAGTTGTGGAGTCTCCTTCTCTGGAGACTTTCAAAACCCAGCTGGATCTGTTCCTGGGTGATCCTGCTCTGGCAGGGGGGTTGGACTGAATGATCTCCAGAGGTCCCTTCCAAACTCCTACTGTTCTATGATTTTATGATTCTATGAAACTGATGTCCAAGTGTGCAAGTGCCCCTCGTCCACTCTGTCACCAAGTCAGACAGATTAATTCACACTGTGTGGGTGAAGACCTTACATTAACTTCATAGTCAAGAGAAATGAGAGAAGCACCAGTTACAGTTAGTTCACACGTACAGGGGTTCCTTAAAATACTATTCTTACACACACTTTCAGACAAGTTTTTGCTGGTTTTACCCACAATTCATCCACACAGTAATCACAGGAGAGATCAAAGGTAGGAAAGTGTTTAAAACTGTCTGCTGTCCTCCAAAGAGTTTTGAGACCTATTCCCAAGGCCACAATTGCCTGGGAACAGGGTCTTACCCACTGTAGGCACCTGAGTGACTTGGGGAACATTATCACAGACTTAACTTTCTTCCAAAGTACTTTACGTCCATCTAAAGATTTCAACAACGTAAATACATAAGGTAGAAAACCTGATCATTCACTCTCCAGTTTTCTTCCAATATATTAGTATGCATCAGGCTCAGGTTGCAATACTGGATTGCCCAAGAAATGGAAAATACTTTAAATTCTATGGATTTCTGTAGAAGTTTCGTATGCTACAAGTTTTACATTACGAAAACAATTTTCTTCCCTTTCAAAAAGCGATGACCCTTATCATAGTGTTGTTAACATGACCTACAAAAAGAGAGATGCTGACATTAAGATTTAGATACAGAGGACAGGCCACTGTGATACTGTTGAAGGTTGAACTTGACACGTTATGAGATATTTGGCTATATATAGCTGTATCAGAAATGTCTCACTGCAATAGGTGTGCCACCTTTAGCATCAGTGACAGTAGATTACCTTTAAATGAAAATGTCCTACATGGAAATATTTGGATACGAAGGTTTTCATAAACTCTAGAACGACACCTTATTTCATGTTTGCAGAGCACGTTGCTGGCAGACCTAATTACAACAGAGAAAAATCAGTGTGTAATAGGATATGCAGTTTTTACTTCTCTCTTTTTACGTCTGTGTGGGTTTCACTTTGTTTTCATGCCCTTTTTAATCCTTGAATTTGCATTTCGCCTTATATTTTATTTCAGCTTTTTTTTTTTTTTACAGCATACATCTCGTCTACAGCGAAACTGATACCCTCCTCCTTAAAATCATGCCTAAGAAGGCATCTCATATTCCTTCAATCCTGACACTGAGTAAATAGACAGCTTTTTAAGTTGATTTCTAATCTCATTTCAAAATACATAGTCTTTATGAACAAAAACTAAAGCCAAGAGTAAAACAAGCAATGTCATAGTAACCGGACAGAAAGCACCAAAAAGCTCCCAGAGGCATAATCAGCGAAAGCTACTTGTCATACTTACTGAAGTAATTCTTACAACAGAATTAAATCGAGAAAATTTAGTTAACTCTCAAACTGTATCAGTGGGTGGTAGGTGGGAGAGGGGACAGATGTGTCATGCCAGGGGATTCATACTGAGAATTCAGGTTTGCAGTGTTATTGCAGTGTTATACGACATCATATCAGGGAGTACTGCAGAAGACTGTTGGAAATGATCCCCTGCTCACAAAAAAAAAAACCAACCCCAAAAACTTAAAAAACGTTTCATATTAAGATGGTTCTGCGAACTGCTTTTCAAATGCTGCCACTCTTTGAAACTGCCACCAAGTCTTTGGAAGCGTCTTTCCCCATATGTACCATGATTTTTAGGTAGATTAACTGCAGCAAACAGGGATTGGCAGCATTATGCATTTTGTTCATTTTTTGCTGGTACGAATTACAAGCTTAATGTCAATTTTTAATACAGCTCTCTTTCCTCTCATGCGTATCACAATAGAAGCATTTCTCAAATCAAAGCAAATGTTCAGTACAAAGCAGTCTGGTAAATTTTTCAGACGCTTCACCCAAAAAAAAATGCTCCGAAGACTTGTTTGTTAAAGGAATGGGGAAAGGGAAGCATTCTGAGTATATGAAATGCTGCGTGATACACACTTTTTTTTTTTTTAATGTGTGTGTATTATCTTAAGCGTGCAATTTGTGGTTGTGTGAGGATAAAGTTGGAGGCTCACAGACAGCTGCCAGCTCTGCCCCAGCTACTTCTATCATCTGTACAGCTGTTTCTGTACTTTCTTCAGCTTTCAATAACAATTCCTCGTTACTTAAAGAGTGAAGACTTTTCGCTATTGTTGCAATGAACTGAAGGTTTGTGCCTCTACTTCTGCAACTTTGCAAAAATATGCAGAGAAAGCCTTAGCAACAGTGCAGTATTAAGGGGGAAACCAGTTTTATTTTTACAGAACGTAAAAGTAAGGCTTATTTGTTCTGATTTGTGCTCAAATGAAACATTACCATTACTGCTTCTGCAGCACACATGCTTTTAGTTCTTTCTTCTCATTTAGGTCTCAAGCAGAGGTTCAAATGCAGGTAAGGAATCTTCAGAGTAATTTAACACAAAGTCCTTCAGTACTCCAATAAGCTGGATTTATCATTCAGAATTTCAACAACACTGGATGAAAATCAGGAGAGATATTGTAACACCTCGCACATCAGAAAAGAAATGAGCTATATCTTTGTGAAGGGATTATACTGATGCTAGAAATTTTTCTTTGGCAACATTTTAAAATATTTTATTCTCCTTAAAATTTAATGTTTCACATCCTTATTATCCCAGATTAATTCTTTCTGGAAAAAGGTTGAAAATTCCACAGATGCTAAAGTTGAAAATAATCTTCCCAGCAGATATTGGCTGGGATAGAAGAGTGTGCTCGCACTTAGAAAATATTGAGAGTCAGCATCTAATATGTGCAAGTCCCTTTATAGTTCAATAGATCACAAAAGAAGTGATGCAAGGGGTATTCAGTTGGAAGGATTTATCACTCATAGGTACATCCTGGTAGTGCAAGGAGAAAGAGAAGCACTGGAAAGAGCCAATACCAATCACTAAAACGTGTATGTCAGCATGTCAGACTGCTACCATACTGCCCATTTGCCTCAAAGCAACGTGACAAGGAAGTATCAAGACAACCCTAGAATAATCTACAGTTTATGATTGTTCTAAACATTGTACTAAGTCTACTGGTCCTCTCTTCTAATGTGCTACAGGCTGGGGAAAACTCTCTCTCAAGTAATGCCATTTAGCTCAAAAAAAAGTCGCTCTGAAGCAGAATTGCATGCTTCAGAGGAACTGTCTGCTGGACTCCATAGCTGTAGAGCAGACCAACACCCAATACATGGTCAGATATTAATTTTCGTGCTTTCAAAACACACATTTAAACTCAGGATATGACTTGCATCCCTGTATCAGGCGTATCAGATAAGCCAGATTTTGGGTAAGGTGAGTTACCTTGAACCACTGCAAGTGATGGGGGAACTCAGTTTCCAGGCATGGCTGAAGAGCAGCCATGAAGAGCCATGGCTCGTGCCATCCAACACAGATGGTTTTCAAACACACAGCATGTTTGTTTCTGACAACTCTGAATGAGAAGGGCTCAGCCAGCTATGACACTGAGCCAAGCTCATACATTATTCAGTCGACCCCTATATGTACCAAATTTTAGTTCCAAAATTTGACACTCTTGCCAAATTCATACAGTTTGCATGGTTTGTACCTGAATCTTAGGAAAACAAGTATATGATGAATACTTATAAAACTGTTTGTGACAGCTTGAAAATTGATCTTGCATAGCTTACAAAGATAATAAAAGATGTCTGTACGTTTCAAGATTTGCATTCTTTCTTCGTAGAACATTTTTTTCAAATGACATTGATAAGGCTCAGCACTCCAAGCTTGATACACGGCTCATACATTAGTGTACCCCAACCACTTCAATATTTCTTTCCAATAAACAATTCATTTTATGGTGAGTACCTTCCCACAACAGCACATGCAGTGTGCTTCCAATATAAAGGTATTTATTAGTTCTTAGAGCTCCCCATTGCAATCAGTGAGAGAAAGTTCAGATTTTAGGTTAATATTACATTGCAAAGCTACTAAAATTATAGTGAAATATTATTCTAAGTGGATCTAAAAGAATTTGGTCACTGAAGCTTTCTAATTAGCTAAGTTTCACATAGATAACTCTAGGAAGTCATTAAGTTAGTATATCACTTCCAAAGTAGTTTCCAATAACATCCTATGTATCTACAGGCTACTTCACAGAGAAAAAAAGACCCCAGGCATTATAAAGTCACATTAATAAATGATGTATTTAAACTTTTTTACTTTCGAAGCATTGTTTGAAAGTCTGCATTTTGCAAGATTTAAAATAAGCTCTTTCATAAAGAAGAAAATGAAAAAAGTCAAAACACTGCAGGTTGATCTATCAGCTCCTGACATCCAGAACAAATCCTCTATTAACAGTTTGTCTCTCAATACACATGGTAACTAGAGATATTGCATTCCAAAGAGCAAGCCATAGACTGAAGTTTCAGGAGCTGTAGTTTTGTGTTATAAAGCTTTCAGCAGGAACACAAGTTAGCCCCCTGCCTCCCCCACATAAAAACCTGGGATACATACAGGGGAAGCTATAAAAGCAGCTTATGTAAAAGGTCAGTCATAGAAAGAACATAGAAAAATTACGACTTTGAAGTTCAGAAAGACTTAAATAATGTTTTTGACTTCAGCTTGTCCTTTGTACTTACACTTTTAGGTGACTTTATTTATATAGAGTAGATAATTATAACTGTCACATGCATCCTGGCCTGTATCAGAAATAGTGTGGCCAGTAGGAGAAGGGAAGTGATTGTGTCCCTGTAGTCAGCACTGGTGAGTACTGTGCCCAGTTCTGGGCCCCTCACCACAAGAAAGACACTGAGTTGCTGGAGCAAGTTCAGAGAAGGGCAACCAAGCTGATAAAGGGTTTGGAGAACAAGGCCTGTGAGGAGCAGCTGAAGGAATTGGGATTGTTTTGTTTGGAGAAGAGGAGGCTGAGGACAGACATTATCGCTCTCTACAACTACCTGAAAGGAGGTTGTATTAAGGTGGCTGCAGAGTCTTCTCTCAAGTAAATAATGAAAGGACTACAGGAAATGATCTGAAGTCCCACCAGGGGAGGTTTAGATAAAGTACTAGGAAGAATGTCTTTACTGAAAGATTAGGCACTGGAATAGGCTGCCCAGAGAGGTAGTGGAGTCACCATCCCTGGAGGTATTCAAAAAACATGTAGATGAGGCACTTCAGGACATGCTCTAGGGGGATGGTGAGGTCGTTTTTTTGTGATTTCTTTGTGATCTTAGATGTCTTTTCCAACTGTGACAATTATGGGATTACTTTTAGCACATTCCTTTCCCAAGCTGATAAACAGAGAAGTCCTATTTGATGGACAAGGGATTGATGAACTGACTATTAATATAAAGATTCAGTAATCTGTGATTCGGTTGTCCCCAAACTCTCTTACATTCATTGGAAAAAAAATGAAGATCTTTCTTTTATCTCCATTACCTCTTATTTTTCTCTATTTATTTCTTTATTTTTAAAATAAATTTATTTCATTAGGACTAAATGTGCATTACATTGGACACTAGATTTAGTAAGAAAAACAAAATGCAAACAATTTCCATCCCCATCTCCTGCAACTGTCTTGAAACATGCTTACAATTAAAATCTTCTGGACTCATACAAATATATGATTGTGCTTTATGACTGTGCTTTCTTCTTTTCTACTCCTTCTTCCCCTGACAAAGCAATACAACCAGGTTCCTGTTGCTAGGCCTAAGATAGTGGTGAAAAAATTCCATCTCTCTCTCTTTGGTTTGTTGGTTTTTTTGTTTGTTTAGGTTTTTTGGTTTGGTTTTTTTTTTGTGTGTGTGTTTTGTTTTGTGATTCTGTCAACACCTACATGACAGCTCTTCCAGAGTAAATGTGGTTATTGTCTGGTCTAATCTGCTAATAGTCTTAATTAATCAATTAATTCCTACTGGGATATTTTTGTTATGTCTTTAAAGAATATCCAAACTTGATTTAAATATTGCCAGGGAAGTGATTCTGGCAGAATTCTTATTATGCTCAGTTTCCAGCTGTTGGATTGTATCTTTGTTTCGCAGATCTAAGGTTCTAGTATCACACTTCTGGGTTTGTGTGGTTATCTACAGACAACTGAAGTTTGCGTTATCAATTTCATACACCGTGCTCCTGTATAATGCACGTTTTTATGGCTTTCCTCAAAACTCTTTTGATATTTATCATTGTCTTTCCTGAACTACAAGCTCCAGAACCAGACACCCTATTTCAGCAGCTGTGCACTAGGACTGAATGTCTAAGTAAGGTACTTCTGCCTTCAAGATTAGAAGTCCCTTTTTACTACTCAAGGTGGGATACATATATGGACGTAATTACTGACCTATTTTTGTCTAATCTGTATGAATAGAGATGTATTCCCTTTTCCTAGACATCTACTCCAATGCTTTATGAATCCTACAGTGAGGAAGTTTTTGCTGCAGTCTAACGTTAATCTACCTTGCTGCAGGAAGTTAGGTCCATTTTGTCCTTTCCTGTCCACCATGAATTTGAGATATCCTTTTCCTCGACAAAGCAGCTTTTTATGTACATGAAGACTTGTCACTTCCTCTCGTGCAGACAGATCTAAGACATCTCACGACCTTTTCAAACGATCCCCACGCGCCTAAAACTTTGCCAAATTCTGGAAAGCCCTCTAGCTCAACTCTTGATTGCCTGTTGTTGGTGACCAGTGGACAACTTCTTATGTATTGGTGATATGCTTTGTGCATGGTCAGCCTAAAAAAAATTTGTAACAATTTACAGATTTAAGATTCAAAGCTGCTTATGTTCCAAGAAGGGTATGTAAGATTTCCCAGTTGATGTAAGTTGATCTGACTGAAAACAACAAGTAAATCTTTCTGTCGCTGGATTAAAAAGAGCTCTGGCTTCTTCCAGTTTACAGTGGACAAATACCATCAGCAGCAAGTAGTGATTCAAGGTGCTCTTTTCATGAGTTCGGTGGGACAGAACAAATCACTTGGTCTGTAATTTCCTGATTCTTCCCAGTTTTAGTAGACCTCTCATTGGGTGAGCTTCCGCATTAGCAAACTCGAATTTGCAGGCCAGAACGGTGGTCTTCTGTATTCCACACAAGCCACTGAGAAGAATCCAAGTCCTACCTGCTGTACACAAGCCCTCAGCAGAGCAGCTGTTGTGCAGCTGGGGAAGCTCTGCAGGCTTCCTCTGGCACACCTGCTTCCACCTCCTTCCACTGAATTTAAACGGGATCTCTCCACAGCTGACTGACTGCAAGCGAAAATATCAGGTGCGTGGAAAACAGCAGCAAGATGTTAAGTGCCTAAGAGTGCTATTTCATAATTCTCTCTACATACAAATATCAAAAGGCATTTTAACTACTATATTTTAATGTCAGATCCTTATGGCTTTTTTTTTTTTTCTTTTTTTTTTTTTTTTTTTTCAGATAAGTGCTCAAGACATCAATCAGATAAAGCTCCTGGTGAGTGTACTCACAGCTCTATTTATGGGTATGAAAATACACAGTCACTTTCTTTACAGAGAAAAATCAGGGATTTCAATATTTATGAGGTGGTGAATATGCGGCAGAATTTGTTGTCCTCAGATGCTTCCACACAGCCTAAGGAAAGGTATGAAATCTGACGTTCTGCGTTATCTGGCAGCTGCTACTCAAAGCAAAAGAGTTATCCTCACGTCCCCACCTCTCTCAAGCAGTTTGTCCAGTCTGAAGGAGGAACCCCAGAAACAGGAGCTCAACAAGTCTATCAGAGGAATGACTGATGCTCTCTGTGCCTGTCTCAAAGTGAACAGGTAACACAGCACGTAATCCACCTTCAGTGTCCATGGAGTCTTGGACTAAAGGAACAAATACCCAAAGAGTTTATTTGCTTTTTCTTAAGTTAAAAATTGCACCATAGTTATTTTTCTCTTGTTCTACCTGGTATAATTTTCTTGGTTTTCATATGAGAAATTCAGGAGGTATTTCTTTCACCATAAATAATTCCAGGATAGTACTAGAATTTACTACAAGGAATAGATTAAAAACTGATTAACAGAGATGAGATTTTCACTTAGACTGATTAATAAAACTGTACCTTTATCTTAGTCAAGCTCTTCTGTGAAGCTTTAACATTTTCAGCTGACTTGATGGTCTGTACATGGTTCCTGGTATCAGAGATCATAAAGATGTCATGCTATCTCCTTATTTTCCCCCCAGTTTTCAAAATACTTCTTCAATGGCCTAAAATCAGGCATCAGAATAGAAGAGCAATGAAAAGGTAAAAACTTAAATTGCCCTCCTATCTGGGAAGGACTGCGTGAATATTTAACTAGGAAAACTTGAATTTTAGAGCCAGATACTTGTCGTTCATTCCCATCACATCTCTCAAATTCATACAGAACATACAGGAGGTTAAACGAGTTGAACCTGAAATATGTACCTTTTACTAATGTGCATCTCATTTTGCATACTGCCTTTTTTTTTTCCTCACTGAAAATTACACATTGTATAACTTCAAGTATATTTTCTTCACTGTCAATCACATAAAATAGAAAGACTATCATATATAGATTTGCCACAATCTGTCTTGAATTTGCTCTATTTTTTTCCATTAACGATCTGGAAAAGAGCATAGTATTTATTAAATAGCATCAGTTATTCACATAACAGGGAGCTAAACAATGCTAAAAGATGTAAGATTATGGCATTAGAATTCAAAATGATCTGGTCAAACTGGAGAGACAAACTAAGAGAAGAGATTTCATTGGACAAAGGGAAACGTCCAACATTCAGGGACAAATGAGCAATTGTACAAAGCCTGAAAGGGAAAGTTTCCTTTACCTAGAAGTTCCTCAAAACAGTTCTCTGATTTATAGTAGATCAGAAGCTGAATACGAGTCAGTAAGGTCAAGTTATAATGAAAAGGCAATCATTATACTGGGAAAAGATATAAACATACGAGACTCATGTAAACATTAGTCTTCAGAGTAGGAATAAGGGAGAAGTCCTTAGCACAAGAAGGACATGGACCTGTTGCAGTGGGTCCAGAGGAGAGTCACAAAAATGATCAAGAGGGCTGG
>WUAM01000431.1:15646982-15663645 GCA_024336885.1 Actenoides hombroni
CAGACAAGCCCCTGTAACTGACCGCCAGGAACCATCAAATTGCACATATAATAATAATAATAATAATAATAATAATAATAATAATAATAATAACAACAACAACAAGTTGCTACTGTTACAAAAAGTTCAGCTAGCTTCAATTACCAGTGTAACATATGCAATCTTATTAAATATTACCAATCCTTCTGGACTATAAAGTTGATTTATATTATATGTGTATCTGTGTATCTGCCTAGTGCACCTCACAATAGTGTGTGCTGGCTTCTGCTTTTGGCTTTGCTGCAGATGCTCTCACTTTCACAACATCATGTGATCTCTGCTGCTTAATTCCTGCTTTTGAAACCTCAATTGTTTATATTTAATTCCATTTGATTAAGAGGCTACGTGAATGCATTGATTAACAACTGTTAGACGTTCATAATGAAGAGACTGCAGAAAAGCTCACTTTCAGCTAAAGAAAAGCAGTAGTTTTAGGACCAGAAGAGATGGTTCCCATCATTTAACAAGATTCTTTGCATAATATTGATCATGGAATTTTACTCAGTTGATTCCTCTTTGACATCTAAAATAGGAATGTCCCACTTTCAAGGCAAAATGAACTGGGATATCAAAATGCCTTATAAAGCATTCTACTACTTTCTTTGGCTTTCCTTATATGCTGCTCTGTATATGCTCAGAATTGTGCTACTATTCTTACATTATTCAGCAGTGAACCTGCATTTGAGTCCATGGCAATGGACTGACAGAGCTGACAAAGAACAAGGTGGAGCTGTGGAAATATATATGCATTCCTACCACTAATGCACAGAATGTGGCTAACCTCTTCAGGTTTTTCCCTGACCTTCTTTGTCTGTTTTTTGGTTATTACCTGACTTATGATGTCTCTCACACTGTGGTAATCTGGGATGAGAAGCTAGCCCCAGTGGACTGCATATGAAGTGTGGCTGGAAGTAGATCCACATCTGCCTTCCCTTGAAATCAGGGCCTTGGTTGGAACTTCAGGCACCAGAAGGTTTTGGTTGGTTTAAGTATGATACTGGCGTGGTGTACAGGTGCTTAGTCAAGCAGGTATAACCAGGCAGCCTGTGAAATGAGGGTCAATGTGACATAGAGCTCACAGATTGGATCTATACTAATGAAATACGGCCAGATTTTGCCCTCAGGCCAGCTGGAGATTCGTTAACAACCATGCCATTAACATCTCTGAACCTCCAAACAACCCCACCAACTCTCAAACTATGTAACAGGAATGGTCCTGGCTCCTGCTATCTCCCAAACACACCTGGGAACTGTTGTATATGGGTGGTTGTCTCAGGCTAAAGCTGTAGCAGGAACTATTCTATAAATTTAAAATGTTTAGTTATCCAGATCACTGAGTTTAAGTATTCACACACACGCTTGGTAATGTTCAGCTTACTGCTACAGATCTTGCCACAAGGATCACTTTGGAAGATAAATGAAAACAGCCAGCTGCACCAATAGATCTTTTGCCATTCTTCTCAGCGATGGGTTTTCTGCCCTGCTTACTTACCAAATGGTGTCAATTCCGTAATTTATAAGAGGAAAATCCATTTTCCCCCATGTAATCAACCTTACATGTAATCAAAGTCAGAATTAGTAAATGGAAAACGCTGTTAGCTGTCCGTGTTCCTGTAAAATCTTTCTTGATCTTCTGAATGTATCTGCACATTAACAAAAGTGAGAAGCACAACCCATTATATTTATTCCCTTTCTCTTTCAAAATCCTGGTATCTTAGGAAGTAGACACAATTTTCCCCTCCAAAACAGTAAGAAAGGCAAGCCTAGTTTTCAGCCTCCATAAAAAGAGAGTACTGCACATATTCTCCACAAAATTGTATAGAAAAAAAAGCAATGTATCTTAATATAGTCTGGAAGCAAAGCCAACAGCTATTATGCATCCTTACAACTCCCATTTCAGCACACAGAAATAGAGAATACTTAAGACAGGTTTTGTAAACCATGCCAGTGTGTAAATATAAATATTATGGTGCTAAGTACTAATGCCTCGGTGGATGACTTTCAGGTCCTCTGCAGGGTTTAGAGGGGGATAAGGTGCAAGTGCCTGAGCTTACATCCAGGCTCTTAAGCTTGCAGAACTAGATTTTTGTGTCTGACAGATTTCCTTTGCCCCTCTCGATTTCGCTGCTGCTACTATAGCATGAATAACACATTGCAGCTGTCTTGATTATGACAACAGTAGCTGCTCTCAGTCCTGAACACCCGGCTTGCTGCATCTTAACATGCTGGAGTGGGACAGTTAAAAGACAACTCTTCATTCTGAGATACTTGTCAAAAAAAAAGGATTCAGCAGTAGAAGGATTTCACTTGGAATATTTTAGAAGCAAAGACCATTCCGTTTTGATTCAGATGACAGACTGAAGGAAGGGCACATTAACAGAAGCAACTCAATGTACAAAACCTGAATGAATTGATGAAGAAACACTAGTTAAATTAACTTTAAATTTCCACCTAATTAAATACCTTTTGTACTCTCTGCCTCTTCTAAACCCTGCATGTTTTACAAGAAATGTCTTGTAGTGTTCAGGCTTTTTTTTTTTTTTCTCCTCGTGAATGGACTGTTATTACACTACTATTTTTAAAAGTATTGCAGGCTCTCAATTAAGTGACACAGTCACAGAATTAGTTGCCTGAAGCCAACCCTAGCTTTCCTACATGATAACTACTGAACATCGCTGCATCCCCACAGGTGACAACCTGCAGGCAAAGCCAGCAACCTTGGAAAAGGTGTTATTTTCCAATAAGGATGAAGAAGGTGAGCAAGTCAGACTGTGTGCAAATGATCTGAATCACTTCTCCAAAATCACTGATATGACAAGTCAGGAAAGATTTATGAAGATGTGTAACTGTTATGCTTCACTGTAGTGTTGCCTCTATCCAGGTAATTTTTAATGGATCATCCACTTGACGACACAGATTGTAGAATCTCCACCATTAGAAATATCCAAAACTCAACTGGACAAGGTGCTGAGCAATCTGCTTTACCTCTGAAGTCGGTGCCTTCCTTTCCAACCTCAATTCCTTATTAATGCTTAAAAAGAAACGAAAAAAAAAACAAAAACCCAAACCAACAAAACAGAAAGAGCAAAACTTAAAAATCTGGAAAATTATTAGCAGTTATGCAGAGTTTGTGTACTATTATCCACTCTGAAGCTTGAATTATATAATTATGATGGAGAACAGCTTGGAATATTCTTTCAGGTGAGTTAAAACCTTGCTTGTTTTGAAGCCACATTGAGCTTTCCTAACTTTAGCCAGAACTGGTCATGTATGATTAAAAGAGGCTGTGCCTTCTCTTTGTGTACTCAGAGGCACCAAGATCCATTAAAGGTGACATTTCATCAACATTTTAAGCTGGTAGTTCGAAAAGAAGCAATTTGTCCACCCTTTCACCCCACCACTTCATTTTGTTCCTTTTATGCTGGCACAAGCATTTATGCAGCTGTGTTGTAAATCAGATTAGGGAAATCCAGGTCAAAACTATTTTACTTATTTATTTTTAGGCCATTTTGCTTTTACAGGCATTAGTGAATTACT
Source organism: Actenoides hombroni (assembly GCA_024336885.1). Classification (NCBI taxonomy): domain Eukaryota; kingdom Metazoa; phylum Chordata; class Aves; order Coraciiformes; family Alcedinidae; genus Actenoides; species Actenoides hombroni. Next base: position 15,650,559 of record WUAM01000431.1, read on the forward strand.
CCTGACAGCGTAGCTGGAGATTAGGTAAGCTGATAAATTTTTAGATAAGGACAAGGAATGATGAACAGACAACCAGAAATGTGCCCAAATTAGGCAGGAAAGCTGTTAAGAGTCAAGAATTTTATTAAGATCCCCAAATTTCCTCTCTTTTAGCAGGATTTTCTTCACAGGAAAGTGTAATTTATTCAGTTACCCAGTAATGCAATTATTTTATGCACAGGACTTAAAAGATTTTCTGCTTAAGAATTATGATATTTAATTAATTAAATGGTACTAGGCAATTTCCAGAAGGATATATTAATATTAATACTTGCAAACAAACAAAAAGTCGCTTTACTCCATCTTAATAATTAAAGAGGAATGTTTTTCTTTTTCCCCTCTGTGCACAGGTCAGATTTTCTCTCTACAAATATTTAGTTAAGCCTGAGGTATAATGCATAATTAGATTGATCCGGCTTGATATTTTAAACACAAAGCAGTAAGCCCACCTGACAGTGAAAAGAAACTTGCAAGATCCAGTAAGCCGATTATGTGATACGTACCTTCAGTGAGTTCAGAAAGGTATCCTTACAGTTCTAAAGCAGTGGACTTCCCTCCAACACAGTATGACATCAAACTAAATGATTCCCCAAAGTAATCATCGAGTTTACTTTGAGTTAATGGAAAACTCACAAAAAAACCCCACATTTGGAGTGCTGATTACAGACACATCTCTGGCATTTGCCTGTGCTCTCTGTGCACCTATCTCACTTAATAAAAGTCCCTGAGAGCCTTCAATTAATTGAGTACAAAGCCACTTTTAGGCACTTAAATTAAAGTGTATTGGATCATGCCATCATTTTAGTTCCGAATGAACCTGCTGGACTAAGGCTAATTAAACTAACTTCTGGGTCACAACATACACGTTGCCACTGAAAACATTATTTAAAATGGCAAATAGTCTAACATGCTCTTACAGGCTGCAGAAATACTACTATTTATCAGGAGGAGTCAAAACGTGCTGGGATCTGGTTGCCCAAAGAGAAGCATTCATTGTGATTCATTCTGGGAATGAAAATCTGGCATGCTACAAAACCCAGTATGCTTATGCTTCACATGGATTTTGCAGAGGCTTAAACAAGGCCCAGGAGCATGCAGACTTGAACCTGTTGTCTCTATTTTTGTTCTTCTTCTACTAGATTCAACAGGTCCATGTCAGAATGGAGACCAGCTATCTCCCTTGCATTTCCTCTTCTTCCTTTCCAAACCTCCAGGCAAAGGGAACTCGGGGAACACGAGTACATCAGAAATATATATGGTAATATACAAGTTACATAAAACTAAATCTAGACTAAAATATTTTTCCTCTAAAAATGTGGGGTTAACAACAGTGACCTTTTAGTTTTAGAGTTACCAGGCCATTCTTGCCAAATGGAGCAAAAAGCAAGTCGTTTCTGAGTAACAGCCACACACCCTGCAATGTACAGTCAAACCAATTTTCAAATGAAACATTTCCACTGACTTAATCAGTCCTTTCAATCAAATTCCACAATTTCAGTACAAGTTGGAAATACTTCAACAAAATCTCAAACCACAAGGTCTCATTTTGATCAAAATGTGTAATTCAATCCAAACCAGTTATTTTCGGTTTTTTAGCTAATAAACATTTTATTAGAGAAAAAAGTAATGGAGCAATCTCATGTGATGCTTCAAAAATAACTGCTCATGTTTCGAAAGGATCTACTACGCTTCTTCTCCTGAGGCCAAAGAGAAGGAAGAAGCTTTAGAGCTTAGGCTGTGATGATACTGAGCAGTAGAGATTTCTGGTATTTATGAGGACAGTTGTTAAGGGTTATCCAGCTAGAACCTTGATACAACTTGAAAACTGGAAACATTTCCCTTCTCTCCCTCTCCCATTTTTTAGACTTTAATATGAAATTTCATGAAGTATGGGGGTTTATCTCTTTTGCTTTTCTACCATTTGTTTGCTTGCTTTCAAGGATTTTTAGTAGTGCTTGAAATAGAGCTACATTTGAAATTATATTTGGCGCTCAATTTTTCTGTTTATTGGTGTCTTTTAGAAAAGTATTTTCTACCTAAGTAAAAACTGTTCCTCCAGAAATGCATTTTACCATTTCGACTACAGTCTTACAGAGCATAGACAAAGCCAGCAGCCCTTCCATGACTTCCCCTGCTGGGGATATAAATGCAACCATGACTCCTCCTCTCTGTTATCTCCCAAGAAACTAGCATGCATCCTGGTAGATAATGAAAATACCTCTACCATCCCCAGAGCAACATCCAAAGGTATGTCAAATTTCTGCACAACTTTGATAAGCATGAAACAAATATGGCATAAAAGTGAATATCATTGTCAGAAATGTCCCCAAATGGGGATGTCGTAATGCAAAGTGCGGAAAACATCAGCAGTTTTTTCTCTCTTTTTTGGTAAAGTTTGTAGCTAAAATAGTTGTTGCCCAATACTCCCCTTCAGGAAAAACTGAAAATTATCATCCCCTCAGTTTCTCTCGACTTGGACTGCGCTACCACTACTTAAAAATCTTCAGAAATGATCTGCAGTGTATTCTACTTGGAAGAAGTACAACAGGCAGGAAGAGAGCTAAATGGCCCTTTCTAACCTTTGATTTCTACCTCACTCTTCTCAAATTCTTAGAAATTGACTTTAAGATCAGAAGCTAGCTCTTAACCAATTTCTTTGTATCTGACTAAACATAATTCTGTTTGCTCCTCTTTAGACCTCTCCACCAACTAAAACCATTACTGAAGTTTGGAAACCACTCTTCAAAGCCTACACATTGTAGGGAGTTCACCTTGGAAACCAGATGTCAACACAACTGCCTCTCTTACTGGACACATGGAACTCAATTTTTTCATGCCTCATTGCTGCATCAGCTTGCCAGTCCCCTTCTGCCTCCCTGACAACTGTCTAGCTCCAAGGCCCCTCTCATGTATTACCTTATCCTTATGTTATACATCCAGACACCCAGCCTCAGGTCTTTCAACCACTGTTTTCAGTGGAAATATGGAAACAGCTCTTAATAAAAAAAGTAGTGTTAATATAATTGCCATAGTTATGTGGATCACAGGTAGAATGGCACTGATTTACAGCATATACAGTGGGGAAAAAAACCTAGAGCATACCTTTACAGACTAACACTACGTATATAATCAGTGAGAAATCCTAAGCAGGAGGATGCGTTGGGTATTAGACCTTTCCTCTGCACCCAAAGAACAACTATTTTGTCATGGCAAATGCTCTTAGAAGAGCAGCTGAGAGTTTTGTTCTCAGGTACTATTTTATCTTGATCTCTCATTTGTGCATAACATTTGGTGCAATTGTAAGTAGCATTTCACTGCCTTAAAAGAAATATTAAGAATTTCTTGGAGTTGTGTCTCAAAGAAGATATATATTTGCAAATAAATAAATATTTTTATTGGTATTATGAGACATTACTAACTCAATCTGTACCTCTAATCTTTATGCTTAGTGCCCCAATACAAATTTTTAACTCCTACAGTACACAAGGCTACAGAATCTTGTTGAGTGTCTACAAATCTCATTCTAACAGCGCAGCCAAAACAACTGGTAGTCTCAAAACATTCCGAGGCTGTTCTCTTTTTCATAGTTTAATGAGAACTCCTTTGCCAACTCATACATTTTTAACCTTAACATTTCATTAGTGCCATTCTGTTTGTCAGTTTACAGCGTACCAAGTTCAATTAACGTATCTTTATACAGGTCAATCCGATGCTTTTAAATCCTGTTGTTAAGAGTCACCTCTTGGCATCTGCTCAAACACTGCATTACATAGAGGTAACTTTACAGTGTAGCCAGTTTAAGGGTCAGGAAACAATCTGCACAGGCAGCATTTTTACCCCCTCAAGCTATGGCAAATGTTTCAACACTTTCGTCTAACAAGCATGGACAGCGATGAAGGGCAAGAAGGTTTTCTATGCAATAATAGTAGAAACTACAGAGTAGTTTCTGTGGAGTATTAGTTATGAAGAGAATGAAAAAATTCTTACGCTCTACTAGTCGTCATCGTTGCATGTTGGTAGGTTTACAGCACGTAAATGACACACACACACAGAAATTCAAAAAAGTCCTTAGCAACCTATAAAACTTTTACAGATATGAACCAGACAACCTCTGGCAGTTGTTCCAAGTCGTGCTGCTTCTAAATATATCTCCTGTGCTTCATCTTGTGATACGTACCCATCTCTTTGCTCTCACTTGAAGCAGCAAGACAAATGGGATTTTAAAAAGTGTTTGAGAGTCACTGTTATTATTTGACTTACAGCAGTCCCAGTGACCTAAACCAAGCCAAGGTGGAGTAGAGACAAGTGAAAAGGAGAGAGGTCCTTTTTAGGTATCTCTAGATTTGTGGCAAGACACAATGGAGGGACTGACTATGTGGAGAGGTGGATGGGTGCTACAGGTACAGGAAAGAAAAACACAAAAGGAATGAGTAAACATGGAGTGTAGCAGTTACAGGTTGTATAAGTTCTTGCTGTTTTACACAATGTTTTTACAGCCTATTTCAGCTTTGCAGTTCCTCCTTTTTACAGATATTTTTTTCCCTAATTAAAAAGCATCTTCTTGTTGCAACTTTTCAATCTTAGAGCGTAACTGTTTTTCGTATCATTGAATGCTCTTCAGTGATATTTTTACATCTGCATTTTAATTTTTGTAATACATTTAATACTACTTATCATGGTTTAAAAAATAAGATTAAAGTCATTACATATGTCAGTACTACTTATTACTTATCTATCTCATTTTTTATATGTAGATACAGGAAAATAATCTAACCATACTATCCAATTCCCAATAAGAGAACAATAAAACAAATAAGGCGTGCTTCCCCCTCACCCCAATTTTTCCTTTCTCTTGCTCTGCTTATTTTTGTTGTTTTGTTTTGGTTTTTTAAAGGCTGACAGTAAATGAATCCAGAGCACTGGGTTCGCCTTGTTTGACATTACTTGTAGGAAGTATCATGACAACTTCAATAATGTTTCAGTAAGCATCAGAGTTGGGTTTTTTTAATTGCAGGAGAAAACTGCAATGTTATGAAACCCAAATCTGGAAACCTTCCTGTTGTAAAATAAATAAAAAACGACTTTAGGAGATAATGATTATACATAAGGTATGGAGTAATTAATAGAAAAAAGGCAAAAGAAAGAAAGTGATAGTTCCTGTATGAGTCGATCTTGAGCAGCAAGTTGTACACTCACACTTACTCAATACATTTAACGTTGTAATGCAGTGGAGAAGGATGATGAGCAAATCAGGAAACAGGGGGACGTGAAAGAGATTAGGCAGTAGTGGTTCTAAACTAGAAAAAAAACATTGTTTGTTAAGAACTCGTGCAGTGCAACTGTAAAGTTAGAGAAAGAATCACTTATTGGGAGAGAAGGGAGAGAAGATGACCTCTTCTCTGCATTTCGTTCTTTCTGTGAAGTTCAGGACAGAGGAGAAAAAATATCAGAGAACGTACCTCAGCTCCTATTACTGGAAAGAACTATTTGTTCAGGTACAGAGTCTCATTATGTATGATGAGAAAACTACATGCATCGCCTTAGTTTTCAACATTAAAAGTTCCATTTTTACAATCAAGTCCAGATGCATCTCTCTCTTCATCAGAGCAAACCCTGATTTCACTCTCCCCTGTTTTCTCCTGTGTAGCCTCATAGACAGAGCTTCCTGCTGACCAAGTAGTGCTTTTGATCTAATCAAGCTCTCAGGCTAAATCTTAGATCCTTACTTAGAGTAAAACAGGCTCCCTTCTCTATTCTTTTATCCTCTAGATGATAGTTACTTAGGGTGCTTCTTATGCTAACTTGTTTATATGGAAAAGGGGAAAGTTTTACCATTTTTGCCTAGGAAGACTAAATAATAGCAAAATCAAGAATACTTTGTTGAGAATTATCAAAGATAAGGGTAATCTTGCCACATTTTACAGACTGCAAAACACACACAGAGAAGAAAGTGACTTGCTCAACATCAGGCAACAGCTGCACAAAGTCCAGAAGAAAACTTTTATGCTGAGTCCTCTGGATTCAGAGTTTTCATTACTTTCTCATCATCAGATAATAATACCTCTGAAAAGGCCCTAGCTCATCAAAATAGTTGCTATTTAATATAGAATAGGTCAGTATTACAGAATACTAGCAAATAAGCAACAAGGATTTCAAGCATCCAAAATCTGAGAAAAAATGCTTGAGAACAGTTGTAATTGCAAGGTAAAGAAGCATCAGAGAAAGCAAATGAAGTTCTGGTATAACGTGTTGAGGTTATGAGAGATTTCATGGCAACAGGAAAGACAGATGACAAAAGAAAACTCTGGCAGAATTATACAGTTATCACTCAAAACAGAGACAGGAAGGTCGATGCATATTGTGCAAACTCTGACAATTAAAGGGGGCATTTAAACGATAACGAAACGATGAACCCTGTGCTTTGCATTCAGTGAACTACAGGACACAAAGCGTGTCTGTTTAGAAATCGTCTGAAAGTGTGTAAAGCAGAGCAGATGCCCCTTGTAAATGATAGAGTGTCAATAAACAACATAGATAAGCACACGTCAGATTTTGTCCAGAAGCACTACTGAGAAGCTGTGGTGTTTTTACGTGAATTATAGATCAGAATGTAATAAAGAGAACTGAAAGAGTTCTTAAGAGGCAGCTAGCCCATCCTTCTAGTTTGAGGCAAGAGGAACTGTAACTTCATTTTTATGGCAGATTCTTATGTCACGTATACTTAAAAGTACGCAGTGGTGGAAGTATCACAGATGGTGACAGACCATTAGAAGTCCGGGTTGATACCAGTAGACACAACAGTCACCTCTCCTTTTAGGGGAGAAGGATGGTGTAATTAAGTACCCATTGTATAACCATACATGATTTAGTCAGAAGGCACCTGCTCAACCCATTGGGCTGGAAGGCAGGGATTACTTAGGGTGCACCTGGAGACTAGCTCAAGGTTCACTGCATATAATGGATGTACTACGACTTTGAGTGTAAAGAACATAAGCGGCCATAGAGCTTTCAAAGAAGCATGGATCATGTTCTTATATGACTTAGTCATACTGAGTCAGAGTAAAGGTCCATCACACTCAAAATCCTATTGCTTTCAGCCAGACACTGGCTTTTAAAGCACCACAAAACCTACACTGCAGTTTAGTGATTTGCTGAAGTGCTGCTTTTTATGGAGTGTATTTAAACGTATTTTTCTTTAACAAAAAAAGAAATCAAAGATTGATCTTTTGCACTGGCTTTCTTCCAGTCTACCTTCAGCTGATGTGCTCATCAGGAAGGAAAAAGGAGTGGAATTTCGTCTGCCTCTTGTGACAAAACTCTTTCAGGTAGAAACAAGCACAGACTGCAATAGTGAAATCATCGTTGCCTGCACTTCTTTTTTTGAGACTAGACCCGATCTCCTTCTGATGTGTTCACTAAGTTAGCGATTTCCCTGCAAGTGGGAAATCAGATAGGACAATGCACTTGGGGGATCCTGGACTTAAACGGATGAAACTAGCTCCAAGACTGACAGTTACAGATGAGACATGTCTTCTTATCTTCAAACACCATGAAGAAGGGTACACACTATCAGCTGATACCACAAACCAAACATCAATGAGAAGAAACGGACAGCATTTTCAAAGAGAGGCTGTTGTCAAGTTACAAGAGTGAATACTGGCTTGCTCCCTTCCTCTTTCTTCTAAATCTCCATAAATCTCTACTGTTGCAGCTATGTACAATCTGTTCTCTCTGATTACATCCAGCGTGGCTGAGGGATCCTATCCGTAGGGAAACATTGGACTGCAACGTCTGTGGGAACAATGTCACCTTAAGCAGTGTTAGGCAAATTCAGGGAACATGCCACAAAACCTTCACGATTCCTAATGGTTTTCCTACACTAACCTACAGCCAAGATACTGAGTCCTTAGAAGGAAGAACATTTTCAATGAATCTGAGTGGAGATGCCTTGAGGGAACACCAGTTATCTCTGGATTTACCGCCAAAGCACGACAGCAAATATACATATTACTTTCAGGTATCTTCTATTGATCTTATGGGGATACTCTATGTCTGTCACGAGTACAGCAATAAGACCTTTCACTCTTGCACAGACTTCTTCCCCATCACTTGGTGCTGAAACTAATATATCCAGTTTCGAATTTGTCAAGTATCTAAGTCCTCTTTCTATGTACTAGATGGAAACATAAAAAAAACCCCACCCGCACAAGAGTATCCAAGTGAAATGTTTAAGTGGGCATTTTTTCCCACTGAGCTGTTATCAACACTTGCATGTATGATTTCATCAAAACCTACAGAAGAGTTTAAAAAGCAAAACGGGAAGAGTGATTGGTAGGCAAGAGCTACTAGCTATGGCCTCATTATTCTTTATGCTCCAACCCTGAGCGCGCCTTTAGAAGACAAATTTCTGCTCTGCTGTGTAGTTTCTGCACCAGGGCCCCATGATTAATTATCAGCCGCCACGTGCAAAATCCACCATGATGGATTGTCTGCCCACATCAGCATAATTGCTAACCACAGTCATTGACAGTCCTTGTTACTGGAGCAACCAACCAGTAGGATTGAGAGGTGAATGAAAATACTTTCTAAGACAGCGCAAAGAAATGCAGAGCAATTAGGAAAGGAAGACCTATCAAAGCAGTTAGCACAGTCCCTTGGCTACAGGGACCAACAGAAAGCAGACAGCAGAGTGAATAATTCACAGCAAAACATTTGGGTAATGCAGCGTCTTTAGATGCTGAGTCTACAGACTCTATAATCTATAGTATCCAACACTTAGAATTTAAGTGTGCTGCTTAATTGTTTCTAAAAGTCATGTCGCTGTTTCTGATCCTTGATGAACCACAACTATAATCATAAAAAGACATGAAAACCTTGAAACTTTTACAGTGACCGTGGCTTTCTTCTTCGGATGACAAAGACAAACTGGATTCTGAACAGTGATAAATCATAAAACTTAGGAGCGTTGTTTTATACTTAGGGACCACTTACTATTTCACCCTTCAGTAGCCTACAGCCAATTCAGTCGCACAAAGTGGGGTTCTCACAAGTCTGACAGCTAAAGGCTGCTTTCAGGCGTGTGCTGGCAGTCTTTACTTGGTTTTAGCAGCCTTCTTGAAGAATTGGAGAGGGAGACTGTTGCCTTCTGAGCCTACCTCTTTCCTTTACATTGCTTTCTGTGTCAAAGGAAAGCGGGCAGAAGCAACAGTCATCTCAAACAGCAAATAATTTGGTTGCTTAGAAAGTGTTACTCCTGTTTGTGTCTCTTGAGAATTCAGTTCTGTTAAAAAACAGACGCATATTCTGTATGGAAGACAGAGGCAGGGGCACTCAGCTCTACTGGGCAGAAAAAGTAGGTGTATTTTTCTCTCCCAACGAACTGGTCCTTCCAAGCATAACCTTCTTATTCTCCTGTTCTCCTAGTGTGAATTTGAACAGAAAGGTAACTGTTTAGCTGAGCTCTTAAGGTGAAAAGAGGATGGTGGGGATAGAGAAGAAAAGCCCTGCTATAGGGAAAGCTGTGCAGGCATGCTCTTGTGTGATGTGTGATCACAGACCATGACAAGCACAGCACACAAAATTACCAAATGAGATTATGCATACAAAAATTTGGACTGTCTCCTCTAAGGAATTTAGCTGCAATCTTATTGAGTGGGTAAAAAAATCAACAAAAAGGGGGGGTTTCTATTGCCGCTGTTGTTTTTCAAGACTAAGGGTGTTTTATTGAAAAATTTTCCATTTTTGTAACATAAATGACAGCAGTGTCTGATATGGGTGGGGAATCAGCATGGTAAGGCATGAAGATGGGGGCAGCTTACAATTTCTCAGAACTGTTCTGAATATTGCATTGCAAAAAGGCATATATCTGATTTATTTTTAATAATACTACACTGAGAAATTTTGCTCAGAACCCTCACCATTTGTTTACCAATATCCACTCAACAGGCATGTCCTCAGTGAAGGGAAAAAAAAAAAGTAATTATTGTACTAATAGTAAAGATAATGATATTAAGTTGTAGAAATTATTATTAGGGATCAACAGGACTTTTAAAAACACTGTAACATGACCAGACAATAACCAGTCCACAGAAAACATCCCAAACTGTAGGCAAAGGTAATGCATGAATATAGCCCATAAAGGAAAATGAGAAATACATCTGATTATCTAAAATACCACAAGGTTATTAAATATTACATAGGATTAGACAATAGATATGCTATTACATAGGAACTATATTCCTACTAGGTAGGGAAATACATACTCCCTTATTCCACTACAGTGTTTCTGTGGAACTTCCTTCTGACAGGAAGCATCGTGCCTTTCACGTATGCCAACAAAGCACACTTCAGAATAGTAACAGGGTGTGTGAGTTTTCATCCAGATGCCTGCACTCTGATAGAAACACACCACTATTTCTGTGAAACAAGAAACCTGTGGAATGAGGTCTCTAAATATAAACCATGCTTCACCTCACAAGAAATGGTAAACCTCAGTAATTAAGTAAGTTGTTTTTTTTTGCCAGTTTGGAACTTCTGTTTATTAATATATCTTAGTTAAAATGCCTCATGTAAGATATTTGATATGCTTTACCATGGAGAGCTTTAACTTCAAGGGGAAAAGTGAACTGTATGCATTTTCTTCCTATTTCAAAACCACAGGCTGAAATTCAGTTTCACTGCCATCATGCACTGGAGCACAAATTCTAGAGAAATCTGAAAGCACCTTAATGAGGGGAGTGGGTTGTATGTATGTTTTAAAACAAACTCAAGCAGTCTACAAACCTGCTGACTGAGAGATCCTTATAGAAACAAATTTTCCTATACAGACTCCACCAACAGTCTTCATTCTTACTGGAAAAATACTTCATAAATGTGAGCCAGGGGAATGTTACACCACTCATCACCATTTAATAAGTGAATACTATTCATCATGGACAATTTATGCAGAAAGGTATGTGGCTTCCCAAATTTATGAAACAGATTTGTGTGTGAACTGCAAGCCATGAAATACCTTGCATTGTAGTATACTGTATCCTGCTGTTAATAATCACAGAATGGTAGGGGTTGGAAGGGACCTCTGAAGATCATCGAGTCCAACCCCGCTGCCAGAGCAGGACAGAACTAGAGCAGATCACACAGAAATGCATCCAGACAGGTCTTGAAAGTCTCCAGAGGAGGAGACTCCACAAACTCTCTGGGGAGTCTATTCCAGTGCTCTGTAACCTTTACAGTAAAGAAGTTCTTCCTCATGTTGAGGTGGAACTTCCTCTACTCGAGCTTGTGTCCATTGCCCCTCATCCTGTCACAATGCACAAGTGAAAAGAGGTCATCCTTGCCTTCTTGACACCCAGCCCTTATGTACTGATAGAAATCAATTAGATCCCCTCTCAGTCTTCTCCTCTCCAGACTAAAAAGCCCTAGGTCTCTCAGCCTCTCTTCATAAGGCAGGTGTTCCAGCCCCTGAAGCATCCTCACAGCCCTCCATTGGACTCTCTCAAGTAGATCTCTGTCCCTCTTGAACTGGGGAGCCCAGAACTGGACACAATATTCCAGGTGAGGTACAGTAATACTGCCAGTATCTACTGGCATATGTAGAAATCATGTAGGCAACAAACTCAAGGAGATATAAGCACTAAAGAGAAGCTCTCTGAGGGCTGGCCAGGTGTTCAGCAGTTCTTCCCAAACATTCTTTAACATTCTTCACAGCTTACTGTGATGTAAGTGGAATATCACATCCCTTCTTCTCTGGAGATTTTTCATTAGACTGTGACACACACTGGAGGTAATATTCCTGACTGGGCAGCCTTTGAGATTGAGTAAGGAGAGCTTGTTGAGAAATTTCTGTCAAAATATACCAACTTAAACCACAATTTTGTGGGAATTTTACAAATATCTGAAGGGTGTAGAAGGGGCCAGTCTCTTTACAGTTGTGCCCTGTGATAGGACGAGAGATAATGGTAGCAAGGTGAAACACAAGAAGTTCTACCTCATCATGAGGAAAAACTTCTTCACTGTGAGAGTGACAGAGCACTGGAACAGGCTGCCCAGAGAGGTTGTGGAGGCTCCTTCTCTAGGGACTTTCAAGACCCGCCTGGATCTGTTCCTGTGTGGCCTGCCCTGGGTGTTCCTGCACTGGCAGGGGGGTTGGACTTGATGATCTCCAGAGGTCCCTTCCAACCCCTACCATTCTATGATTCTATGATTTTTTTTAACTTCTACTGACTGTGACCAACATAGTGACAGGTTTTGCTTCTCAAACTGGAAGTTGAGATTTTGCCCTGCAGGTTCCTGGGGAGCTCCAGGGCATGGTGACATTGGCTACGCCTGGGGCAGTGGAAGCCCAGGTGGTAGTAACACAATGTGCACAGTCCCTCCACTGTGAGCTGAGGACACTTCGAGAAAAAGGGGGAAAAGGATGCTGTCTGGTTTCTGAAAAAAAATCCCTCAAGCCCTGCATCACCAAAATCTTTTGACATAACTTGAAACATTTTCAGAGTTTCTTTTCTAGAGCAAAAGTGAAAGTTCTACTCTGGATGAAATATTTTGTGCATCCTACCCACTGCCTATGGGGTAGAAATTCTGAGTTTCAGCCAGGTGTACCCCCTCTCTTCTGTAACTCTTTCCTTTCTTTCTCACCTGGTATCTTTAAAATCTGTACCTTGCACAAACTCACCCTTGAAGTCAGATGAATGTACCTCATATAACAGGAGTCTGAAATACTAGAGGAAAATCAGTTTAAACCAATCCAGAAAACCAGTTTATCTTTGTTTCTAAACCAATCCAGAAACAGATAGGATGTTACTGCTACCGAAATTATGCAAATAAAACGTTGGGCAGCAATACAGTAACACCAGGTCCTTACCTGGTAAGACAAGAAAATCCTCTGAAAGTGAAATTACCTTTATTTTTACATTAGGATAAATTCCATTATATTTATATGTATTATTTATATCTATAAATAAACTATAATTTTTTTTTTTCTTATCTTCTAACGATTCTTCATCATTTCTGGCATGATTTTCAGAGTTTTGACTGACAGGTGGGTAAA
>WUAM01000431.1:15672616-15729123 GCA_024336885.1 Actenoides hombroni
ATATCTAAATATGAGCAGTCACTACCAGCCCTTACCCAATAAGGGAAAAAAGAAGGATAAAATGTGAGATCATTTTCATGACTGCCATTAGAGTAAAGTTGTTGGTTTTTTTTTAAATAAATCTGTACTTTGGAAAAGTGAGAGAGATATTAAATTTCTTCTAAGTTCTGCCCCTAACTTGCACAGCATGTATTTCTGACCTAGAGCTGTAGGCTTGTTCTGGGAACTCAATAGCCACTCAGTCACAAACTGTCATGCTCATTGAAACCTCTAGTCTCCCTGAACATTCATGAATTGTTGGGTGGTGCAGTCTAACAAGACTGATGCCATCTCCTTTTTGCTGGGTATATCACGCATCGATGCATTAAACATAACTTACAATTTTAGATTACAGAGAAGTTAATATTATAGCTCATTGTGAAAATATGACTGAATTTTTCCAAAATGAAATTGCTCTTGTAACTCATCTTTTGCCTTTCAGAGGCCTCATTTTAGGGCATCTACTGTACTTAAATAAACACTCAGATTTAAAATATAAGAAGTCCATTTATCGTGGTTGAAAATTTGAATGTCTACATTTCCCCATTACAGAATCTTTGAGTGTGAAATTGAAAAGTGAATTTTAATATTCTTAGTCACTGAGGTTCATCCAACAATTTGTTAGATTGCAAAGAATCTTATTTAAAGGCATAGACTTACAGAATAAGCAGAAAACTTAAATTTCCTTTTCCTGTCCTTTCCTAAATGGTTGGTATAGATTTCATTAATTAAAAAGTAATAAAAGTGTTAAAGAAGAAAATAACTGGCAGCAATATTTGCTGCAACTTTTGTCAGCTTTCTATACACAGAAGGATCTGTCCTGAAGGACTGTCATGTTATCTACAATACATGGGATTATTGTAAGGTTGAGTTTAACATCACAAATGAAAACATGTGAAATTCAATCTCAACATGAAAACCTACTAATTTTTCCTGTGAATTTGGCCAAACACTGGAACAGACTGCCCAGAGAGGTTGTACAGTCTCCATCTGTGAGGATGCTCAAAGCTTGACTGGACATGGTCATGGACAACCTAGTCTAGCTGACTCTGCTTGAACAGGAGAATTGGATAACATGATCTTGAGAAGTCTCTTCCAAACTCAACCGTTTTGTGATTCTATAATCACAACTTGTCAGTAATTATGGAATATGTAAACGAAGGACCAGATCAGTTTTGGGTTAAATGCTTCTTTAAACAAGTCACTCTGCAGGGATCAGGCCCATCAGTGTTGTAGGCTCTTCACAAATTTATGCAAATACGTTCCCAAGCTGTTTTGGGACAGATTTCTGTGACATGTTACCGACCTTTTGCAATCTACTTCTGGAGGGAAATGAATCTTGATATCAAAGGCTCAGGAAACAATAACATTACGTCTGTTTCTTGGTTATTTCAATGGTGCAATGTCAACAGCAGGGTTTATGAGCCTGATAAATGTGCGTTCATGCAGAATAGGGAAAAGGCCACATTTGCATTGAAATTCAATTTTTAATTGTCCTTATTCTTTATTGATGCTTGGTGAATTGGATCTATAAAGAACCACTTTTAAGCAGAACGAAATTTGACAAATAGTATAGCTGTGTAAACAATTTCAGTAATTATGGCAGCAATTATTCTCTGTTCTATCTCTTGGTAGCTTTAAAAAGGAGAGAAAGAAGGTGACAAAAGACCAACTTTAGAAATCCTGTGGAGATCACAGCATTATGAAAGTCAGAGAAGTCAGTTATCAAAAATATCTATGCAACATAGGTTTAGCACAGTAAGATAAACATCTTCCCATCCTGAATTTCAAAGAGGAAAACCTTTCTGACTTAGAGAAATCAATAGACTGAAATTAATTAAACACATAGGAAAAATACCACCCACACAAAAAAACTTTAAACAGGAGCATGCAAAGCGTACACATGCAAATGTGTAGCCACAAAATATTATACACTGCTCTATTATTTATCCAACTACTAGAAATCATATAGGCATTATTCTCTCTTCAGCTTCTGTTAGAAAAATCAATCATTGCTCAGCATGATGAGAATGCACAGACAGCCAGAGATTAACTCTTCAGATAGGTTTTTCTGTCTTCTGCAGAGGCCTGGTTACATAGCAGGTCCTTTAATCTAAAATTATGGACATTTTCAGGGCACTGGGAGAAGAAATACATTCTAGCTGCACTGGTGCTGCTGAGAGTATGATCTCTAAAAGACACAGGTATACTGCATACAAGTATACAAGAGAGATCAGATTATGATAATATTCCTTTCTAGCCCTAAACCTCATTAATCATCCAGTATCCAATGTGTAGTAACTCCATCCCAACAGAGCACTACTTGCCAGTTTCTCATTTCCCACTAAATACAACTGGAGCCACTGGGAGTATTATCACAGACTGACTATGGAAAGCAGACAGTCCTGAGCATGTCAGTGAATTCCTCCTCAGAAGATAAAGCTTTGAAACCAGTTAGAAAGAAGACAAAATAGCAACCGTTTACTTTAGGAGCTTAAAATACAATGCAGAAGACACACAGAGAAAAACGCAGACAATAAAACAATGAAACTAATTTTGCAAGGAGAAAAGAAGCCTATGAATTCTGAAACAAAAAGAATTAGCTTTAACAGATGAACAGCAACAGAAAAAAGTATCTTTGTGACTACAAAAGAAAATGTTAATACCCTGGAGAATACATTATTGATGAGAAGCTGAACTAATTTACAAGTTTCTTGGTCCTCCAGCTTTTTGTTTTTCTGAAACTCAGGAATACGTAGGCAATGCAGACAAATGAGAAATATTTTCATTATCTGTCCATTAAGAAGATTCAGAGAGCTGCTAGACAGAGAGAATGGTACATCTTACCTACCAAATCAAACCTGAATAATTGAATAAGTTCATAAACCAATGCTAAGGCACTTTTGCTTACTTTATTTTGGCACCATGCATAGTCTTGTACAAAATACTGAAAGTTCTGAAACCCACCTGAACATGTTCCTGTGTGACCTGCTCTAGGTGATCCTGCTCTGGCAGGGGGGGTTGGACTAGATGATCTTTAGAGGTCCCTTCCAACCCCTAACATTCAGTGATTCTGTGGCATTGAAAAGAAGGAAGGTGTATCAAGGTACATGTCCCCCTGTTCCTCAGTAGATTAAAGCCAGACTGGAAGACTTTGTTTAAGAGAGTGCACCACATTTAAAAGCTGTGCTAAGTGTGAAGCAGAGGTTACACTGACTTCTGTATCAAGCCTGCCACATTTTTGCCCTTCAATGTATTCTCAAGGCATAGAAAGGAAACAAACTGTATGCAAGAGAATGTGGAATCTATAGGCAGTGTTTGACCGAGACCCAGCTCTAGAAGCACCGTCAAGCATCAGAGTCACCACCACAGAAAGCACGCACGATACAGAGCTCTGCAGTTTATGGATAAGACATAAAGGCAACAAGAGTATAATCAGGAGAACAGTGCACCTAGTCTGACTACTCAAACGCTCAGCACTACCAGTAAAGACAGGTGTTTTGCAGGCATCTCAGCACCGGCTGTTATTTTAGAAGAGATTTACAGGATGACCAGCTAAAGAATCCGAGGTATGTCTGCCTGCACAGCAGATCCTCACATAAAGTAAATATTTAGCTCCTGGCAAGACAAACCATCGAATACACTGCTCTGGAAACACAGAACTAACTCACCAAGAACAAAAAGACTTCCACTACTTAGTGTCAGGCAGCTGACAATTCAGTTGCCTTTGTGTATGCTCTGGACTCATTTTTTTCCATTTCTAAAACCCAGAGTGCAGCAGCCTTGCTTTCGCTCCGTGGACCGAGAGCTTCCTCTGCGAGATGTACCCATCGCTGCCCCAGTCAATCCGTCAGCAGGAGCTGCCTGGAAAACAGTTATTGCCTCTACCCTCCACATGCAACTACACCCCGTCTGCCCGTACAGCTCAGGGAGCAGTTTACTTTTATATGTCGATATTGTTATTAATTACCTGTCTGGATTAGCAGTGAAGGTGTGTTTAATTAAGCCATACAAGTATAGACTACTGTATGACTAAAATATAATTAATCTCTTAAAACCTTGGAGAGCTGATGTATAGGGCAGTGTAATGTTAGGAAATAAAACTTAATGAAGCACAGTTAAGCATATGAGAATGCTAATATTACCAGAGAATAACAAACATATTGTAATATTAAGAACATGAGTCTAATTACTGTGATTTTGCATTTTTAATGCTGATCAGAAATTTAATCCCAGCCCTCCCCTTGTAACATAAATAACTGGATTTAAATACGTAGCTTTTATTTTGAGGGATGAAGAACTGTGCCTTTATTCACGCCCACATTTTAGTTCTCCACATTTCATGACATTTGACCTCTTTACTATGATGCCATCTCCCTCACCTACAAATCCTACAATGTGCTATGAATCAGTTTATTTAAAGACAGGATGAACACAATTGTTTTTGTCTCCAGTTCCCTCTGGAACATGTTTTGTTTTATTGTTTGCTGGGGAATACCTTGTTGATGGCGCATCAGTTTTCAAATCCAGATAGCATTCCTGATACGTCATTTTAAAATAGATTTCTCTCACAATTCCTCTGGCAGAGATATTGATTGTATGTTGCCAATATGTGCATTCTTAAGCGTGAAAAATATTAACGCAGACGAAACACTACAAACCCAAAAAGACAAACAGAAGACAACTACTGGTAATGCTTAAGACTTCTCTAGCCTTTCAAGGTATCTACACCTCATTTATACCTAAGAATCTCAGCAACAACATACTGAGGTAACATTGCAGCAAGTAATACTTCTAAAATTAGCTAGTTAAGGCTAAAATGGATAGAGATGGTTAACGAGAGCAATAATGTGTTATGCATACGCTTTTGCTGAATAGCTAAATTAAGGGATTAATTAATCACAATAAGAGTTGATGGGCTTCTGTGTTTAAGGATGGAACATTTTGTACTATCAACAAATATATGAGGATAAAATATAGGAAAGATGATGGGTTCTAAATATTTGAGCTATCAGCAAGATTTTGTCAGGTACTATAAGCAGGTCACAGCATTCACTTGAGTCTTTAAAAGCCCTTTTTTACCATTTGAATGGAACACTGTGCCTAAAGAAGTTCACATAATCACTTTCAAAGTGCTATTCAGGAGATTATGATCTGCAGAAGAACATGACCACAGACATGGAATGATTCTAGAAATGGTCAGAAATATCTGACTAACCCCAAACAGAGAAAAATGTCTCCCCTAACTATATGATTTCTGTTCAAGAGGATTTATCAGATGAATGGTGCCAGTAAGTACTAGGAAAATTGATACAACAGTACCTGTGCCCCAAAATAACAAGGAGTTGAAGATTCCTTGCAGAGATGAGTTTGATAGAGAAATCTGTATTTTGCTTGTCCTGTAGAAGGAACCTGAGAGCTCTCTAGTTAACAAAGGAAATCTACAGAAAAAAAGAAGCAGCTTTTTAAGATATCGAAAGAAATAAGTCTCTGTGGCAGTGTCCACCAAAACTGAAGTGATCACAGATATAAAGAAAGGTAAAGGCATTTTAAAACTCTTGGGGTTTCGCATCTCACAGAGTAATACACCTTATATGATTTTATACTTGCATCATATTGATTATACTTATATATAATAGCTGGCTTTGACAATAGTCCATTAGCACAAAAAATGTCTATTCACAGGAAAATGTGTCTTATGTTTAACATGGAAAAGTCCATGTTAAATAATATTGATGGCAAGCTGCTAGCATTATAACTAAATAGGCCCTAATAAGCATTCCCTAGAAAATACAGTCACTGGTTGGGTTTTTTTTTGTTTTTTTTTTCCTTTTACAAATACAGCTTCAGCTAGATTCCTGAAGCAAAGATGCTACTATGCAAGACTCACAACTAGCTTGCTTGTTCAAAAAGGACCTAAGCGCATCTGCTGGTATCACATGAAAAGTGGAGACCGCTAAGACACATAATCATTTTTGTCATTAGCTGATCAATAGTAATCAAGGCCTGTGGGTTCCTAGTGCTTCTTGAAACTCATAGTGTATGTCGTTAACGAGAAACAATACTCTCTGACACAAAGGTTAGGCTTATAACTGTACTAGGTTGCCTGTACGCAGATATACTCCAGGGAGATGAATGCTTATTTTCAAACTTAAGAAATGTGATCCATGGCACCAAATCAGCGTTTTACCTGAGAAAGTCTCAGACAACTTGCAAGTCTCCCAGTCTGAGAAAGGATATGACAAGGTATGACAGCCGTTGCAGAGATGTTTCTTGGCTCTTGAAAACCGCACGTTTTCAAGACGCTAAAGCAAAGCACCTTGGGAGAGTCACTGGAAGACAGTTCATGAACCAGTTAGAGGTATTTGAAATACTGCACTTTATTAATGTTATGGGTATTATAATATGGAGGAGCCTCAATATGAAAATTCTACTAAAAACCTTTTGAAACTGCTACTTCATAAATAGTGTGCAAGGTTCATTGACTAGAACTACAACTCTGAATTAAAGTTGGCTGCTTCCCAGTTCCTAGCTTCTGAATGGTACCTGAACAACACAGGGGACAGCCCTAGCTCTTCTTCAAGACACTGGACTGACGAGAGGCACGCAGCTAGCACAAAGCTAACAGAATTAACATGGCTTGCTGAGGGCAGACTGAGTACTGAGCTAGGCCCCTGGCATTATGCTATCACAAAATGGCGGATAGCGAGCAGTGAATCTACATGGTGAGTTACATTTGCCCCTCAGCGGTCATCTAGACCTACTCCAATTGGTGAGATGACCGTTCAAGGCTACAGCAGGTCTCCTCTTACCCTCCTACATGACAACAGCTGAAGTAACTGAAAAATGTTCTCAGTGCATTCTCGGAAACAGCTTTTTTTTTATTATGGCAGCGAGAGGCAGAGCATTCGGTGATTTGCCAGATGACAGCATTCACTGGCAAAATAGAAGGAATGAAGATACATATTTTAATAGGCTGCATCCGGCCCAAATCTACACAGTGTTTCAGAGGACAACGGAACCTCCACGTAGGTTCTTGCTGCTAAATGTCTAAAGTTTGTCATGAAGATTAGAAAGTTGTTGGAAGAGAAGGCAGAAAGGAGTTGTAATGACGGCCTTCCCAGCGACGGGGGTAGCACAAGTAGCAAACTTTTCCCTAGCTTTGTTTATCACTTTTTCATACCTTTGATTTCTCTAATCCACAAGATTGATCAAGCCACATAATCCTACATGACCTATCATAATAGTAACATGCTTTCAGTTTGGAAAAAAGAATAACATTTCTGGTAAATGAGAGATCCTTCTCCCTTCCTCCAACCACAACACACCTTCCTCGCTTGCCTTTTATTCGAAGGCATCTACTACTGAAACAATCCACAGCTTAAAACAAACTTTAAAAAGTACTATGCTAGTGGACCTCAAATATTTAAAAGAAAAAAAGTACAAAACAGTGCCAGCCAACTTGTTGGAGGTACATTTCTCACGCTGGTTTTCAGTTTGAGTGCCAGAGACCAATTTGAAAGCTTGGTCCTTACATGAGCCTCACAGTAGCTGCCAGAACTACTTCAAGGCTCCTCAGTTCAATGTGCAAAAATGAATTTTCTGTCATGGGGATGAGTCCCAGGCTATTTTTCACAAATAAAAAGGCTTCAGGGAACTAGAAGAGGGCTGGAGAGACAGCTTGGACAGTCAGCCTCTGCTCATATTTCCATAACAGATACTCGTTATCCTTGAAAATACCCTGCTAGAGTCAGCTTGACACCGTCACATTTTCCCCACCTCTTTTCCTCATCAACCAGTATTTCTGACAGTCCGTTCCAAAGCTATTTTTGTACTTTTCCTCTGCTTTGAGTGGGTTGTGACTATAACATCACATCGTATGAAATTTTCTGAAGTAAACAGAACTACTATCAAGCCCTTTGGGAAATAATAATAATAAAAAAATCTATAGACATGGAACACAGCAAATCAAATAGGGATTGAAGTTGTAGAAATGGCTCATATTTTACATAGACATAATACACAAAACGGCTGCTTACAAACTATGGAAGTAACTGTATGTTATCAACCCCAATAAATGGACTTTCTACTTATCAAAATACCATAATGAATAATACTAAGTTTAAGGTCTGCAAAATCACTTATGGGAATCTCTTCAATGAATATATCAGAGAGGTGACTTGACCATATTCTCAAAATATCACAGAATCACAGAATGTTAGGGGTTGAAAGGGACCTGGAAAGTTCATCTAGTCCAACTCCCCTGCCAGAGCAGGATCAACTAAATTAGGTCACACAATCCTTTGCCACAGTCTTTAATAGTAAGACCAGTTGTCAGTCTCTACTCCCAAGCAACAAGAGATAGAACAAGAGGGAACAGCCTCAAGTTGCACCAGGGGAGTTTTAGATTGGGGATTCGGAAAAATTTCTTCATAGAAGGGGTTATCAAGCATTGGCTGCCCAGGGAAGTGGTTGAGTGACCATCTCTGGGGTATTTAAAAGATGCATAGATGTGATGCTTAGGGACATGATTTAGTGATGGATTTGGAAGTGCTGGGTTAGCAGTTGTACTCAATGATCTTTAAGGTTTTTCCCATCCTAAAATACTCTATGATTATTCTACTTCCATAAAAAAATATATTTTTCTGCCCGTTAAAAATCGAAACAGAGAACAACTTTTGAGCAGGCATGACGTTTCAGATGTTCTTGTACATCTAGACCTTAAACAACCTTATGTTCTGTGATTACTGTTGCTTTTGGGTAACTTAGCAACATCTGTTCCAGGGGACTTGTAATTAAACACAATCATATAGGTCTGATGTGAAAAACTGAGAAAATAATTACTATACTCTGGAACATTTGTTCCATTGAGGAAATCCTACTATGCCACTTTTGAATATTTTTTCCTCCTATGTATGCCACTAGATTTGCAATTCTGGCATTTATCTTGTAAGCCAATTTAGTGGTTATTGACGGCATCTTAAATACTGTAGCTGCAGCGGTGCTGCATCATGATCATGCCTACATTATAACCATTACAAAGCATATTTCCTTCCCTCTCCCAGAAACACTGAATTTTCAAATCAGAGTTCCTTGAAATACTCTTTTTTCATTCTGATTCAATATTTACTATGATTATTAACAGTAACTGACCTTGAAGGAAGCATGGACCACACTCACTCTGTCACATCATATTGATTAGACCGGGCTTGGCAACTTCAGCATTTTTCTGCCCTTCAGCTAATTTCTAGTTACTTAAGTGTATCTAAAAATACAGATAAAGTCCAGCTTCAAATATGGTTTGAAGATTATTGGCAGCACAGAGAGTCACTTCTGGTATGAGAACCTTCCTATTAGCCAAGTTTCAAAACCAGCAATTCCCTCGCTTAAGCAGCGTTGGCTTTGAAAGGTTTAGGTGGAAAACCAAACAAGGGCTATTTCACAGGAAATTCAGACTACATAATCAGTCATGCAAATGCTTAAATGATTTAGCAGACTCTGAGCACCACTCTGACACCCAGATAACCGGTTATTCATCATCTGAACTATAAACATGGGAAGAGAGAGAAAGGAACAGAGATTTTGTTTTTCTTCATTTCAAGAGAAAGCTTGCACTGTGAGCATTTCTACTACACAACTGAGCTCTGTGCATTCTTGCCCTGAGAAGTATGCTACGCTATTCCCCATCACAGGAAAATCACTGGCAACAAGAACATGATGATTTATTTGTTCTACTTATTGAAGGAGATAACAAAATAGAATTTATCAGTATTACCATGTTTGTCCAGTTCCAGCTTAATTCTCAGCATTCTTAAGTCATGCAAATCAAAAGAGGAAAAAAGTTTGTGTGCCTTCCTTCCTGTACTGAGGATTCAGTTCTCTTTAAGGCATCCTTTTGGAAATTTTAGTAATAACTAGGAAAATACATGTATATAAAAATATCATGCAAGGTTTCTGCATCCCCAGGTAAAAGTATGCCTATCTCAAAAATCTAGTATCTTGTAAAATATGAATTAGTAAACGCTTGAATATTGAGAGAACATTTCAAATGAACAAAAAATAAAGAACTTTAACTTACTCACTTTGCAACACTTGAAAGTCATCCACACTGTAAAGGCCTGATCCATCATCTGAAATGTACTTAGCATCCTTTTCATTGGAAGCTTTAATTTCACAAGATTCAGTCTATGGCTTGGTAAAATTCAGTTTCTGTGTTTCATGAATGTTGGGGTAGGATTTAAGAGACAGAACTATTAATTTCAAAACCAAGACTAATTCATAACAAAGGCTTGACAATGAGGCTACCATTGAACGTCATGTGCCTAAATATAACTCTTGACTGTTGTGGCATTTTAGCTTAATTAGTGGCACTGAAAAACCATAAGAAAACTAACAAGAAGACTGAAATGCAAACACGTGAAAAAAGCGGCTGCATACATACGACTTAAAAGTGAATTGTATATGGAGATTGATTAATGAGTCAGAGTAGTTTCTGTGGTAAGTAGCCTTATAAACACTTGCAAAGCACCTGTGTAATGTATTTGAGTTATGTGAGCCCAGAAGTATTTCAGTATTTTAAAAAATAACTAATAATAATGTGTCAAACTTAGGAAGTTCCTAGAAGGAGAAGAGGGATAAGGTCAAAGATCGCATCTCTAATTAATTATCATGGAATATTCAGTAGAAGTGCATATGCACTTACAACTGCAGGACTTCAAGTTACGCTAACTAATTACTAAGAACTGCAGGAGACTTCAGAGTCATCTCTGCAGCTTCCCTTCCTTTCACCAATGAATTTATTAATATGTTAAAGTGCTTTGTTTTTAACAAGGGACCTTTTATATGAACCAAAGAGCAATATATCATAATATTGAGATACTCTGACTATTAAAGTAAAAATAAGTAAGAAAATAACTGAACTAGAACCAAAGATGATCTAAATTACAATCTTCTGTAGCTGTTAAAGTTTCATAGTATTAAGTAATATAAAATTAGTTTATAGAATCTGTCTTTTAGAATGCAGCCACCACCTTGCCATTAAACATTAAAACTGGTCATTTGATTATTTGCAAGAGTGGATACTGCATTCAATGCACATTCACAGATTTACAGGTATGACTTCACACAATCCTGTAATCTTCCTGCTCTATAATAAAGAGCAATTAAAATCCTGGCTACCTGAAGTTCTTTGTTCTTCCAATAATGAAGATGAAAAATGAAAACAGAAAAATGAAAACATAGAAATAACTAGGCCAAAAAAGTGCTTAATCTTATTTTTTTTTTCTGCTTGTGTTACAGAAGTCATTTAGTATCTATTTTAGAATTAGACAAAAAAAAAAACCAACAAAAGTTTCTTTCATATCTGCTTTTAAGTTTTGTTCATTAAAAAGATATTTTTTAAAAAAAAATTGATATGCTACTATCCTCTCTTCATGACAGTAGATACCTCTGAAAGACTGGTGGCATCTTTTCATTACTAAGATGCATTTATAAACAAGCTGGTAAATAATACTAGTCTGATAGCATTTCAGGAGAGAAGATCTGGGTTAGCCTGTTGGCAAAAAATCTTTTCATTTACTTTGCACAAATTACAATGTTTTCTTAGTTTAAACACTAAACATCACATTCCCAACCTTCAGAATTCTTAGCTGCATGTATTTCAGAGAATTTGTTAGTTAATAATCGAAATCTACAGATGGCGAGTAACTCGTATGGATGAAACATTCCCTACCTATGGTGGTAACCGAGTGACTGAGGACAAGAGATCTGAAATCCAGGACAGGGGAGCAAATACATCCCCTCTAACAGTAGAACACTTTACAGACCCAGCTTCCATTTTAAGTGTCATGAGAGCCTTTGAAATATTTGCCAGTTAGCAATTTCTAAAAGTACCTTCTGATGAAGAGGAGAAGACAGAATAATATTAAACTCATGGGTTTATAGCTTTTAATTGGAGGTGATAGACATCAGGAGCAGTGTGGAAGGGAAAGGAGATCTTACTTTGTCTTATCCTCACAATGTATAAGGAATTCAAAAGCAGGGCACATATTGCCAAGCACAACCTAAGGGATGCAGGTGAAAGCAAGCAGTGATGCAGGACTGTTCCACTGCTGATGGGAAAGCAGCAAGGTACAAATAAAGTATCAAAATCATCGTATTTGGTGCTGTTAGTAGCGGCCAGAATTAGCTAATAATGATGCAGCTCTTTTTCTCTTTCATATATTGTGTGACAGAAAAGGTTTAATGACGTCCTTTAGAGAACACCTTTTCTCTTTCATCATTCCAAGGTGTCTGGGCATCTGGAATAATACACAGCCACTGGGTAGGTTACAACGGTCTGATTCTACAGACTCAGAAGATAAAGAGGAATTCACCGAAACAGAACAACAGCTGGAGCTAATCCATATGGCTATATTGAATTAAATGCAATGATACTAGTTTATGTAAAGTGAGAATTTAATCTACAACTTAATGTACGTTAGGATATAAACACGTAACAGAGAATATCATTCATGTCTTACTAGCTCCTGCATGGCAGTACTTAGCTCACTTTAGAAGCTGAAACAATTTTGCTCAAACTATTCTGCAGTATGCCGAAGGGGTTCAAAGCCTCAAAGTTGACCTAAAAAGTTTTACCTAAAAACCCCAAAGTTTTACCTAAAAACAGTCAACAGAAATGAATAATTAAAGACTTGCTTACCCATACACCAGGTGATTCTATATTGACTCACAGGTTACTGCCATATCTTACTTTGGTTTAAGGTCTGGCACAAAGATAGAAACGAAGAACTGTTCAGGGTAAGTCAGTTCTCTGCAAATACTAAAGGAATGCTAAGAGAGAATTCTGTAAAGAAAAAGACTGCTTTTTGGTGACAGCTGAAGCATAACAGACAGCAAAAGAACGTAGAGGTTGAAGTAGTAACACCCTCTAGGCAAAAGAGGGAACTAGGAACAGGGAAAGCAAGGAAAGAGAATTTACTAAGGTTAACTGAAAGCAAGTCTGTTCAGCTAGAAATTACAGAATAGAAGGAAAGACCTTTAGAAAAATAAATGTGAAGGTTTAAAAACATATTTTTCCTCTTAAAGGGCCTTGTCTGTTGTTAATATAAGCACTGTTTATATTAACTGTTTTGAAAAGCTTGTCTGATTGTTACACATGCTAGTACCCACAGCCAAGAAAAGAATCCCAAGCTCTAAAGACTGTCAGATCTGCTGAACAAAAATGTTTGCTACACCAAAGTGCCGTCTCTAGTTGAAAATATTACATGAAAAATAAAGGTTCATGTCTAAAAACCTCTGCAGAAGAACTCAGAGGCATGCAGGAGACAAAAGCACATCTAATCTTGTAGCTGGGAAATCTTACACTGCAAGAAATAAAATCTTGTAAGAAACTCCAAAAGCCAGTCCTGGTGAACACTTTCAAAACCTCAAAAATAGCTGCAGATATTTGAGATAGAAATGCCATTTTTATTATTTCCCATAGAATAATATTTATGAATAAACATTTACCTTTTTTTTAATTCATACAGCACAAGTTTTGAATCCCTACTGCTATACATCTTTCAAAATATCCACCTAAAGGTAAAATAAAATATTTGAAGATTGTAACAGAGAAAAAATGAGCAGCTCAGCCTGAAGTTTTTCAGCTATCCTTCAGACACACGAAGCATCTGGCAATCACCTCAACTAAACAGAGAACTTGGCTATACTTGCTTATTGCACGCTTGTCTAAATACAGAGGTAATGTGATGTTTTGGTCTGAACGCAAGTAATGAAAATCAGAAAGGAGCAGGAGTTTAGAATTTCAAGTGGGTTTCTCTTAATTTATTTTTTTTTAAGACAGCCCACAGGGATTGCTTTAAACCTGGCACAGCCACTTTTACCAATTCCTGCAGCTCTTTGCCGGTATGACGAATGCATTAGCCAAGGCTAAAATACAGTAAGTAGTTCTGCTACAAAATATTTAGAACCCTGACTGAAATGTTATAGGCTTTATAAAAACTTATCAAGATCCTGCAGCTCTTCAAATCTACACAGGATTAATAACTTTGAGCACCACTACTGACACCTGAATATTGTCCAGTTTAGCCTGCGCTACAGACTGGAAAAGGCAGTCTCATGCATTATCTTCAGGGCTAATGATACACATTATTGTTAACACACCAGCATTCCTTTTATTAGAGCATATATTCAGAGATTCATCTCCGTCTCCCTTCTAAAGTACAGCAGAAAAACTCTTTAAAAAGCAAACAGTTAGCTCTGTGAAAGGCTCAGTTTTGCTGCTGCATAGTCTTTCTACGACTGGTTTGTTCTCTATGTTAAAAAAGATAACATGCTCAACTCTAATGCCTTATATCCATTTGCATTATTTGGTGGGGACTCCCATGTGCAACGCACAGAGATGAAAGAATCCTTGTCTTTATAGGACCAGAGGATTTGTCAGACCTTGAAGTTCATTAATCTTCTTGATCCTGACTGTCATATTTTCAGGACTAAGTCATACCTAGAGTGCTGGAGATGTTATTAAAGTGACTAGTATAAAAATACATACTTGGTTTATTTTGTACATTATTTATGATTCAAGTGTTCTTTTCTATTATCGCTTCCAATCAATAAGCAAATACTGGAAAACTGTGATTACAATAAAGACTTTAATATCATGTGATTCACCACTATACAGTTGGAAGAGTCCCACTTTTAGTATCTGAAACATATTCTAACTTCATAAAAATTTAACTTCTTAAGGTAAAGACCAAAGAAAAAAGGCCTTTCAAAAAATACTATTTCACAAAATGATTGGAAAATTACTAATTTTCACTCATCTAATACGCAAACTTTTGAGATATATATCAAGGCATTTCTTAGGAACCCATGAGAAAAGTCACTGGTGGAGAACTGTGGGTAATGGGAACAATACCTGCACAAAAAATTCATTTGCCTTTCAAAAGGAAGATCAAAGGAAAACATTAATCAACATGAAAATTTTTTTTTTCCTGTTCTTTTAGAAGTAGCATGATCCATGGCTTCAGTTAGGTATTTTCATTTAAGGTTAAGATAGCTCATGAATACAAGAATTCCATACACTTATTCTGAACTAATTTAATTTGATTTTTTTTTTTCTTTTCCCCTCTGATATTAGAGAATGGATGCTGCTGACTACTAGCTTTCTAGTTAGAATTAGCAGGAATAAAAATCTGACTTATTCACAATGTAAATGAGTAAGTACATATGAACTATCATGGAAAACTAATGTTCAAGTAGTTTGCTCAATGCATGATCATGACTAAACAGGTAAGTCAAAGTACAGGGAATTCAAAAATGTCAATCCTTTTACTGGCTATTCTACAAAAAAAGATCTCTGTCAGTGTTTCCAAATTCTGAATTTCATAGGTGATCTACCTTTTTGAAGAAAATGGAATACTAATCCATAGTAGGCCTAATGTGTTACTATTAAAACGTGGTCAGTACATACTTATGGTGCTTGTTAATTATTTCATACAGTGGTATTGTAGCTGTATACATATAATGTTTCTCAACAATTCATTACTACAAGTCTGTTTTCAGTATGTCAATCTTAGAAAAATTTAATGATTGATACTGAAATTTTCTGTGTCAATGACTTAATGAAGATTTATTTCCATTTTCTTATCATCAGCAACTTCAGAAAATGGTTCAACAGCTTACGAATAACTAGAAAAAAATTACCTGATTTCTACAAGAAAAACAATTCTCAGCATCTTTCTTTGGAAACAAAGGAAAAGGAAGAAATCCTCTTGAGAAACTTTGATTTGCAAACAGAATTGAAATTTGTGGGGTGAGGCCTGTGTCAGAGGCTTGTTTTTTGTCATTCCTATAGCAGCATTTCCAACGTAGTTTGCATATGTTCCTTAGACATGGAGACTTTAGCAATTAAATTCTTTTGAGCTTCCCTTCATGCTTTTTACTTTATATTCCTTGAGATTGCAGCTTTAGTGAATATGCACAAAACCCCTTCTCCAAACAAGCATTTTACAAATCCAGTCTGTAGCAAAGCGACATTGTGCCACTGTATAGTTAATAAAGCAAAGAATAATTGGATTAACCTGAATAGAAGGTCATAATTAGCTCATTACAGTGTCAGTTGTGCTCATCCTTGAAAGCCTCTAAAGTGAAAATTCAAACTACTAGTAGGAATCATCTGGATCAGGGAGTTTTCAGGGTGCCAGACAGAAGATGCTGCACTTGCCTGGCATATATATGGCCTTTCCTTCACAGGCCATCACTTCAAAAGGAAGTTAGAGACAGCTACATATACATTGCCTGCATATATGTTGCCCCACCACACCTAAAAATCCTCTCTATACACACACACTTACTGAAGAAAGAACATGTGAAAAGAACACGAAAGAAAGAACATGAGAAAAAAAGGGGGAACAGACAAATAACCTTTCATAATTGTAAGTAGTTGAAAACCAGTTTTGATTAATATAAGTAAACCTACAGTAAAGGTAACACTTCCATTGAAAACCTGCATCCACCCTTACTTCAAATATCAGCAACATAAAAATTAATGTTATACTTAAAGTTTTTTTCTTCACTTCATGCATTCCCTGATAAAATAATATCACTTAGATTTAAAACTCTTCTAGGGTAATACTTTCTTTCTACTTTTGTACATACACGTAACAGTGCAGGACTACATCTGGGCACTACCAATATAAATGCTTCATAATCATTGTAATTTTTTTTCAGATACCAACATAACTGAGAGCACGTTAGGCTCACACAGAAGGAAGGGTGAAAAGCTAGGACAGATCAGTTACTGAGATTATTCTGCCAAAGACCACTATAATTTCATGTAAATATTTGCACTGCTATGATGTACAAAATAAACTATGCATGCGATCCTCTTATCAAATCTTTTGTTATCACCATTACATCATTTTGTGAAAACATCCAGGAACAGATGGGAACCATATGACGTGCATTATCAGATCCCTATCCTGCCAGTAGCAGCCATCCGTTTAAGCCATCATTAAAAAAATCTCTTTATTTTGCACTTATCTTTTATACAAGTCTAGGGCTGCATTATCAACGGCCTTTTATTTGGAAGAAAGAAAATACAAATGGGAACTCTGCACAAATCCGTTTGAAACCAGCTCTTCAGTTCCAATTCCTGACTATTTGACTACAAACCACCAAAACTATGGTGTCTTCACGTATTCTTCACAAAGATTTTTATTCTGTGTGTTCTGCGCTCCTAGGGTCCAGAAAATACTACTTTAATTCCCATGGCCTTTATAATATGAGTAACTTTTAAGCACTTCAAACAAATTCATATATGTAGCTGATACTGAGTCACATTAGTGAAATTAATAAGCTTAAACTAGGACTTACATTACACTGAGTATGAATTTGCATAATTCATGTTCAGATACTCAGTTGCAATTTACACTTTGAAAAAGTAATAAACAGTAAATTAATCACAATTTTAGAAGCAACTGAAATGTAAACCTGCAATTTACAGAACAAAAAAGTGAATATTTTAGCAGTACAAAAATCACATGAGCTGTCAGCTTCAATAAAATTAATTTTTAGTAGAGTTAGCAAGACGACAAACTTTTAGGAACTGAACCGAGCATCAGTTTCAAAAACCCAGCACTGCTGGGTACATTTGAAATGATTTAAACTCTCAGTGAGGCATGTCATACAGAAAAGATGTAGTATAGTTCAAAAGGTAATGAACGCAATGGTAATTCTGAGGTTACGTTGAAACCATCTGTTTCAAACCTCTTCCTCAGATTGACTTCACAAGATACCAGATTCTGAAGTGGCAAGAGAGAATCAAGCTAGCTGGCACGTATTCCAACCTGTACAATGAAATACTTCCCTATTCTAACCCTTGTGCAGATCGTGTCCACAGAAAGACATTTGCAAGAGAAGATAAAAGAAACTTTCTTTGGAATACAGATGCATCAGCCAACAGCTGAGACACCAGCCAAGTCAATCAGTTCAAAATGTCTGCTTCTCGCATCCCTTTCTAAAATGCACTACCTTTCTCCAAAGGAAAAACATCACAGAAAAATTAACAGGTTTTTTGTAGAGCACAAGGCTACCATGACAGAATCAAGAACATGTAGAAGCTCTTCTCTTCAAAGAGTTTTTAATAGTTCAGCTCCCTGGGGAACTCCAGGAATCTGCTTTCCACAAGAATAAGGTCTAACTCATGCCTTGATATTAGCATAAAACATGACTCTGTATTTACCAAAATACAAGGTACTGTTCTGAGACAGATTTTCTTTGACACACTATTCTCCCCCTTGCCAGAGTGTAGGATGGTATATAATCAATACTACAGAGGAAAAAATCCCAACCCAAAAAAACCACTCCACATTTTATGCTGAAATTGCGACGCTCTTTGTAGCAAAACATACAGAAAAGTATCAATGAATTTTTATGCTCAAGTCTTAAATGCCTTAACATTTGGTAAGATGAGAAGGAAGCAAAGTCCTTCTCCAATACAAAGAGTCACCTTGCTGTATTATTAACCTACCTCAGACCACAAGTTTCTAAAATAGCCTTTTCAGCGGGTATTGAAATGCCATTAACCACGAGTACCCTAAGTGAATGGAAATCTAAAACTAATTTTCTAGCAAGCTCCACTTATAGACTAAAATTTACCATGTTACATGAAGTTACATTTATCGCTTTAAAAATACCACCATTCATAAAGGAAAGGTCTAGGGAGGACCCATTGGGAGGAGTTTCAGCTATTATATACTCTCTAGATAGCGTCTGACATTACCCTATCACTTAGTGCCAAAGCTGGGAAATCAGAGCTAAAGAAAACATTTACAGCGATGGTGTTTGCTGGGCCTTCCAGAGAGCGAGCGAGGGCACAGGCTATATATAGTGCAGCACTTTCTGTAGCTTGGACTCTGTGCATCCACATTGCCAGCTACAAAACACCGGCTAAGTGAGGAGGAGCAGGTCTAGGTGGCCTGAGGACAAGCCTGCCATCACCAGTCTGCAAGCAGGGGAGACACAGGGTGAGGACACAGGGTCACTCATGGACGTTCTTTCCCCACTGGAGCGCTCCATGGCTGACCTGAATTGGATGTGAGCTTGAGCCTGAGAAGGAACCCTACACCTCTACTCAGAGAGGAACCCAGTGAACATCACAATACAGTTTATCAGCTGAACACCTTAACTGTAGTTAAGTAAGAGCTCAAAAGAACCAAATCTGAGGTGTGAAAATACAACAGAGGATGAAAGCTGGTTTAAAAAAAAAATATTTTCGTCCACTCTCGCTCCTTTTTAGCAGTTCACATGTCACCAACCACTATCTTTTGTCACTTTCCTTCAGTATAAGGGCTGTAATAAGGACTGACATTCACAAACCCAGATTTAAAACCATGTTGAGACAATCCCAGTTTATGTTATCGGGTATATTAATGCCATAGAATTCAAACTACAGAAAACAAAGGAATTTTTGTGTGTGAGCTTGTCATCTTAAAAACTATCTGGCTTAGATTAGAGAGGTTGGTGCTTTAGGGGAAAAAAAATATTATTTATTTTGGAATATTTTTAATATATCGTTGGAATAAAAGAGGACTTAGATCCTCTGTTATTAAACACATATTCCTTTAAGAATCAGAACTGTAGCTTCCAAGCACTTGGTATTTCATGTGTGAATTTCTCATATAGTGGACATCATTTCTTTTCTCTTTTATAGTCAAGTAGTAACAGCAATTAAGTACTAATTCTTGCCCGTACTTTCTGAATTAATGCAATTAAGTGTGAGTCTAAAACTCTAGTCACACAGACACAATACAATTGCCTTCTCATGAAACTGTAACGAATAAAATCAAACAGCAGGAATTCCACTGGAAACAATGAATAGTAGCAATCTACTTCATCTTATATTACCCTGACTGCTTCATATAATTTCATTTCATTTCTCCATAAAATAGAGAATTCTATTGTCTGCTCTGCTGCCATTTCTCTTGATATTTGAAACATATTTAATTATACAAGGTCACATCTGAAGAGATAAAGCTCTCTGGAGAGAAAGAAATTGAACTTTTCCATATCAGATCACTTCTCTCTCTAGAAATGAATTCTTTATTACCCCAAAATTACATGGTATTATCCTGAAATGACATGATATGTCTTATTTCTCATCTGGCACATTCCTGGAATTAGGCTGGAGTATGAAAGAAAACTAATGGTTCTGAGAATTGGCTGCTCCAAAGACTTCACTCTTTCATTACTCACTCTTGATAATTGGCAGTCCACAGCAGGAGGAGCAGGAAGAAATATGCCAGTTGCATTTAGAGATGGGAGTTATGGCCTTTTCTTTATGGTGTTGCATAAAAAATTATGGCAAATTATAACAGCTGTTACGGATCTGTTAAACCTGCCAAAGGTCTCTTTGTGCTAAAAGATGGGGTTTTTTTTCAAAATTCTAAAATAAGAGTTCTTCAATCCTTCAAATGCCTAAAAAGAGTGTTTGCAATGGGGTGGTACAAATAGAAAATGAATAATTCATGGGAAGACAAATGTCATTGAAGATAAAAAGAAGTTCAAAATTTTCTAAAACTTAAGTTTTTAGTCTCAGATTGAGTACATTTGGAAAAAAAAAAACCCACACACATTTCATACCTATATATTTTAGTCATCAATGTATTTTGTTAAATGTTATACCTTTTATAGGGTATTGAATACCCACAAAATGTGTAAACATAATAAAACACCTATTCAATTTTTTCTCTACCTTTTTTATTTTAAATCTACTTACTGTGGTTTTATAAGGAAGTATTTGTGTTATAAGGAATTTTATAAATTTTTTTAAATGACATTTATTTGGACTATGGGAAAACAACTCAATAATAGTAATGTATACATAATATAATTCCATATGATTGCTACAGTTTTCCAAATTTATTTGGCCTGTTTTCCAAAGATAGGAGGCAGAAAATTCCAGAACAGGAAACGCTCTGGAAATACACCAAATATTATCTACACAGATGTATACATACAAATGTTGTAAAGTGGATCCTGGAAGCTGCTCTAGTAACTACTTCCACCAGGTTAACCCACAGCCATAAGAACGACCAACTTCTCAAAGCTGTCCAAACACAACATTTCTGTATTACAAAGCCCGTGCAAGTCTCAACAGGCAATTTAAACTGGAAAGAAACCCAAACAGGTCAGTTTGGACTTGACTGCCTGAGACACAAACTGAATTTTCTGGGTAAAATCCAGACTTCATCCTGTTTGTACAAGCAAGTGATGAAGAAGCTGTAAAACGTACATTTTGGAAAGCAGAAAAAGAGAGACTTTCTAGAGTTTTCAGTGCTCTGGGGATGTATGGTCCATATACTTGTCACGCTGCCAGAGAGAGATTTGGTACTGTGGCAGCTATGGAGCTATTGGGGTTTGATACCACACAGGCTGCCTTTAACTGCTCCCAGTTACCTTCTGCATCTCGGTGCTTTTACAGCTTTTTAGGAGGCAATCTTAGGGCAACCTCCAGTATTCTTCATAAAGTATTGGTTTTGTTGGTGTTGTTCAACAGTTTTGTATCAGCTATGGGTTTAAAATTAACCATTAACAAGGAGCAACAGCTGCACCAAAACGCATTTGCAGATTTAAGGCGCTGCAAATATCATATTGAAATACAAAGCAAGTAAGTAACTGGAAACAAAGGGAGAAAGTTTTTCTTTTCCAGCCTGGCCTCTCCTTTGAAATTGCTCATGTTTTCAAAAGATATGTAGAGCTCGGAAAATCAAAAGAAAGTTTTAGGAAAGCTGTAGGTGTGAACTATAAAATGTTCTGACAATTAATTCACAATAGCAGGCACTGTGACAGCACGCATACACGGCACAACACTTATTAAGATTTTCTACATTCATTAAACTTTACTTAGACTATTTAAACTTTCATTAGCCTTTAATAAATAGTTGACAACCCTGTTTCCATTAATATAGTGTTCAAAATCTAGATTTGCCAAGCCTTAAAATAAAACAATGGGGCTACTCTTTGATATGTCTTTGTTACAAAGCTTTCAAGGCATGATGCTGTGTACAAGTTTGTGTTCAGATGCTTCATAATTTATTGGTGTTTCTTATTTATAAGTGCCTGTTTAGCAAAGCTAAGCAAAACAACAACAACAACAAAAGAAAAAAAAAAGAAAAAAGAAAAAAAAAGAAATTAGATGTAGGTATAATTACAGACTGACTTCTTTGAACACCTTCAAAATTGTTTAGCAAAGCTAAAAAGTTAAAATATATGCAGTCCTAAAATCTGAGAATAAGTCAGAATTGTTTTCACTTCCAAGAGTGAACGATGATGCAAGGTAAAGTGAAAATGGTTTTGAAATCACTTCTCAGCTCTTTTTAAATAAAAAAAAATAATTCTTTTATTACACTGTTGACATGTTTCAAAGAAAGCAATAATTCTTTACAGAAATAATGACTAAATTTCAGAAAACCTTATTTTCCAAAGGGGAAACATTTCAATTAAAAAAATATTAAGACTTCCTATATTATTTTCACAGCAGAAATTATTTTCCTTCTCTTGGCTAAAATTAACAGCCTTGCTGTAGAATCTGTAAATGATAGTCAAAAATATGATCTGAAAGACAAACAGAAAATTCCTGAGGCAAGACCAGTCCTCCTGTTACGCTTAACATGTTCTGTGGACAGCTACAGTATGAACTAAAAAGTAGCAATAAATAAATGACAATTGGTCTCAACATTTAACCTTGGCATTGTGGAAGTTATGTGGTGTTTGGGTTTTTTTTTTAATTTAAAGTTTCAAATGTTTGTTTTCTTAACTAGTATCATATGTACATTAAGATCATGAAAGGAGAATAAAACTTAAAAAAAAAAAAATACTGATGCATTTATTTATATTTCAACATTTAGAAAGTGATTATGAAATTTTATCTAATATTTCTTTCTAATTTTTCTGCTACTCCTGCATGGGTTTTCCCATGATACACCATGAGCTCAGCTTCCCTTATGCCCAGTCTAACTCCACTCCCTGGCAGATAATTTTGGATTGTATTCATTGAGTTTGTTAAGCCTACACCTCCAGCTGTATTGTTTTCTTGAAGAGTTATTCCATTTCAGCAGATCCCAGACCAAAAGGAAACATGACCAAGAAAAAAATACAAATGAACTTTTATTTCCATGAAGTGAAATAATAATGGCTGACATTTCATGGAACTGAAAAGGGGAACAGTCTGTTGAAGAGTCATTTGTCTACGATTCCTATTATGACAAAAAAAGGGAGAAGGTGGCAATGAGAGACTGAGAAAATGAGCTACACATGAACTTTTTTTTTTTACCTTTTAAAGAACAGGTTAACTTTGGATGACTTAGGTAGTCTAAAATTCTATTTTGGGTTATTTCTCTCTCTTTTTTTTTTACCAAGAAAAAAGAGGCTCAATGCTGGACCCTGATTAACTTGGATAAAGCTACAATAATTTGCGACAAATCTCCAGATTTCTATTTGTGAGCAGCAGAATTCAGGCCTAAATGTAAGAAGTCTCATAAAGAATTAATATGGTGGCCCTTTAATAGTAAATCTTCATCATGATACCTCAGTAATAGCAAGAAGCCCCAAAAAAGGGTTTCTATTAAACTCAATTCCTTTCCCTTCCTTAAAACAACAGCATCTCTTTTCCCATAAATATTCCCCTCCCATTAAATATTTACTCAGTGATCTACATTTTGTCTGCTCAGACCATGCATTTAGAAATTATTTTCCTTGGAAAAATAAAGAGGAGTAATTCTGTGGTCGTAAACCAGGGAAAATTTCTTTCACACCAGAAAGGGTGTATGAGTGCTCTAAGGCAGGATTACATGCCTAGCTTAATACACCTGTGTGAAAGTTGCTTCTAAACCTGGAGTTTATCGTACACTACTCTAATTTTATTTTATTTTAAAATGAATTTTTAATATATGCAATTTCTCAGCTTCACTTTTATTTTGAATTGGCTTGGCAGAGAAGCCCTTTGTGGGTTCAGTTAATCCAGCACGTTCTGAGTGATTGATAGCAGGTAATTTTGAAAGCATATGAAACCAGATGAGTTCACCATCATATCCTCCCACACCTCTCTCTGTTTCTACAAGTGCAAAGCTCAGAGCGTCCCGAGATGAGCGCCTTGCCCTCGTAAGCTACTTACTGAAGATCCTTCAAAGACTTTGCCTTGAATTTTTCCAGTCTCTCAAACTGATACAATCATTGAGCATCCATAACACTCGTAGCAAAGCAATTTCTCATCTTTGAACATTCATGCTACTCTTCTACACATCTATCCACATTCTGCCATGCCATTTTTGACATAAGAACACTGCACACAGGATTCAATTTGTGGATGGATGAAGGGTACATCAGTGGCCTACTGATGGTTCTATTGCCTTTACTCAAGTCCTTTCCTAGTTTGCATTTTTGGCCACTACTTCACAATGATACCTGCTTTTAGCTATGCCTCTAAATTGGTATCAGCAAGTTAAAGTACATTGAAAAGGGAAAAAAACCTCCCAAACTTAAAATCTTTAAACTACAAAGTTATAACTCAAGGAACTGAAGAAACACGGTCCTTATGGTAAACACTACGTGAGATGAATGAGAATTTCACATATGCCCTAAAACTCTAGGCACTGTGCACAGAATTAGTCAGCCCAGCTCCATCTTTTAGTCAGCAAGACATCAGAGGGCATTTTTAAATTGCTATCTGTTTTCTGCAGCCAGTTCATTTTAATAGCTAAGAAACAACCACACTGTTTCTCTTTGAAGAAGTCAACAACATGAGAGATGATGAAGAGGACTCATCAGGTCTCTGGCTATTGTACAGTGATGGTTTCTCAGATAACGGTTGACATTCTTTCCTCTTCTCTCCCTTCCCTTTGAGTAAGGGTTAAGAAACTTTTAGAGTTTCTTAGAAAAATCACTGCGATAATTTACTGCTACTTTCCCTTTAAGAAACCTTGGATTTCTGGAACTGTCAGCAAATCTTGCGCAACTGACGCAGCTGAAATTATTTCCCTTGATCACTGCTGATACAGCTTGAGGTGCAACATCATTCACACCACCCAGACAGCAGCAATTGTCTTGTCCTTTCATCCTCCAGTGGCAGAGCTACTGCACAGCTTGAGAAAGCATCATAAAAATCCAGCTGATTTCCACAGAGTTGTTCTGTTAATGAACTTTGCTCATCAACTTCTACGGAGTTTCAGAATTCAGATGCTTAAGGCATTTTCTTAAAAAAAAAAGGTGTCTCCTCTTGATAAACTTTCCTGTCTTAATGAGCAATACGGGCACATACTTATTCATGGAATCCAGTGCATATACCAGCTCTGCAAATTAAAATCGAAACAAAACACACCACCTTTTCATCTTGCAGGGTATCATACTCCCTGGCTATTCTGAAGACAAAATAGTATTATTGCAGCACAGCTACTGACAAAACAGTCTAGTTACTTCCATCAGCATATGTCCTTGGGCATTGTGCCTGTCACCAGCACTGGAATAAAAAAACCCAAACAAATTAATTTCATCTTCCGTATTTTAAAGTCAGTGAAAAGTCTACCTCAGATACTCTCACCTTCCATTAACAAACCAGACTTTCCTTGAGGATGACCTCGTAGATAGGCAAGATTCACACAGGAGTCTAAAATTTCACTCAAATGGGAATGCAGCACTTTTGTTTAATGCTCAGCATTTGTTCTAAAGATCCAGTTCACAACACACCAAACTATTTAGAAGCACGTGGCAGACTGGGTGTCCTACCTCATTTTGCTCTGAGCTTAGAAGAAAGCTCCTATTCACAATCAACATCAAAAGCATCTTTTGCATGTGCTCCATGCAACAAAATCCAAGGGCAGCCACTCATGTTCAGGTACCTGCGGGAAGCAAGCAGGAGGGTAGTGCCTCTGGACTGACCTTTCCAAGAGAACACTCTACCAGCTGCTATTGCCTCGCACAAACTTAGAGGAACTGCACTTTAAAAAGTTACATGAGTGAGTGCTTTTCTACCGAATCAGGTTATTGAAAGGAAGATGGCACAACCAACTTAATCATGCAGTGATTTAACCTACTGATTATAGTCGTAATCCCAGTGCACGCACACACACAGCTACCTTATATACTAAGTTTTCTATAGACTAAGATGGGACTAAACAGAATTTAGTCACAAAGGCATGCCTTAACATAGTAATACTGCATCTAGAGTTCATACCTGTGTAAGGGTAGAATAACAAGTAAATCAGAAATGAAAGCTGCCAGCCTGTGATGCTACAGTGAGATATACCATGACTACTGCCACCACCACCACCACCAAGAAGAAATGAGGTTGAAACCACAGAAAAAAAAAAATCATAGAGTTGCTTTGGATAGAAAAGACCACTAAGATCATCGAGTCCAGCCACTAAACCACGTCACTAAGCACCACATCACAGAATCACAGAAGGTTAAGGGTTGGAAGAGACCCTGAAAGATCACCTAGCCCAACCCCCCTGCCAGAGCAGGATCATATCTTTTAAAGGGATGGTGGCTGCAAACAAAACTCCCCCTCCTGCAACTTGAGGACATTTCCTCTTGTCCTATTGCTTGTTGCTTGGGAGAACAGACTGACCCCTACCTCGCTACAATCTCCTTTCAGGTAGCTGTAGTGTGTGATCAAGTCTCCTCTAAGCCTCCTTTTCTCCAGGCTAAAAAACTTCAGTTCCTTCAGCTGCTCCTTGTAAGATTTATGCTCTAGACCCTTCACCAGCTTCACTGCCCTTCTTTGGACATACTCTAGCACCTCAATGCCTTTCTTGTAGTGAGGGACCAAATACCAAACCCTGTATTCAAGGTGCAGCCTCACCAGTGCCGAGTACAGGGGCACAATCACTTCCATAGTCCTGCTGGCCATACTATTTCTGATACAAGCCAGGACACTGTTGGCCTTCTTGGCCACCTGGGCACACTGCTGGCTCATACTCAGCCAGTTGTTGACCAGCACCCCCAGGGCCATTACCACCAAGCAGCTTTCCAACCACTCATGCCCAAGCCTGCAGTTTGGTTTTGTTGTGATACAAGTGCAGGACCCAGCACTTGGCCTTGCTGAACGCGCTGGCCCATCAAACCAGCCTGGTCCATATCCCTCTGTAGAGCCTTCCTACCTTGAAAGCAGACTGACACCCTTGCCTAACTTGGTGGTTTCTACAAAATTGCTGAGGGTGCTCTCTATCTCCTCGTCCAGATCATTGATAAAGATATTAATGAGAACAAGCCCCAGTACTGAGCCCTGGGGAACATCACTTGTGACTGCCCACCATCTGGACTTAACTCCATTCACCACTACTCTTGAGGCCTGGCCATTCAGATAATTTCTCACTCAGTGAAGTGTACACCCATCCAAGCCATGGGCAGCTAGTTTCTTCAGAATGCTGTGGGAAACACTGTCAAAGGCTTTACTAAGTTCCAGGCAGACAAGATCCACAGCCTTTGTCTTATCCACTAAGTGGTCACCTTGTCATAGAAGGAGATGAGGTTAGATGAGAGCCTAAAGGAAGAGTATAGAGGAAGGGCAGCTCAAAGCTGAAAGTAGTGCCAGTAGAAATGCAAAAGTGTGTCCCAGGAAAATCCTGCCAGATACATCCCAGTCTGGATGACTCATTTAATAGAGTAAGGAGATTCCCCATAGCATATCCATGAAAAGGAGGAGGAGGAGCATATGCTGGATGCTAAAAGATTGTTCTATATCTCTATTATACTGTGGTTAAAGCTCCTGGCACCTGGCCACTATCAGTAGGACACGAGTTGGAATTTCTTGAAAGGTATCAAATACCAAGTAGTAAATGTCTAAGCTTTGGCAACAGAAGCCAGGATCAGCTCACAGGAGTCAAAAAGGGCTAGTGCCACGCTGTGGTAAGCTCTAGAAAAAATAATTTCAATGCCCTGTTTAATGTAGCAAGGGATGAATCAGATAAAGGAGTTAGCTTGCTGGAAAGGTGACAGTTTTTGACTAAACATCTATTGGCAGAACAATCAGCAGGGAAAAAAAAGAAAAAAAAAGAATGAGGTTATTTAATAGATATTTAAATAAAATACTACATTTTGTAAACATTGCAGGAGTATGGAACACAATCATATATAAGCTACACACGGCAGCAGAAACTAATTTTCTTTAAGATGCTAAAGAAGCTTTAAAAGGTTAAACAAACTTAAAAATTTAGTATAGCAGATGATGCCATGAAAAGCAAAGAAAATTATTCTTAATTCTACTTCACATCCATTACGAAAAGATGAAAACATACAAAATTGTGAGTTTTTTATATATATATACAGACAGACATATATAAAGCAAACACAATTACTTTGACTCAAAATTTCTTCCAGCATGTGTAACAGAAAAAAGAAGTAACATATGCAGTTCTTTTGGAAAAAAAAATGGAAAGATAAAGGCCGTCTTCTGCGATTAGTAGTTACATATTGCCTTTGGGTTTTAAACTTTTATCGTTAGAGATTGCTCAAAAGCACTCCTAAGAGACCCAACCAGTTTAGAGAGAGAGATTTGAAAAAGCGATCTGTTTGAAATGCGTGCAGAAGTGTTGAATTAGATGAGAAATAGCAGAGGAAACAAGCTTTTAATATTTCATGGAACTTTCAAAGGAAGTGTCCGGTGCTAAAGTTGTGAGGAGATGAAAATCAGAGTCTTGACTGCCCTGCTTTTCACTGCAGGCTACTGAGAAAGCAAGCCCTTCAGAGGCTGAGCCCTACAACACACAGCATCTTGCAACGTACTGAAACACAGTGAAGTGTGTTTTCCTAAAAAAATTAATAAAATAATAATAAAAAGCTCCACAAAATTATGAAAATAGCTCATAAACATTAATTTTTCCAGTATCGATATCTACTTTCCCCAAGCGAGTCCAACACAGAACTTGTTCAGCTCCTGTATCAAGAAGCACTTTCTCATTTTCAATGTTGTAAAGTGCAGGGCTGAAATAAAATGACATTGGTTGGGTTTCTACCACTTCCAGAAAAGGTTTTGCCTTTGTAAATTAACTAGTAGTTTTATCAGTTGAGCCAAACAGAACTTTACACGGAAGTTTCTAAGCTATGATTTTCTTTAAAACGCATTTCAATTATGCAGAAACTGAGACAACAAAAGAATCGTATTAGACCAATTAGGATAAGAGAATCTAATTATCAGTGAAACATAACTCAAGTATATCTGATGCTAAAATGAACATGTGAAGTTGCTAGATGGATAAAAGCCCATTTAAAGTGAAGCCTAGGGAAAGTGTACGTCTTTTACATTCAGCTGCTGTGCCATGTTACTGTGAGCTAGTTCCCACAGCTAGAAGGGCATGAAGCAGAAACAGCTGCCAAGATGACATGCTTAAACCAGATATTATTTTGTCTCCCATCCCCAGGAACTGTAATGGCATAGTAAAAGTGCTGTCATAAGTAGAAACAAAGGCATTCAAAATGAACGCGCTGTGTCTTTTTTTTTTGTTTTTATCTTTGAACTTTTATTTTGGTGTGTGCATTTCCATTCCCACGTGCAGCTGAATACGGTCCCACAGTCCTTATTGCAAGAGACATAACTATATTACGCCAAAGAGTGGAAGGATTTATTCCAGCAGCTTAGGAGAGCTGTGCCTTTGTGCCTGCAGGGATCAAGTGTGCCTTATTACTGACTATTTTTTACAGACTTCTCATTTTATGGACTTACTATCCTAAGCCCACAGAGCTTCCATCCTGCTAGGAAAATGCTCAGAAGAAAAGGGGTGCATTCAGAGACCGACCAACGGCTAAGGAAAGGAAACGTCTCAGACAGAACCCTGGCCGAGAGGGAATGCCAAGTGTCTGCGTGCAGGTGGCAGATACAAGCAGCTCCCCTGCTCCTGGCCAGCACTCTGCACAGAAATTGATAGTCATCGACTTACAGGGACCATTTGCATTGCCTCTGTATTCGTTTAGAGCACCAGTAGAGGCAGAAATGGTTCTAAGCTTCTTCACTGCTTTCTGATCCCTTTTGATGACATCATTTTCGACGTCAGGCTCAAAAGCTGTGTTAGGACAATGGTGTTTACCTGAAGCACAGCTCTGCGCTCTCAGAGATCCAGTTCACCAGTGTGTTCTGGGAGGGTAGTAGAAGTTACCAAGAGACTCTATTTCCACATAAATCAAGTTTTGATTGCTTGATTTTGAAGTCTTCAGTTTTCTTAGTTAAAAAAACCACAACCCAACCCAACACCACAACATGGCACACCCCAAATTCCCTCCTTACATTATTGTGGGTTGGGTTTTTTTTGTTGTTGTTGTTTTTTGGGTTTTTTTTTTTCCTCATAGCAAGAGCTATCATAATTGACTTTGCAATGACTTTGCTGGTCTTCTCATTTTTCCTGAATCATCTTAGACATCCCGGCCAGTTCATTATGCTTTCTGTAGCTCAGGTGTCAATCAATATTGGACACTTAGGACTAAGAGCTGAAGAACAGATGGGAAAAAACCCAACTGGAGACTAACCTGTACTCCTCAGACTGTATTTATAGCGGGAACATGAATTTAAAAAGGAAAATAAATTTTCTTTTGAGGTGACACCTGCAAGCCTCTCTTTTTTCACCAGCTTTCAGTACCCTGCTCCAACACTTACCGTAACGTAGTTCCCTTGCTACTTTGACTATTTCTACACACTCTGAACCCTCTTTCATTTATATTCCTGTGACTAAACACATCTTTTCCTTGCCACTTAAACTCCCACGGTAAACTTGGAGGCATGAAGT
Source organism: Actenoides hombroni (assembly GCA_024336885.1). Classification (NCBI taxonomy): domain Eukaryota; kingdom Metazoa; phylum Chordata; class Aves; order Coraciiformes; family Alcedinidae; genus Actenoides; species Actenoides hombroni. The sequence continues at coordinate 15,703,429 of WUAM01000431.1, forward strand.
TTAGCATCAGCCGCTTTTAAGTTTGAAGGTCAATAAACTTCTGGATACCATTTTCACAAAGAAGCAGGGGCACGGTGCACCAGCTATGAGCAGACGAAGGATGCTCAGGTAGCACTAACTCACACTACATACAATATTCATGAATGAAAATGGAGGCTGGAAAGAGAAAACAGGGAATGGAGGAACCATGATGAATGACTTTTTTCAAGCATCCTCAGAAAGAGACTACCAGCCCTAGAAAACAATGATGCACGTGAAGAACTTGAGACAGTTCAGATAAAGACACAGATTTTTTTTTTGAACAGTCAAAGCCAAGGTTCTGTTTTAATTTCATTAAGATGCTACTGGAGTTCTGCTGTATTAGCCAGGTTCCCTTTAGACTGATATTTAGTCCTGGCAGCTATTTTCCTTTTACAACATGGGTCGTTCCTCATGCAAAAAAAAAAAAAGCAGGATAATTTACATATTTTCAATATAGTTTGATATGTAATCTGGCACAACTACACCCTGATTTTTGTTGTGGCTTTCCAATACATGTCAATAATTATTTAATTACCAGTATAGCTCTTTCTGCTCTCTTGGAGGGTAAGCTGTGTTTGCTTTTCTGAAGTTCTGAATATCAAATTCATCAATATTATCACAACATGTGTCATCCACAGATATTCTGATCCTTTTCTCCCAGGAATGTCACTCCACTGCTACATTTTTCCCTTCAATTTCAATTCCATTTAGGAGATTCTGATCTCATGATCAAACCTGCAAATGCTTCAGCTGCATACTCGACTGAACAGTTATGCTCAAGTTGGTAGAAACACTTGCCTCATGATGCTTACTGCCACAATTAAAAATTAAAGGGAATTCCAGATTTATCCAAATATCTGTCAGGAAGTTGTGAACTAAAACAAGCATAGCCCCAATATCAATGCTAGGTTTCAGGGTTTTTTTGTTTGTAGGTTTTTTTGGCTGATGTTTTGTTTGCTTTTAGTTTTTTTGTTTGTTTATTTTGTGGTTTTCTCGTTGTTTGTTTGCTGGTTCTTTGTTTTTTTGTTTTGTTTTTTATAAAAACTACACTCTTGTTTGTTTTCTTTTGCATAGGTCTCTATAGGGTTCTCCAGCTAAGGTATTCTTCAGCTCTAAAGTGCCCACTTAGTGAATTTCCACTTCAATCTGTAGTGGAATGAACCAGTAGAGAAGGATTTCTGTTGTAATTAAGCAAAAGACATATTTCTTCTGAGATCCAAGTATATCCACTAAGACATTATTTCATTTTTAAATGTGTTCTGTTTTTTAAGTAAACTGAAACAGAAGACAATGATTAGGAATCTAAAAAGGGCTATCATGCGGGATATCATGAGAAGGTTTTGAATAGTACTGAGTATGCCATTTTGCAATTTGCTTCTGGTTGTAAAGTCAAAGCCAGACAGAATGATAGGCGAGATAAAATCTGATTATGCTTTGAGTACTATAACGCTGAACCCGTGTTATAAAATACATGATGTACATATTAAAGATCACTGCTAGTCCTTCCAGTAATTGAATCAACCTGGTAACATTTTGCTAAGGCTTTCAAATAAGACGTGTGCCAAAATTAGGAAAAGCAAGATTCTGAAATGATAAAGACAAAAAAAATAATAATACTAAAAAAAAAAGATTTCAAGTAGCTCATATGTTACATTCGATTTTGTATGTAAAAGCAAAACTGCTTCATTTTAAATCCTGTGCTGTTGCTTCATTTTCAGTTCAACTCCTAAAAGGCTTATTTCCTTCTGATACTGCTCCAGTTGCTCTCTGTGGGAAACTATAGAGTTTATATATTATTCATCCAACTAAAAACCCTGAGGCAGGACCCCTGTGGAGCCTCTTTAGTAATTGGTCTCCAGATGCTGGTGATATGCAGTGCTCTAAAAGTCCTTAAACATCATGAGAACACAATTCCATCTGCTTTTCAAGCTGCGTATGTTTAAAGGAACAACACTGACTGCTCACCCACATTTTCATCCAGCTCCTACAGTAGCTAATTATTCAGAAATCATATGCATTAAGCTACAATTTACGTGGCTAATGCAACAGCATAAACATTTGCAAATGAAATAATCACTGTATTATTTAATAAATATGTGACATAGCTGAGCAATCTATCCACAAAAGCAGTGTACGTTGACAGCAAAATTATCTGTTGCTTTAATGTTCCAGAATACACACAAGCAGGAGGCTGAGAGTGAAAATTTGAGCAGGAATCGTTCTGTATTAGCATACCCAGACAAGATGCAGGTACGTGCAGCAAAAGTTCATTTGGCATTTGCATTTATGCCCTGAAAGAGTAAAACGATAACAACGTTTAAATCTTAATTCAGTGTGACTCCAACATGGGCATTTATGCAATTCACTGAAACAGGAACAAAATTAGTTTGTTCTACACTTGAATGGTCAGCCTCTGTATTTTCTTGAACTCCCTCAACTGTCAATAATAAGCATTTTAATACTTCTTTTTCCAAGAACAGCATGTTCCAAAATATATTATTTTTCAGGACATCTCACTTGCAAGCGTTGTTTAAACACTAACAATGGAAGTTATTAATGACAAATCAGTTTAGAACTGCAAAGGATGCTGACAAATCAATCAGTCATTCATCTAACAGTACTTTCTCATTTTCGTCTCATTTCGACCCATCTCCAGGGTTCCCTGCTACAGCCTGTACAGTATCACTGTTCTTTTTCTTAAGTCTCCTCCAAAAACTCCTTTTTCCCTCAAATGCCATCTTGTAAAGACACTTGAAAGGCAGCAGTTCAAGGCTGACAAACTAATTAAGTTCATTTGGCCTAGAGTTGCTGTTTGTCATCGAGGTCAGCGAGAAGAAACCGACACAATTTGTACCCTTGTGCCACAAAGGAGACACATCTAGGTGGTGAAAGAAGAATTACGTGACGTGAAATCAGACGCAAGACACACTAGGAGCAGCAAGACCTATCAAACGTGGCTGATACAGAGCCATGCCTCCTCAAGAAGGGTGAAAATAAAAGCTCAAGTGGGTATAGAATGCCACACACTAATGAGTATGCTAGGTAATGAAGAGGAATAACATGGATAAAACACAACCTACTTGGGTTGGAACGAAATTTTGTCAAAAAATGATGAAAGAGGTTCTGAGCAGTGTACCATCAGAAATCAGGTACAGGTCTTCAGGATGAGACGGGAGGTTCTCTTCCCCAGGGGAAGAAAAAGGACCAACTGCTGCTTACTGATAGCAAGAGCCAACAGATTTCTTATCACTATCTTTGGGTCAGCAAGAGGCAAAGAAATATTGGATGCAAAGTTTTGGCCGGCTATAAAAAAAAAAAAGCTGTCAAGACAGTTTCCTCAGAATAATGATATATGACTAAAAAATAAAATAAAAATTAGGGCAGTAGCTCAAAAAACATACATTATAATGCCACTGCTTACAGTAAAGCAACCTGGAAAGAAGCTTAGGTAACAACGGTCTTATGGTGCTTATTTATGCAAATTTTTACACCTTTAATGAAGATGCTCTCTGAATTTCAGTAGCCAAGGCCAAACATACAGGAATTCATGTAGAGTGTTCTAGACTGGAGAACCAGCTTTAACCTAATTTGGAGTTCATGTTAGGACAGCTTCCTCCAAAACAAAAATTCATACACACAGCCTTTACCCTTGGTTATAGATATACTGCTACTCACTTTAGAATTATTATAGTAAGTATCATTTACCTGATAATTCCTAAATAACCCGTGGGGAGTTGCAAAGCCCAACAGAGCTCCACTCTTCTATAATCATCACTGGTATGTAAATGGTAACTCAGCTGTTGTAACCTGGTAGCACTTCAGTGAAAGGACTGGAACTGTGCTAATATAAAAAGTTGGTATGCTTTGGGAGTTCTCACAGCAGCAAGGAGTCTATGTAGGGATGGGACAATGGGAACACTAATACCTTTCTGCAGCGTTCAGAAGACCATGAAAATGTGGTGCATCTATTGATGAAATATTCTTAAGAATCATGCCATAGTAAAATTACAAATGATGGCAAATTTTTATGAAAATAGAAACATCACAGCGACCTCTAATGGGAAAAGGCATTTATGACCCTTGTCAGTAGCATAAAATTGCCTTAATTTATGATGATAATAAATTTTTTATAACATCCTTTGGAAAGCTTCATAGATTATCGAGTTCTATTTATTTTTGTTGAATTTCACTTTCAAAATCAACTCTGGCTGTTGGGCCACTAAGAATAAGAACCACCTTCAGTCCAGACCCTCTCACTTACTGCATCCAGTGTGCTTTTCACTGGAGAGAACTTTCAACTTCATAGTGCCCACCAAAAAAGGCAAAGGTTTCTCTTAGAAGAGATATTGCATCTGACAGAGGAAATACGGTTAGAAGAAAGAAGCTTATCTGAATACAAAAACACTGTAACAGATGGAAAAGGAACCTCATGGTCTTTATATTAGCAATATAAAAATAAATCTGTGCTAGATGCACACTTGCAGCATTAGGAAAACTGAAGAATCCATGTTTACACAGGCAACGTATTCCAAAGCGACATGTGTCGCGTATGCGTTTACATCTCCCCCTTGCCCAAATGTACAGACTGAAATAATGTTGTGATAAGAGGAAAGCTATTATAAGCAATTCTTGAAGTCCTAAGTATGCTCATGAAGTTTTCAAATGCTTTCAAGTAACCCCACCAGCAGGTGTGTGAAACTTCTGTATAAACCAAACCATTATAAATAATAATCGGGAGAGTAATTTCTTTTGAGCATGAACATATTCATATACAGTTTTAAATATCCCAGACACCTAACAAAAACCTGGCAATGCAAGGCTTACATTCCTTTGTATATGTCTGTCTGTGACAGGGTTCATGGCCAGCAGAGCCTTGAAAAAGTCAAGATAATTAGAAAGCAATACAACAACGTATTTTTTCCTTAAGTACCTATACAACTCTACAGCTGTTACATGACTCTGATTTCACTGCCTTACCAAGCTCTCAGTTCCTCCTAAAGGTATTTGCACTACAGAGGTCTACCTTCCACGAAATACAAGTGAGAACATGCAACTGTCTTGCTTTTTCCTATTCCTCCCCTAGCCTCCATGCCTGTCCTAGCAGAACAGCGTACACATGATAGAGAAGAGGAAACTCATCCTGCAAAGGGTTAAAAAACCAGCATCCACCATCCTTGAATGTCCCTCCGTTGAACACCAGAAAATTGAATTTATTCTCAGAGGTTCTCTCAGATCAACACTGAGGTAACTCCTCACCCTTAACACCACTGCTCTGGAAGGAACCTCTTGGGTCACAGTCCTTGCTGTCACAGGCAGTCTTAGAGACTCTATATAGCAACCAAAATCTTCAGCCATGGTAACCAATACCTTTTTTCCTCTACTTTGTAAAAACAAGTCAGAATGTTCTTTTTTCTGCATTCTTTTTCCAAGAGAACAAACACTTTTCTGAAAATCCTGTTGAGATGTCTCAACTTCAGATTTGGAGGGAACAAATGCATTGCTTTTCTACCTAAGCTGTGTATTTATTTTAATTTTTTTTTTAAATTTTTTTTTCTTAAGTCACATTTGGAGACAACATTCAGGAAAATAGAACCCTGCATAGATTTATTACCTTAACCATCTTGAAAATGTATATAATCAGGAGGGATGACAACAAGGTGATAAGAATTCAGTGCTTCCTACTGCAAACAGTATTCACTCCGACATATCTGTTCTCACAATTACGTACTAACTCTCTTTTCTTAGTAGCAAATTAAAATCTTTTAAAGATGCTTAATCTCCAGCTGAGAAAAAATGAAAATAATCCCATTTTTCCACATAGGTGTGCAGAAAGACACGCAGCCCTTCTACACACAAAGCATACACGTGTGTGTCTGTGAACGTGCATGCATTCACCATTTGTAACAAGTCTCCTTCTCTACACAACTTTTATCACTGGAAACCATTATTGAGAGTCTATATTTACAGAGAGTGAGGTAAAGAATCCTCCCCAACAGCATGATGCAAAAACTGACTACATACAAACTGTAAATATTGTAATGAAATAACTGAGACAAGCAGCATATTGCTCAGAAACACAATATTTGAAGCAATTACAAATTAATAATTGAAGCACCTGCTATTTGAAGCCGTTTAATAGCATTTCATTAAGTATCTCACGAGGTATGTATGGAAAAAAAGAAGTATATATTTTTGGCCTACTAACTGTTTGCATTTTGTACTTAAAGGTATGCAACTCAGCAGCATTATTCATTACAGTTTTAAGACTTGGAATATTCTTTGATGCATTGGAGTTCTCTCATTCCTACTTCATCACTGGATTTTATGATTGAAAAAAGCTATTCACTTAGTTACTGAGTTTCTATTAATGAGGTTATATAGCTCTGAACCTGCTGCCAGAAGCCTCACACTCAGGATAGGATGTTAAGCTTAATGTATAAAGCAACTCTTTGGATGTTTCTCCTAAGTGGGGTGGCATTCTGTGATTGTCGTACTGCAAGTCTTAGAATTATTTTCTATTTGCACTTTTTATTACTGTATGCCATCAGTCTATAGGGAAAAAATGAGACTTTGCTATGAGATGACTGCCACTTGGAGCAGCTAGGGAGATGCATTTATAACGCTTGGAAAGTTAAGCAGCAGTTTGGAGAGTTATGGCTCACAGCTGAGAGTTTGGAAGAGATTATATTAATTTTCTTAGAGAAAATCACTGTAGTAGAATAATCAAATTTCTGACTAAGAGAAATGCATCAGCAAAATAATCCTGAGAGGACTGGGAACATGAAACAATTACAGTAAAAGGCAACTTTATGGATTTCTGCTTTATGTTAGTTGTGTCCTAAACCCCTGTGAACAAGGCCTATTTCTGAACAATTTTTTTGAGGGAAAGCTGAAGCAAAGCAAACAACATCAAAGTACACGGGATAAATATATAGCATACAGCATTTGTCTATGTAACTTGGTTAAATAATGTAGTAATCTGGGAGAAATTTTCCCATGGATTTAGCATGCATTTGGAAGGCAAGACCAGAGCAATTCTTTTCAGAATTAAAAATATATCTAGAAATCAACACCACAGTAAAATAACAACTACTGCAATAACCTGCTAAATAACATGGGCTAACATCTGTAAAACTCCACATCCTTCCTAAGTTACTTGAAAGGATAAAAATTAACCACCAGTTGTTATGATTATTTTTGAATTCAGAATCAAGAATGCATTCTACAGTTTCTAGTTGTTTTGCCCTATGTAAAAGCCCCTGCATTAAATCACTGCTAGCATTATAGATTATATTAAGTTTATATACTTCAATGACATTATTGATTATGGAAGGTAACTATAATTATATATTCATGTCTTTATTTCCATAGGTGATAATATTTATGAAATATGCCAGTGGAATTACAATGGAAGTTAATGGTCTTCCTAAACAGAGTCAAACAAAAAACAGCAGCAAGACTGCACTGATGAAATACTTTGTCTTCTGTAGGAATTACTTTTGGAACTAAGAAGCTCATGCTTCCATGATATTAAGATGATATTAACGTCTTGAAGGCAGCGTGACTTTGGCATCAATATGCTGCTTCTGTCCCTCTTTGAGGCCTTCGTGTTTCATTTAAATTAAAAGCAGACTGTGTTTTTCTTCCTACTGCACATGGAAAAGTCTTCTGTACTATAATATATACTAGAACATATACAATTTCACCAGTAACAATCATACATGAATTTAGTGGGGGGAAAAAAAAAAGGCAACAACATTCTCAAGACTATTAGGACACATTTGGAGACTGTAAGAGCCTTTTATTCTTATTGCTAAAGAGTTGAGAAAATAAACTATTTTGTGTCTATTATGTATGCAACAATAGATATATTGAAGTTGCCTTTGCAAAGATTCAGTGGATGTGTAGATGGAATGTTAGATAGGAAATCATTGTCTTTATATCTATTATAGAATAGCACTTAAAAGTAGTATAGAATCATTTAATGAGAAAAATATATTCACCCATATTTCCCAACCTCCCTAAATATGAAATGTATTAAATGTATTAATCAATAATGTGTCGCTAGAGCGTAACCCTTTTATCTCTGAAGTCAGAAGATTAAGTCTGGTGCTGCCCAAGCAGACAGATCACCTATACCATAAAAATGATTCCTGTTGAGGAAATTTGAATTGCCTCTGTCCCATAGCAGATGCACAAATTTGGGTAGAAAGAAGTGTTACAAAACTGACTTTAGAGCTAGGTGGTTCCAAGCCTTTCTGCTTGGAAAGCCCAAGAGGTGCCCAACTGTGGTGCTGAAAGGCCAGGCTTGATGCTTCAGATGGATGTGGCCAACTGCCAGGGACCAGATGCAGCTTGCATCCATCCAGGCGTCACTGAAAGCAAACCAGCTCCAACCCAGAACCAGAGGAAAGCATAGTGGTGCACTGTCCCACTTGCTCAGTATCAGAGCATCAGAAGGAAACAGCGGGGCAGAGGAGTGATCCCCCCACAGTAATGCTTCCCTAGCTAGCAACTTGGGGAAATACAGACTTTGAAGTTGCATCTGGAACACCACTTTTCTCACTAATCAATAAATCTGTTCTGTATGACTTCACCTGATGAAATTTCTGCAAACCCAGTTAAAGATCACAGTATCTTGAAAGAATAAGCTCCGTCTTGGACTCCTACTTCATAGGATAAAAGGAAAAAAAAATAATTGTTCTTTATGTTCTCAGCCTAGTAATTTCTTAAGTGTCTCTTCATTGTTACATCAAGACAATGAGAAATAACATCAACAGTTTCCTCACCATTTTCTTTTGCATATATCTGTGTAGATCAGGATGAGTTTGGTAATTTTACAATGCACTAGATTTTTCACTAAGATGCTCAGCATCCTATAGACACTCAATCTATGCAACCATGCTAGCATCTACAGTCATTTTCTTTACCCTACCAGTTATTCTAAGCTCATCCATACTAGTGACACAGAAACCTGTTCCTCATTTTCTTTATGAAAGTACAAAATTACCCTAGCTAGAGCTTATTGTTTTACTTTAAATAACAAAGTAAACCAGAAGTATACACATTCTACAATAAAGGAAATTCATAGCTAAAAACATATAACCTATCACTTCAGCTGCTTAACTCACAGTTGAAAAAAAAAATCCCCTACAAAACAGGGTAAAACAGGGAGAAAATACTCTATGTTCACCAAAGACCAGTTAAAAACATGTTAAAAAGAAAGAGAAAAGAGAAGAGAAGAGAAGAGAAGAGAAGAGAAGAGAAGAGAAGAGAAGAGAAGACATTCACCTTATTACCCATCTTTGCCTGTAAGATTTTGTTGCTGCTGGCTTTAAGTCTAAGAAAAGGAGCAAATAATTTCTTTGCCATCTTCTTGCCAAAGCTCAAAACTGCCCCATAATCAAACAGGATTCAGCTGATCAGATTTTAGGACAATGACAATTAATTACTTTTAGCTATGGAAATAATTGGGTTTTTTTGGAGGAAAGAAAATATTTTGGCTGGGATGTGACATAATTTTTAGTTTCTTTCCCAAATAAAATCCACAATGTAAGAAAGGCTTTCTTCAAGCATACAAGCAAGTGTAATGAAAAAGAAACACAATTTTTCAGAAATTGGTTTGATGATTAGGAAACCTCCTAATTTAATAAAAGATGCAGATTGCATCACTGTCAAACAGAGAAGGAAATCTCTGAAATTTTTGAGTGAGCGAGCATTCACCTCCCCAAAATAGCAAATTACAAAAATAGCACTTGGAGGACTGATACAAAGGCACTGCCTGTTGGTCAGCTCATTATCTGTATAAACTAATTACTTGGCAGGAGGCAAACTCTAAAATATTAACCAGAACTAAAGGCAGAAGTAGTCAAAACCAGAAATGACTTCTGAAATGACTCTTAATAATCTCCACTTATCGGGCTTCAGTACACTTTGTGGAACAGGCTCAGAGGAAGCAAACTGGACTGCTTTGGGGCAATATTAAATCAGAAGATGCTCCAGAAGGACATCCAATATCTTTTTATTGCTAATGGGTATTCAAGCAACGGAGTGAGAGCAAAACTAGTCCGAAGTGACTTGCTCTAATAATAACAGTGCAGATTTTGGCTCCTCAGCACCTACTGCTTCCTTTGGCAAAGCATCTTCTGCTGCACTGTACTACCTGCTGCAGGCTCAGATCCCTCCACTATATGGGGATTAATTCAAATATCACCAGAGGCAAACATACAGCACTGGAGACATCATCAAGAGGAACATCGTGGCAAAGAGCTTTACGAAACAGGGTCGCTGAGTAAAACCACAGACTTATAAGCAATGGTGAAAGTTGCTAGCAAGGAACATTAAATGCCTTCCTGAAAAACTAACCTGATGTGGTGGAAAGACACGGACATAAGGGACATAATTCAACTGCTTTAAGGAGATCTTTATGCCCCAAAGAAATTTGAATCAAAAAAAGAATTTTCACAAAGAACGATAAATTATGTATAGGTACTAAAGATGATTAATCTTAACTTTAGGACAGAAGACCCAGCCCGGCACACAGCACTAGAAGAAACTCATCCTAGAGTAAGCAAGCATCTGAAGCAATCTCAACACCACCACTGTCAACTTATGGAGGACAAGCTTCCCAGAGGACTGGAAAAGGGCAAACACGGTACCTATTTTTATACAATGGAAGAACAATTGAGGCCCTGAAAATGTACAAACTAGTCCAAGTAGATTCAACCCCCAGAAAAATACTAGAGGAAAAAAAAAAAAATAAAAGCCAAACGAAAACCAACAATAGAATACAACTTAAGCACCTATAAAAGACCAAGATCAGGAAACACCACCACAAGTTTGCCTGTAGAAAGTATCTCAAACAATTCTGTTTTCTTCTCAAAGAGGTTAACTGCCAAGTGGATTAGACACTGGAGAAATGCAGTGCATCTTGGTTTTTATTTGACATAATGTCCTAGGACTTTCTTGTAATGAAGATGCCCAATATCCACAAATATTTCAGAACTTTAAAGCCTTATAACGTACCAGTAACTTCTGTTCTTGTTTCCCCCTTATATAAAGGGACACGGGTAGAATTTTTTGAAGTCAAAATCCAGCACACGGATTTAGCAACACAAAATTAAGAATACAGGGATTTGGATTCATTTGCAATCAAGGAAGATACGGCACTTAGTCTACATCTGCTAGTGGGAAGAAGCATCGTAAGAATCAAGAGTTATTAAAGAAAGACTTTAAGACAATCGTGAAGCACGATGTAGGACATCCCATATCAGCCTGGCAGATACTGAGATGCTGCAGCAAGGAACTGGCGAGGATAAAGTCTGAAGGTGAAAACTAAGAAAGCAGCCACGAATGAGACTTGAGTCGAGGGTAAAAAAACCAGAAGAAACAAAATTATGAAATAATGACAGAAGCACAATAAAAATACATTTTGAAAAGCTACTCCATTTCACATGTCAATATTTTTAAAGGATTCCCCAGGCCCTTTTACATAGAAGTACACAATCTCGTTAAGAGGCCATGTTTGTGAATTCTCTTTTGGTAAACACAACGTGGGTATCTGGCAATGTTTGCAAGTACATGTAGGAAAACATCAAATAAGCAAACACATGCCTTAAATCTGACTCATGCTTCTCCCTATGGATTTCATACTCTTGGAGCAATCACTTCACTGACTTTTGTTTTCACAGATTTTAGGACCTACAGGAACGGATGCAAATGCTTGCAAATTCTTCTAGGCACTGAAATATATTTAAGCTCACCTACAGTCTTCTGGAGGAATATAGTTATGATGAAGGCTGGGATATTAGAAGTACAGGAAGAAGAAGTCTTACCGCAAAAGAGGGATGAAGAACACAACAGTAAAAAATAAAATCAGCAAAGCATGCAATAGCTTAGAAGCAAGGAAGGGAGAAGAAAACTTCCAAAAGGAATCAGAAGCTCTCCTCCCCCCAAACACACACAAATACTACAGCAAATCTACTAGAACACATAGAAAATGGCTTTTATGAGAAAAATGGTGAAGATACTGCAATTATTAATTAAACAGTGCTTGGGGCTTTCTTATTTTGGTGACTAACCTTGCAAGATTTACGTAGAGAATTCATGAAGAATAGCTTAAAGATTGGTGGAAAAAAAAGGGCTAAAGCTGTTCTCTCTCAGCATCACACGCACATCAGGAGACGAAGAGTAACAACCTGCAGGCACTTAAAAGTGAAACCCACAACCCATTAACGGAAATAAGGGACCAGCACCTCCTGGAGCATTACACTTGTGAAGGTGGGAATCCCACGAGAAAGGTGCTGTTGAGAACAGAGCACCTGCTTGGGCAGCAGGCGGTGTTTGTCTGCACAAGAACACCAGCAGAAACGACGACGGTACAGGACAATATGGTAACAGACTCCCAGCAGGAGAGCCATGTGTCTGCTCTGCTTTAGGAGGATACACACACGTTCACTCTGGAGATGAGGCAACAGAGGAAAACAGCAGGACAGGCTGGCAGCTCTGACTCCAGTGGGTCACAGGAGGAGCTTCTGCTTGAGAGAACGTACGGTGCTTTCTCGTCTCCCGTAACAGAAACTGAAAGCAGCCTAACCTCGATGGCCTACGGGAAAATATCAGCTATATGCAATCTGACATGGATGTTTACTTGCTGTTTTCTACTTTTCCCCTGTCTGTTGCTGAATTTTTAGACGCTCAAGGCCTGCTTCTGGGAAAATGGAAACAGCAAAAGACCCCTGGCCTGGAACAGTTCAGCGTAGCACCGTGTGTTAACAGCACCCAAATCCTTTATCCTTTAAGTGAGACACGAGGAACAAAAAAAATATTCTGATTTTAGACAGAAAACAGTTGTTACTCTAACCTGTAAGTAGCTACCAGTGTTTTTCAAGACACTGTTTTCTGATCTTGCTTGGTACAAGCACAGTTAAGTGCAAAGCAGAACTTCAGATTATTTTTTTTCCAAAACTTCTTTCAAACACCTATGCTCATGTGGACTAACTTCAACAAGATGCAATTTATTTTTTTTTTCTTGGTACCTACAGATTTTCTTTTAGCTTCTTTGCAAAGTCTCACAGCTGTCATGGGTTTCTAAATTGTTTCCAAGCTCCTTATCCCAAGAAACTGCAGGTGGGCTCCACTGTCATGGTACTGTCACTCTCTTGCACGGAACGGCACTAATACAGCGTTTTACTGATTTTTCCAGTTACTTACAGAGAGAAAGCACATGGATAAGAACATTAAAATATGTCACTACGGATTTTTGTGCAGTAAGTTGTGCTACCAGCAGTGGTGACTTCCCAGCCAGAGGTTTGCTGCTGCTTTCAGTCCAGCTGTTCGTGAAACTCCTGGAGAAACCCACTGAGAGAGGCAGCAACCCAACACCGCACAAGCACAAAAATGTAGCAGGCTTCTCTCATTCACACAGGTTGGAAAACACGTTTTCCACCTGTGTTAGCATGTTCAGTACCACTCCACTATTTCTGAGTGTAAGCCTGATTTGTTTCCATCTACTGTCCCCACATATGGCTTTCTTGGGACCCACTGCTACCACCTCATTACAGGCTCCGATGCAAAGACAGTGAGGCCAATGCCATGAGGTGATTTACTTTCTAAATCAACAAACCACATTTAATATTTATATTTAAGTTTTTACCTCTTTTACTCACCTCCCTTTTAATTATTTTTGAAGATTTCTCTAATTACATGATCATGCTAATATCTGAATTAGGTTGCTTTCTTGTGCGTGTTAGAATTACTTCCATAAAAGAGGACAGAAAAGACATTTTCAACCTTGGTTGTAAAGTCGCTTGCAATATGGTACTTTTCTATTGAAATCCAGAGGGTAAGTGTCACAGCAGTTCACTCAGAGTTAACGGGTATTAGCCCCTACAATTAAAACTTCAACAAAAAAAAAAATGCAATAACTTCTGCTCAAACGCTCAATAACGAGACTGAATTCTGTTCTCAGATGTAATAAACAATCTAGATAAACATCAGTGATGAAATAATACTAATAAAAAAGGTGACAATACATCACAAGAGGTTTCAGTTGGAATAGAACAAAAAAATTCAAGGCAGTCTCGATCAGCAAACTGTATCAAAATGGATCCTTTTTCCCCAATTTTGCTTTAAAACTTCTGTGGCCTTAGTGGCTATTCAGAAAGTAACCCCCAGAGCATAACCTTTTATATAATATTCTACAAAAAAAACCCAAACAAAATAAATTTAACAGCTGTAAACATTTTAAGACTGACTCTGCACTGGATGGTCAGAAAAAAGATGCATGGAAAAATGGCACAAAAATTCTCAGGAAAAGAAGAGAGCCCATTTTATAGTTTATTTATAGCTGATACCTAAGTATTGCCATAGCTCCACTGACTCTCCAGGACTAACAAGTATATCAGGCGAGGACTTGCTCCTGTATGTGTTGAATATGTGGATATGCTGGGTCAAAGTTCATCTGGAAATTAAACAATAAACCTCTATCCACTGTCGTTCTAGAATAGCCAAAGTAACTGAGGATTCAGTGCTAAGAATTCAGCTTGTATTTCAATACGATCTGTGAGCATGGACATACATATGCAATCCCATGCAAACACACAAGCTGACACTCTTCTCACAGGATGCATTCACTGCATGTTTCTTATTGCTTTGCATATGGAGATGTATACTGCCTTCAGCAACATGGTGTGTAAACGTTATTTCCATCTAAGGTGTGAATTTGCAGAGGGAGGCACTACCTGCATTGGAAATAAACTCCACCTTCCGCCGTTCTGTTCTCCTTTATCTTAACTGGTACCTATTTGCACCAAATTCTGCACATCAGCAGCAGTACCAACAGAGGAGGAGAAAGTCAGAAGCAGGGAAACTGCAGACACGTTGCTGTGCTCTTTGCCACTGTTTTTCTCTCCTTAGCTGCACAGATACACAGGCATGGAGATCTCAATTCATGAAGACCTGGTCTTCTGCAAGCAACATAAGTGAGACTGCCAAAGCAGAAATAAAGTTTCCTCTGCATTATTTTTACATCCTCCCCTACCCTCCTATGAAGCTTCTGTACAATTCCAGAGTGTCAAAGTTGAATAATTGAACAAGTTAATGCACGAGGAGAAACTAGAGTTACAATTGCCTCTCATCTCTTAAGAATCATTGCTGTGTTCATCCCTTTCCCTGTATTAGCATGCTCACACTGCATTGACTGTGCCTCAGGTTTACTGCAAACACACACAGAGAATGCTCAAATGCTGCAGTTTAAAATGAATGAGATGACAGGTTATATGTGGAAGGAATTCCTTGTCTTCTATCTCCAATATATAACAGATTAAGTGAACAAAAGAGCTGAAACTGTCAAAAAAAGCATTTAAAACAGCCCCTTTCCCTGCTCAAATGTCGTTATTTTAATCCTTTAGGCCACCAAGTCTAGCTCATGGTTTCAGTACTGAGCTGCCTCTCACCACCTCAACAAGCCAGGTGAAAGACTCTACTAAATAAAAGTTTTTACAAGTCTTGGATATTCATCCAACGTGATAATATTTCTAATGTCTTTGGAAGCACTGCTGTGAGTAGGAACAGTGCCCTGGTTCCTGCCAGCATCATTACCCAGAAGAACAGAATCTTTGGTTTGGTCACTAGGATATCTGAGTATTATATGTGCAAGTAACAACAGGTTCATGTTCACAGTGCAAAACTAAGATGCCTGCACATTAAGTCGGGGAACACTTTCCATCCTTGCTATCAGGAGACAATAGTTTCCAATTAGTTACAACAAACAGAAGTTAAAACGTAGAACTTTTAGCAGCAAGAAAAACCTTGCAAATGCTGAGTGCTCGCTGCATGGTTCTCAGTATCTCGTATTCTACTGTGCAGCACATTTAATGATTTTAGTGCTTTAAGGAAAAAAAAAAACCCTTGCTTTCCAAGGAGAATAGAGAGGGCAAAGAGGGCTGCAGTTAATTGGAAGACTAAATTTACTCAAAGATTCTTTGGACATCTGCAAGATTCTTCTCAGTGACACTGCAATCTTGAAGGAGGAAGAAAAATAATAATAATAAAAAATATCTCTGTGAACCTTCCCAAAACTAACTGCAACAGACTGGCCTTTTAGACACTGAAATAAATTAAAAGTAAATTCAAAAGACAGTGAGAATAGAAACATCATTATATTTTAAGTATTTCTTCTGGAAAAAAAAAAAAATTAGTTTCCAAATGACTTTTACAAAGCCATCACTGTGGTAATGAAAAGTGTGTCTTTATGAAAGCGTAGAAAGAAAAGAAACAGATTTGTAAAATTCTGCCATCTCTGAGTAGTAGAAATTAAGAGTGTGCAGGCTGGCCAGTTCATTATTTAGTCATTTTAGCCTATTCTTATAAATTACATTGTTCAGACTATTCAAATGGAACAATGATTAAAAAAAGAAACAAAACATAAAATGTGTATAAAACTAACAAGTGAAAATTTCTCCTGACATCAAACATCATTCTGCCTTATTAGTCTCTTACAGAGAAAGTAAAAAAGATGACATAAGCATTGATGATTATGCTGCATGGACCTACATCTGCACTTAGAAAAAAAGGGAGCCAATTTCCAAATGAAAACTTTTTTCACTAGTGCCTTAAGGTTTATTCTCCTCTGTCACAGCCCTATGCTGCAAGAGAAAAGTGTTTCTCTTGTACAAATCCAAACATTAGAATATAGGCAAATACAAACAGGAACCTGCCCCAAACACACAGAAAAACAGACTTCTAAATGCAGCCTGGGTTATTTACGTAAAGCTGTTGACACTGAAGTGTTAAGCAGTATTTCAGTTGCTGTATTCAAAGAAGGAGTAAGTACACACACTTAACACACCGGGATGATGAGACTGATCATTCCCAAACCAAACCAGACCTCCATTCAGATCTGGTACTGTAACAAGTTTTTGTGGCACGCTCTGCAGTCCCTCAGACACACGGATCTACCCCTTTGTCATCATGGTAAAAGAGACCAATAAAAACACAATTATATCAATACACAAAAATGCTTACATATATATATATGGCCTCGCAATAAAGCTATGATTCTCAAGAGCAAATTTGCTTTCTCAACGTACCTGAGAAGATCTCCTCTGCTTCCTTCCTCAAATAGTATGTTTCTACAGTGCAACAATTTACAGAAATACTGTAATAATACCAAGAATATTCAGGTCATCTGCATTTTAAATAATGTAATGTTCATATTTTAGAATTAGGTGATGAGTAAGCCTTTTTTTTTTGTTTTTTTTTTCCTCCCTAACCATTGTGCACTCAGTAGTCTGGTATTTTCAGAAAGAAGGCTTTCAAAGTCATTAATTTCTTCAGAAGCAGAACCTGATGGACACAAAGTATTTTTACACTATGAGCTTCTTCTAAAAGCAGGAATATACAGCTTTTTGTCATCTGTAGCTCCATTATTAGCTTCAGTAAAATGATTTGCACAAAATTCTAGTGAACAGAGGGGAAAAGGAGAAAATGAAATAACAACGAACCAATTGCTTGTATCTTTGATCATTTCCTTGACCCAGAAATCCTTTAAGAACAGGTGTAATTTCAGGCTTGTGAATAGTACTATGACTCCAATGGAAATTGCTCCTAGAAGTGTAAGATTAGAAGGCTTTGTCTAGAATAAAAGACTACAAACCTCAAGCACTAAGCAGATGGTAAGGATTTCACACATTAAGTAAATAGAAGTCCTGATTTTTTGCTCATAAACTTTTTATACACTTTATAAATACCTTTTTTTTCTAGCTAATGCTAGTCTACAACAGGGATTCTGGAGTCCTGAACCTTCACTTAGAAACATTTCATGAAGGAGTAAAATGCCTACTGCCACAAAGATTTATATGAGCTGGGGTTTTAAGCACCCAAATTAACGTAAGTAAAACAAAAGACTAATTTGTGTCTGTCCTAAGATTTAAGTCCCCTCAAGACTGGGGAAAAAAACCCCAACAAACCCAAAGCAAACTCCAAACCCTAAAACAGGCCTTCAATTTAGGGTGGAACTCATGCTTACATGGGGTCACTGTAGTTAATCTGAAAATAAAAAAAGCCTGACTGGATGTATGTATGAGTGGACTGACCACTCACTCAATACCCCATCCTGTCTACCTCGGGGTGGAGGTCAATTAAAGTCGCTGTACTAACACCTTCATCCAGCAAAATAATCTGGAAGCCATTAAAATGGCAAATACATGAGGGTGAGCCAAGAATATATTTAGTTAATATATATTAGTTAATACATTTTTTTTAAGTTTTTAACAAAGTTTGAGATGAACAAGAGTAAAAAAAAAAATGAAAGCCCACACATGTTAGTGTGAGGTAATTCTTAGCATTCTGCCTGTTCAATAATAACTGAAATGGCCTTCAATTGGTGAGCATACACTGATCCACACCTCAGTAATGTATACTTTTAAAATTGTAATAATTAAAAATGGATACAGTCACAGTATGACCTCCAAGGCTCAAGAAGTTGCCCTGCACAGAATCTTTATTCTTGCCATTTCTTAGTCTAAAATGCATTTTGTATACTACTACTAGCTTCATAAAACTATAATTTACATTTATTACCCTTAGTAGAACATATTCTTTATAACTAACGGTATGTCCTCATATAGTTAAGCCAGAACAATAGCTCAGATTTCATCCTTAGGCTTATCACACTGTTAAACTCAAAGTTGAAGGATCACAGTAATTAATTCTTATGCTTGATGCTCTTTTAATATTTGTCTCTTGAAAAAAAAAAACACCTCACAACCCTCCCAAAAATTTAAGGTGTTTTAACAATTACTCACAGTCTCCCGTTTCTTTACACAGTTATTAAAACTTAAATCAAACCCTGGTTCTTTACTATTGAACCAATCCTATAATTAGTGAATTCCTTCACACCCTGCTGAACTGTGCTACATGAAATACTTTTTCCCCTAAATATGTACATTTAGATTTTATGTATTAAATAAAAAAAAAACCCGAATTCGCCAGAGCCTCCTCCTAATTAAAAGTTCTCCAAATCTTACCTTTGACCTAATTGCACTTTGCTACTTTGGTATTCACATGAAAAACATGAATGTATTTTATAATGACAGAAGTTTCAGAAAAAAAGAGGTGCATCCTCAGATATAAGCACTGCATATTGCTACATAAGACTGTAGCTTATGTTTTCCTAAAGCCTTAAACTGTTACTTGAATGTAGAAAATCTTGAGACAAATACACTCTTCTTTGGCTTTGCAACAAAACCCAAGACATTTAAAGAGAAGTGTACAAAAGTCAATGCTAAAAAAAATGCTGCTAGATACAAACACAGAATTTTAAATAACACTCACCATATATTTATTGAATATATTGTGTAAATTACATGCGGTGGAAAAAGAATAATGATAGCATGAGTAGAGGAGAAAATTATTTTGCTTCCATTTCAGATATGCAATAAGAGGCAGAGGAGAGCAGATGGAAGGATAGAAAATGACATCCTTCTTACAGTTCAAAAGGATAATTTCTCGGGGTCAAAATTAACCAAGGGACTGTTCATTTTGTAATTTTTTGTTCATATAATAATGTTTAAGTCTTATACATATATAAAATAAAATATTGTATAAAACATCCTTCATTGTGTTTCCTTGCAGTGTAATTTTTAAAATTCTGTTGTTGCTGCTTAAAATTTAGAATGGAAATGATGCCTCTAAGGATGAAACAATACTCTGTGTTGACTATGTTTCTGTGCCCTTCAACATACACTCTTACCTCTGGTAAGTTATCTATTGCAGGATGGCTTTTCTCTATCAGTGACATGGCAAAAGGAAAATCATAACTTCCAGTACAGTGTCATTGTTCCTAAAAGCTGGGAAAAGAGATGCCCCATCCCCAGAAACGTTCAAGGTCAGGTGAGACAGGGCTCTAAGCAACCTAATCTAGTTGAAACTGTCTCTGCTTACTGCAGGGGGCTTGGAACTAAATGACTTTTAAACGTCCTTTCCAACCCTAACATTCTCTGATTTGAGAACATAATGTTTATGTTACTTTCATTAGGATACATGGATTTCCTACAGTCAGCTGCTTTATCTTAGTAAATATCAGTACACATTTGCAAAATATAAAAAATGGAAAAATATCTGGTAATGATTGTTTGAAAACACTGAGTTGTGAATATCCATATACATTTTTCATTCACTTTATTCGACGTGCTTCAAATACCCGGACAGGCACTCAAATATTTTTAAGGTCTTATGGACCTTGGTTCACATGTGCAGAATTCGTTTTGGACAAGATGTTGATTTCAAAAGTATTCTGACAAAAAAACCACCCCAAACCACAGGAATTATGCTGTACAATTAATGCTATCATCACTTGAATTAGACTCTTGTGCATTTTTAGGCAGAGCAAGATACAGTAAATGTACCTATGAAGTCTTGAAAGGGCATGAGTCCAGGTTTTGAGCTTACTGGACTTCTTTTCCTCATTCCAATACCTTCCAAGACTGGGGCAGTAAGGAACAAGATGGAGAAAGCACAGATCATTTCAATGTAAAACTAAAAATGGTATGTGCAAAATTGTTTCAAATACAACATCAGAGTCTCTAAGCATCTATGAAGACATCACTGAGAGTATGAGAATATGAGGAAAAGTCATTTAACTGTACCAATGCTTTGAAATAATTTCGTTGCCATAATACTACCAGAGCTGGCAAGTGGTGTCCTCTTTTGTGAGAGTTTAGCCTTCCCAGCTGTAGACAGGTTTTTGGTTTAGATCATACATGGAAAAAAAAAATAAAAATGATTGAACCAAGAATGGTTGGCAACTATCACTTCAAGGCTGCACAGAAGGAAAGGGCACAATGGAAAAATGTTTCCTTCTTATGCAATTTTGTTACTGTGAATAAATAAAATCTTTCTTGATTCATTAAATATAGTATTAAGCAATTGTAATTACTGATCTTTCACACTGATGCTAGTAACACACACTGGCACAAACCAGGTTTTCACACACAGGCTGTTGGCTTCAGCTATTGTTGACAACTGAAGAACTCTGCAGCACTCGCAAATAACTAGACTAACTAGTTGTATTTTATTTCTCATTTTAAAATCTTTATCGAACAGTCATTTTTGGAAATGCTCTGAAACCTCTGAATACCTCAGGTACAAATATTCCTTAAAAAGGAAAAGATCCACTGATTTGTAGAGCTCCACTCTTTAAGTACCAGCAGAACTACATAGAAAGCTGCCATAGGCACATGCTGGGTTACCCCTCTCAGTCTCCACAGATTAACAGGCATGGGGAGGAATTATTTCCAGGAAGATATTCACAGCTCGAGCACTATGGCCAAGTGCTCAGCTGTTAAGGGCTGTGTTAAGCCAGCAGGGAACCTTCAATTTCACACGTGAAAGGATGAAAGGATCATTTGTGTGCCAAACCTAGACCTCAAATTAAAGAGTCTGGTGCGTCTCTAATTCTATTTGACATGAAAGACTGTCTCCGAAGGGTTAAGGTGAGTAAGTGTATTTAACTGAGCTTTATTTACTAGAATTTTATTCATAAGAAATTGGAGGGACAGATCAAGTAGAAAAATATTTTCTTCTTTATTCACCAAGGGCTGGAAAAGAATTGCCAGAATTTAGCACTCAGGATATTGGATTCAAATGGACCAGTTAATCACTGACAGGTAAACGCAGCTCTAAAACCAAAGAGACAGATGTCGGCATATCAAAACAAAGATGCCTCAGAATCTAGTTCAGAATCTAGTCCCCTACTACCAAACCAATTCAATGTCATTTGGTGTTCAGCTAGCACATGAAGGCAACGCTGCAAACCTCTATGCAGTCTGATCAGCTGGCTAACAAGTAGTGAAAGAAGGCACAGCATGTCCGAGGAAGTTTTCATTAAATTACTCTGGTAAAAAAAGCCTCCCAGCATGGAAGAAATAAAAAAAGCACAGTACATTCTATATTATATACTGGATACACAAATTTCTATTAAAAAAAAATAAATAAAGAAGTCCCCACTGTTTGAGCAGATGGCAAGTATTCCCTACTCAAGTAGTCTGGAAGTTCTGCTCTCTTTGAGACTTGTGTTTTGATCAGTGTAGGTCAGCTAAAACCAA
The DNA here is from genome assembly GCA_024336885.1 of Actenoides hombroni. Classification (NCBI taxonomy): domain Eukaryota; kingdom Metazoa; phylum Chordata; class Aves; order Coraciiformes; family Alcedinidae; genus Actenoides; species Actenoides hombroni. Next base: position 15,725,556 of record WUAM01000431.1, read on the forward strand.
GTTTTCACAGAATACCTCCAACATTTGCCATTACACAATAACTAATAACACCATGTGCACAATAATGTGTATCCTCGATTTCCAGATAGCCATAAAACCTTTTCATCAAAAGGATCCATTTATGTTGTTGAAATACAGAGATTTTTGAGAGTGAACCTTGATATTTTAATGGCTGGGCTATCTGTCCAGCAAATATACAATCAAGGTACCAGAGTGAGACTGCCTGTAATCTTTCTCCACGTTCCCGTGGAGTGCAACACTACTGGTAAGTAGGATGAAACACAGCAATACCAATTCCCATGAAGAATCAATTAGTCCAAGCAGATACATGTAAAGATCATTTGTCTGCATTGCAGTCTGGCAAAGGAGAAAAACGGGAACAAGCCAAGATGAATTTTTTTTTTTCCAAGTTTTGAACTTTAAACTTGCTCCCTTGTAGGAACTACTTCCTGTCAAACTTTTAAATGACCCAAGGCTGGCAGCTTTCTCTGGATGAAGCAGCAAAAGGCTGTCACGTACATCTCCTACTTAAGGCATTCAGAGCAGCAACTTAGCAGCTTCTGGTTGCAATTTGTTACCGACAGGGAAACGGCAGTAATAGGTGAGGCTTCCCAGACATCAGACTCTGAAAGTCATTATATAGTTGACTGACATAGCAAAGGGTCAAGCAAATGCTCACCTTTACAGATTTGCTACGAGCAATGAACTCTTAACACCCTTTTCTCTACAGAATATCCTTTTATCCCTTCTCCCCCCAACTTGTCACAACCCAGCAACTTCTGTCACTTCCTCTTCAGAGCCATGCTCCATCCAGAAAACTCTCAAGTGCAGAATAAACCTGAGCTTTTAACTCTACTCGTGCCCTGCTAGTCGTGCTATTCTCCAGCCCAGACCTAGAGAGAGAGGAACGCTAACAGAGGCAAAGTTTTTTTTTCTACTGTAGCAGTATGAGGCAACCAAACCCCACTCTGACTCTGGGCCACAGTAGTTATCAGAGACAGAGCGAGTGTGTCACCGTTCTGAGAGGAGGGATAATGTCATCTGCTTTCTGTCTCTTCACTCCAGGTCTGTGGACTCTCAAAGCAGCTGCTACAGCACATCTGAAAGGCAAGTGCCAGTGCCACAGCAAATGACTGTGAGAGGAAGCTATTGCCTCCTTTCTCCCAGGAAATACTGGAATAATGTGCAGTTATTTCTTTCTTTCTAGACCTTATTTCTATTTCTTTCTAAATCTGTGACAAAAAAATATCCTTAAAGAATGACTCAAGCTCAGCAAAAGCACTGGGGACACTACAAGTTACAACAGCAACACAAGCAACAAGAGATATTTTAAAGCAGGTTGTATTAAAAAAAATAAAAAATCCCACTCCAGGCTAATGATGAAACCACTTCTCAGTTAAATAAGTAATTTCCTCCCCCCCCCCGAAATTATAAAGCCTAGTCAGAGCAATAACTAGGTGGCCCTAATGTTCACAAACCTTCTACATTTGATTGTATTCTGCAACATCTTTGAACACTCATGGGACTAAGTTATTCAAGCTCCATGTACAGAAAACCATCAAAGTCCATGGATCTCTGCAGGAATAGCATCCATTTTGTTATCTTAGAATAATTTAGGGTATCCAGAGTACTGTCAGCTCCTGAAGCACAGCAACTATTTCACAATGTTGTATATAAACATTTATGCACCATCAAGGACAGAAGTGGTAATCACAAAAATGAAGTTATTTCTATTTTCAGGGTCCATTAATACCCATGTAAAAAACATGAAGAATTTTTTAAAGAACATTTACAGATACAGCAAAATATAAAGAGACTGTATTTCAAGGTCAATAAGCAGCCTGCTGCTACTGCTTATTCTACAGCTGAAAAAAATCAGAAAATATACACCAATAGGGGAAGCATTTACTAGAGCTTCAGAGAAATGTACAGCAAAATTCTTTCTACAAACCAGTAAGGAGGTATATGAACTAGAATTCAGAAAAAATACCATGCTGACAAACTGCTCTCTGGTAAAAACCAATCAGCTCATGACAATGAGCTCCTTTGTTTTATTTCAAAGCTTGAAAAGAGAGCCCTCAGCATCATGACATGATACTTTCTCTTTTCAGCATTGATTCTAACCACTGGCAGAGATCTGCAGTACCAGAAAAAAAAGAAAACAAACAAAAAAGTGTGGGTGTCATCTGGCTACCAAGGTACTCTGGCTACTGAAGGCAGGAGGTTAGGTGCCTTCCTCCTCCCACCCAAGTCCACGTAACATACGACGGTCTCACGCCAGGTCTGCTACTGCAGTTGTCGACTCTCTTTTCCATTTGCTAAGTTCTTCCACCTTTTCTGCACAAACAGGAACTCTCTGAAAAGTCCCCAGAATGTCCTTCTGCCTGACGTGTCTGGAAAATTATCACCAAAAGATTTCATCACAACCCCTGCGTAGTATATTTAGTCAAAGGTCAACGAGGCTACAAAATCTTGTGCTAACTGAAAGGCTGCTGGGAAGTTATCATTGGAAACAAGCTACTATCAACACAGATCAAAAGTTAATCTAAATCAAGGAGAGAGCATTTCTTCATGAAGTTTAGGTGCAGTGTAATGGGGGGGGGGGCAATCTTGCTCATCTGGTCCTGCCATTTTCCAAATACGATAAATTCCTTATTTAACAATAAGAAATAAGTGAGTTATAATTAAACTAGGTTTTTCCCTTCAGCCAACTAGAGGAAAAAAACACCCCACATTTTTATTTTCTTGCTCTATAAAACCATGTTCTGCAATAGGCAATTGGCAAGTTTCTGCAATTCACTGCTGACACTAATATGCCAAACAGAATCATTAATGAAATTGTTTATGAGAAGGCTGAATTTTTAGTGGTATATTATAGCTGTAAATGTAAGCCGATAACTCCTGCTATGTAATCTATTACAAAGCTGCTAGGCAATCAAAATTCAATAAGATTTAATCCACTGATGCTCAATAAACATGCTGAAATAATGTTTAAAACAAATAGTTACAAATCACTACCCTTTATCTACCAATGAAAATAAGTATTCGAGGCAGAGTTATCAAAACCAGGAATCCATTGTCCAAATTAGACAATTATTTTGACTAATTCAAGTACTCAATTTGACTTCAATTTGAAAATCTGGAAACCCTTTCATTACTTTTCATTTAGCATCAGCAACATTTCTGATGAGGATGCTTTATCAACAATGGCTGTTCATCAGTCAATGGTATAATTACAACTCATGTAATTGTTCAAGTGAGACTTGAACAGCGCTATTTTAAGAAAGCTTAAACCAGAGGTGTTAGTCCAGAAGCATTCAATACGACCAAAATAAAAGCACTTAAAAGTGGGTGGTGTGATCGCTCTGTCTTCCATGTTGTCCTGGTTTGGGTGAGAACAGAGCTGATTCTGTTCAGTGATTTTACTTTTCAGCTCAGTTCTTCTAACTAACTGCACCTTCTGAAGTCAGCAGCCTGTTCTCACAGACAGTGTCTGCTTCTAGCAGTGAGAACACCCCATGGTTAGAGTTACTACCAAGGGTTGGTGTGCAGACCAAGGCCACTGCTG
>WUAM01000431.1:15729579-15762234 GCA_024336885.1 Actenoides hombroni
TGTTCTAGTTTCCTTTTCTAATCACTAAGTCTCTCTCCCTTATTCCCTTTCTCCTTCCCTTTGGGGAGGGAGGGGGGATAGCAGAGAGCGTCTGTTATAGGTCTAAGGGGCCACCCTGACCCTAAACCATGACATATTTCCTGGTTTTAATTCACATTTAGAAGTGGGGGAAAAAAAACGTCTATAAATGTCTAATCCATACGTGAATTTGTGGGTAACAACAGTTTCTTGGCAGGCCTGCCTCAAGCAGTCGGAAGGCCAGAAATCTAAATGTACACCTAAGATGTTACAATCTTCTATAATACAAGTCCAATACACTGCATTAAGTATATACACTATAAAAAAGAACACTAAATCCCAAGCACACCAGTCTCTGCCCTTTGGATTTACGCTCTTTTGTGCTCAATAGATCCACACACAGCTCTGGTTCAAGAGCATCTGAAGGTGTTACAAAAGCAGACTCACACCTGCTGGACACAAGCAGCTTGTCAGTCCCACAGCCTGCATTATCTCTAAATGTTAAAGGTTTCTGAGTGCAGTCAATAATTAACTTATGCGGCATAACATGAATGACAACTCTTCACAGGTGAAAGAATATCTTTCAATAGGTTTTAAACCTCAATTTGTAATTTTTTAGAGACAGTCTTGGTCCATAAATTTAGTTTTGCTCACAATCAATTGAAGGTGCAGATAATAGAATTGGAACAGAAGTAATTAGTTAAGTAGGTAGGTCCAATAATTTGCTACTGTAATTACACATGTAAAATTAGAAACAACCTTTAAGAAGGAAATATTATTAATAGAGTAACTGGCATAGCCAGGACACGGTAATGATTTACGGTGCGTCAAACTCGGGATGTGAAAAATCTGAACAATTTTTATACTCCTGATTCGTAACTTTATTTTCAGTAAAAACTTCATCTCACCAGACTGGAGTAGACAAATAAATGCATAGCCTGTGATATGACAGGGCTACGTAGTTATTTCTATTTTGTATTTCCCTTTTTTCCATTTACATATAGCAGATGGTAGCTGCTAACACATTAGCACTCAGAGCTATATCAGACCCAATATCACACCTTTACAAAGTTTTAAAATTTTATTTCCTGTGCAATGTATTTTGGAGTGAAATGACTGCACAGAAGTTCGTGTTAAATTTAGTAAATTGTTCTAATTAAAAAAAAAAATAATCAGAATTTCTTTTAGGATTATTTAAATACAGCAGTTATCTCGATTTAGAGTTTAATTTTCTTATTTTAAGATTGAAAAGGAGTCTTTTCCTTCCAGTGAAATGAAGTGTTCATACACTTAATGTTAGGAACATTTTATGCAATGTTTTACTCACGTTTTCAAGAAAAAACAAAGAGATGTGTTCAAGTTATTCTTTCCAACTCCCTGGTTTAGTAAAAAATCAGTTACAAAATGGAACTTTCCATTCAGCTTTGCTTATCATAAGAACAACTTTCAATAAAATTCATGTTGCAAATTTGAATAAAAGCAAATTAAATAGAAAGTAATTGGCTACTAACAGCCACATTGAAATTTTTCTTCTCCACTGCAAGTAGGCTTAGCTAAAAGTAAAGCACCTCTGAGTTTAGGTCTATGTTAAAATAGACCACTGCACACATATATACACTCACATGCATGATTGAAAAACAGCAATATCTGCTACAGATTTTTTTTTTATATTGCACTTCACTTATTTAGCAATCAAAAACTAAAATAAAATAAAATAAAAATCCACAACTCTCTTTCAATATCTTTGCAATGTAAGATCAAGTCCAATAAATTTTTTTACCGTAACATGAAGAAATGAGTGGTAGGAAAGCTGTTTACCTTCTGCCTTTTGATAAATTGTCTACCTTACTGACTCCAAATCCAGTGTTTCTCCAGTAACTGAGGCCATCAGATCCCAAATAATATATGTTTATGAAACACTTGCCTGAAGTAGTTCACTTAAAATTTTGCAGCAGGATCCTGTTAAGCCTTGTTAAGGCACCAAATGGGTATTGCAAGATAAAAATACAGTACACTTGATGCTGATGCTGAATTTCTTTTAAAATTATCAAAATAGTGCTTTAAAATGATATCTATTTCTTATCTGTGTTATAGTCCAAGAAAATATTACCATAACTTTTCAAAGGGGATAAAATGGTCAAGCACTTCCTTTCAGCAAAGCTTCCAGAAGACGGTCTCATTCTCCTGGCAAGCACCCAAAGAGGATTAAACTTTTATTTCAAATTAACTCAGACTGGTATTACTCAGAAGGGTACTTCCTTTTCCTAATAGCTACATCAGTTTTTCCATAAGGTTCATTGTACTTATTAAGCTTGAACACACTTTGCAACTGCAATCACAGTGTAAATCACAGGAAATGCAAAGATGTAGGTTGCTTGAAACTACTGGACAAGAAAAAGCAAAACGTAGGAAAACTAGCACATCATTTTACAATGACAACTTACAACATTTTACAGATTATTCTCTTGATGGTCTTAAAGGAGCCTCTGCCATCCTCTGTCATACTATACCCAAGCAAATTTATCTTTAATTACTTTTAAGCGGTTTATTTACAGGTTTTGACTTTGTAACTTGACCTTTATGCTTTAGTAGAGGGCCAGGAATAACCTTCTAAACTCCACTGAAAGTTTAGACAAAAAAATTCAGTTATGTACTACACACTAGGACTGCAGTAAATTGTATATATACTTATATTCAATTTGTATATTTAATATTTAATTATATCATTTATTCATATTAATTATAAAATAAATATTTAAATTTAATTTGAAATTTTATTACTGCTTCCCCGACAAGTATAACAAGACCCTCAATTTTCTAATCAACTTTTAATCCAACATTTCCATTAAGATCAACAGCAAATACTGAACATTGACAGGTGTTTTTGGTGCAAAGACCCTCTTGTAAATACTTTAGACCATGAGGAAATCGAGGGAGTAGGGGAGAAGGCCACAACAATTTTCTCTCAAAAAGCCAAGTCAGCTATGGTTTGTGGTGCAATGTAAGAACGGGTGTACAGTATTAGATTAAGCAACCACTTGATTCAACTATCCTGTCTCTGCCATAAACACACGTCAAGGGAAATGTAAAGAAAAAACAGGGCACATGTACCCAATACTTCCCCCAGCGCTCTCTGAGACTCTAACCATTTACATCTAAGGTAGTGTCAGAGCTACCTGGCTTCTACGTATTTCTGAATTAGTTTTTCAGCCTTGCCTTGAACCCATCTAAGCTGTCAGCATATACAGAACTGCTTGCTAAATTCTACAGCTCCACTGTGTTTTATAAAAAAACTGCTCTTTCTTTGGTTTACTTGGAAACCGACTTCTATCGGATTCAACTGATCTTCTCTAGCTATTGTACATTACAAATAATGTTTATTAAACAATGGGTGCTAAATATATTCCCATCATGTTCATGTGAGGACGTAATTAAGCAATCACGCTTAATTACTAGCAGGCAAACTTGGACTTTGTGACACCTATTTAGCATCGAGATATGCTTATAACAATACATTTGAAAACCAAAAATGCCAAAACATTGCAGTATATTAAAAAAAATACAGAAGGAGATAGAGAAATTAATCTAGAATAAGGAATAGTATAGCAGCTGATCTAAAGAAGGATTCTATGTAAACATGTCACCTTGAAATGCAACACATACTTGAAAAGTATTTTAAACACTAAAGTGTTTTAAACAGTTAAGGTAAATATTAAGACCAATTGATAGGAGTTTGGACACAGTCTTAGCATGAAATTAAAAGAAATCTTGCTGCTGTTGAAAAACACCTCATGACTTCCTTAAAGTAATGCTGCAGGAAGATAACCCTCTGAGGCTATGATTACATATTTATCATAACAACTGTATCCCTGTACTGATGTTGCATACCTTGCTTGCTTGGTCAGTAAAATTGGAAATGAAGAGTAAAACTTTAAAGAACAATTGAAAAAAAAAAAAAAAGAAGAATGTATCTCAGTAACTCACTTTATACTGAAAAAGTGAGCATGTGTATATGCATATAATAAAAATACTTACAACCAAGTATTTGATTTTCCTTTGGCATTAATTTAATTTACATAGCTATGAATTGATATCATTAAAGTACCTACCTCCAAAGTACATAGTTATAATTTGACTATTTTTGTCTTGGCACACAACTGCTACCTAATTATGAGGGATGTCTGGCCAGCTCCTCTCTCCATGAGAGATGCTACTGAACTGCCAGGGCAACCTGCCATTGAAAGGAAGACAGAGACGAAGTGCTTCAGAGCAGTCAGTCAAAATATTGGGGGGAAAAAAAATAAAAATCGACTCATCACGTTCAGCTGCTGCTTTTAAAAAACTTTAGAACAGATACATAACTGCTTAAATACATCTAATAAATTACACGCTGTAGGTATTTGGCAGCTCAAACAACGCAAGTCGATTAAAAAAAGGTAAAGTCGTGTAATTTACAAGTTTCATTTATGCTAGAAAAATCAATGAGATATGAGATCCCTCATCAGGTTTTCCTTTTGAAAAGAAACAAACAAAACCCACCCATGCTATAACACATAAGGGTACCAAAAAGGATTGGCAGATTTTCTAATGCTTTTGGTTGTGAGCAGAGAAATATGTTCTTATAGTATCTTGACTGCTACAGCTTAGAACTGAAAGACCAGTGATGCCATCAACTTCAGGAAGACATGCTATGTTTTATTATTTGAAAAGTGACTTTTTTTTTTTTTTTTAAACACAAAATTCTTGTTGCTGATGACCTCTACTATCAAGTGCGTCATCTCTAAACATTCATCCCGAAGGAAAGTTCATAAAATGCAACTTTGTTGAATGATAAAGATTTTCACTATTCTCTTTCAAACTCAAGTGAAAACTACACACTGTAGTTTAAGGAAAAAAGACATTATTTAAGCAATAACTCCCAAAAAACATACCAGGACTCAATGCCATGAGTTAGAAGGCTGCTAATCCTCCTTGGGAAACCCTGAAAAACGTGTGAAAGCTACACTAATTTGTCGCATTTTGGCCATGCCTCTTTGACCTTTATTACTTTTAGTATCTCAGTGAGGTTCTCACGTACTTCTGTAACACATGTAAAATCCTTACTTACTGAAAAAGCACAAAGCTTTTCTCATGAAAACAAAGCCTGTTTCTTCTGAACATTTGAATGTAAACAGTCTCTTCCCTGTTCTATTACAAAATTAGTTTCCCAGTATCATTTAATAGTAACTGTACAGAAATAGAAGGTGATGCTTTCAAGAAAAGAAAAGAGATGGAGGAAAGCAAGCTTTGCATAGGTGTAACATGCTTCAGAACAGGCTTTTTTTTGGCATTTGTATTAAAATATTTAATATAAAACTTACAGAAGGAAATGTAGTGCATTCTTAATGTTAATTTTCAAGTCCACACTACAAGTACTTTGGGAAAAAATGTCGACATACATTGGAGACACATGGACATATAGTGTGCTTGCAGACCACTATGGATCTTTGCAATCTTTCTTGTCCTTTCATGGTTAAAGATAAGGTAACCCTTCTGAAATGCTGGCAGTTTACATTCAGCTGCGAGGAGAAAAAAAATACCTCTTTCACATAAAGCTAGGGAAAAATCTACAAGTTTCCCTTTTTTTGTGTGTGTGAAGGCTTGTGAAAACTACAGCTCGGTGAAGGAAAAACATTGCATCATCTTTTGTGTTGTTGTTTATACAGTTCACTACAGCTTTGGCTTTTTTTAAATAAAATTATGTGTTGTTTGAGGGACTTCTTTTGACTCGTTGGCTGCTGTAGTTTCATTATACTTCACTTTTATACATACATGTAGATGGTAGACTGAAAGATATCTACTTACATTGTCTCAAGCCTACTCATACCCAAGATTTCCTCATCCTATACTTAAATTGCATATTTTTGTTGAAAGAAGCATCAACACATCTGTCCTTGTGAACTTCTTTGTTGCATTTCAGATGAAAAAATTCTTTTTTTTTTTTATGAATTAATTTTTCCAGGTCATTTCTCCAAATAGTCAAGACCTTTTAAAACTGCAGTTCTGCAACCAAACCTGCTTAGGTTCTGCCTCACAGCTTTTGGCTGCCATTAGATTTAACAGGCACTTGTTGTGATCCATCTTCTAACAGCAAAACTGTATAATGCTATCAGAATCAGAGCACAGCCCAAACACACCTTGCTATTTTGACTCGGGAGTCACTGAGCATTGCAGTGAGAACAGCTGCACACGCAAGAGTAGCTTCACCTATGCTGTAAGTTACTAATTTATGTGAATGTCACTTATGTTTTTCAGTTTAAAAACTCTTATCTCGACACACTCAGCCACAGTGGAAATGACCCATAACTAGAACTCTACAGAAGTGTAGCCACACAGACTGCAAACCAATAGCAGCAAACAGCTTCGGAAATACTTGGACCATGAATAAGGAAGAAAAATAAAATAGCTTCATCTCATGCAAAGGAAAGTAGTAAACAGGAAAAAAAAAAAAGTGTCAACTCCCATACCCATTACAGAACAGAAAACATGCTTGCTTACTCCATTCCTAAACCCATTTGTTAGGTCTAAATATTTTTAAACTATTGCACTACTGAGAGTAAGGAACAACAGTCCTGCCACTGGAGATGCTAATGACTTATGCTATTTATGTAGCACAACACACAGAGTGACATGTTTTTTCCACAGACAAATCTGAATTTCCTGAAAAATTAGGTTTGCCAAAAATAGCAATTTGTAACTTTCATGTACTTGATGCACACAAATTTCCAGTGACTTGCTGCTTGTTTCCGATTGGTTTTCTTCCTTCATATATCCTACTTGTAGCTAAGTTATTCACCACTGGTTCAAGCATTTACCTTCCTGTTATTACCAGCACATTTACATAGGCAAGTAACTGAATTGCTCTTCCTAAATTATTCAGATGAAAACTACAACTGTGAAAGAGAAGAAAAGGAGAGGTCAGACAGCAAAAGAGCTTGGCAGGCTGGCACCAGTTAAAAATGCACTGGGTTTGTATTTTTTAAACATGATTTTAAACATGCAGTCTTCCCCCTTCCCCCCCCTTTTTTTTTTTGGAGCTCATCCCTGCCTTAGCATATTGTCTTGTCAGAGCATGAAGTGCTCTGTATCCCAGTGAAATTTGCATGTGATGAATACATGTTCAGAAATATTCTTTAAGACTCGTGTAATTTTTATTATTTAAATAACCATAATTCTATTTTATTGACTTGTACATTTGTGAGGAAAGTAATTAACTATTAAATGTAGTGCCTCCTTGGGGAAAAAAAAATGTGGTAGAGATTGAAAAATATTTATGATTCAGAGCTCCCAACCATAATGGAGTAGTGGAGAAATTAATGAAAGTGAAGACAAACATCAGCAACATTAAGTGAAATTTGGCTTTAAATGTAATCATGTACTTAAGATGCTCTCAAAGTCGATACCTCAGTCCTATGAATGACTAGTCCTTTTAAGGAAGGACAAACTTTTTTCTTAAAAGTCCTAGACTGAAGACTCCACTGAACAGAATCTAGATAGAGCCACAAGACAAAATACCATCAAACACTCTAAAGAGGAAAAAAAAACAAACCCAAAAGCTATCAACTTCAAATAATCAGTTTCCATCATGGTTCGTTCATTATAGATGTAGCAGCATCTAACTTTAGTTATATATAAAAAAGAAAGGGTTACTTCCAACTTACCCATAAAATCAGTACGAACAAACAGAACAGAAACACTATTCAACAAATAATAATTTTCTGAATTTAAATCCTTGAACAATGTGGTACCAACGGTGAAGAGTAACGAAAGATGACTAATAATTAAAAAAAATAAATCTGTTAGACTTACAAACCCATTTTTGGGGGGTGGGGGGATGAGGAGGGCCTATTATAGTAAAGTAGAATCAAGTATGAGAATGGGTTGTACCAGACACAGCCCCTGCCCAGTAATATATGATGTCATCAGAAAAGAATGGCTATCAAAGATAGAAAATATTGCTACCAAGATATACACAGCAGGTCAGTGCAAATGGCCACAACTGCCCAAAGCTGCCTGAATTCTACGGTTCTATGAACACAAGCTCAGCACTGTCTGTAAGGACCACCCCTCCTGTTTCTCACATCCAACGCTGCTGCACGAGACAAAGACTCCTTTTAGTCCTCTTTTATTCTTCCACGTTGCAGCAGCAGCTACAACCTCTACGTCCGTCACTGGCCTTCTCCGAGGCAAATCCTCACCGATTCTACTTGCTGTATGCAAGTAACAAAATCACTGTCATAGCTGAGAACAAATACAACAATACTTTTGTATTTGTTAGTAAGGACGATACCTCAACTCCACCTAGATCCCAACGCAGAGATACACCGTGACAGTTCCTGATACTCCCCAGATGGTACAGATCATGCCCTCGCAGTTTATGATTATGAGTAGTACTGATCATGTTGCACCACAACCGTGTCCTCGGTTGACAAATAGGAAGAGCAGATCTTGCAACACCTGTACAAACCCCTTCCAGCTACGAAGAGACAACTTGGGATCACGGTTCATCCGCGCAGTCGAGGCAGAAACTTTCACAAATAACGAATCGCTTCATCCATTTTCGTACTGTAAATTGTCACTACTCAAAACAGAACCATTTTGGAAGAGATATTACACTTTTTTTCTGTCCAAGATAAATTCATTTTTAACTTCACTTTTATTCAAATTTATGAGTGAACTGCACGAGTTGGATTTGAATTATTCTACCAGTCCCATAATTTTCTGAGTTAGGTTATTCTCTTCAGGATAATCAAGTTGGATAAATTAATCCTTTTTTTCTAGTACTTCACCCATGTGAAAACTGCGCATATGCAACGGGGAGTACTATGACTGCAAGAGAGTCATTTCTGTTTTGATGAACTTCGTGTTATGCCACTGATTCTTGTCACAAATCTTATATTCTCGTACAATAGAGGGGAAAAAAAAAAAAAAAGGAAAAAGAAAAACTGAAGCTCAAATGTATGACTGCTGATGTTAATGTTGCACAGAGAAATAACCGGTTCAAACAGTACTCTTTAGGGTAACTTCACCTAAGGTCATTTCTGTGTAAAAAATGTCTGAATTTTTAAGATTTTAAAGAGGGAATTAACATGAAATAATTTCTGATGAGTTCTGAAGTGACAAAATATGTCTGCAATTATGTATACAGCTGCTCACACACACTATTCCTTCATGTAAGCCAACTTTACCAATACCAACCATGCACAATATGGCTTTTGGCCTTTTTCTAATAACATACTGTATTTATTAGTAAGGGCAATACCTGAACTCCAACTAAATACTTAAATATATATTTAAGATACAAAGGTTCTTTAAAGGCTTCTGTGTGATGATATGTCAATGTTTTAAATACATCCTGTTAGCAAGTTGGTGCACTGACCTGTGCTGAATATTACAGCAGATGATACAAGTAATTCCTTGAGAAATTCTAAAAGGCAGGCAGGCATTTAAAGGCAAAAAAAAAAGTGATAACAAAACATAGAGCAGAAAGCTTCACTTTGTCATTTATCAACTAGGTATTTTCCAAAGGTTTCAACTTTTCTGAACTGAATTAAGAGTCTAATCAAGCTGGCTGTAAAAAAGATGACTAAGCTTTATGACAAATGGTAAATCTGTAATACCCCTTTCCATGTAACCGCAACGCCAAACACAAAGATGAGAAAATGTGGGAGGGAGCACTTTCTGTTTTCATTACCAGTTATCAATTTCTTTGATGATTCTGAATTCTGTGCCCTGTTCTAATGCACTCTGTAATTAGATTAATAATAGAAAATTGACAAAGGACCTCTGTATGTTAGTCTTCTGAAAAATTCTGCTTATTCAAGGTCACTCCTACAATTATATTTTCCTTGTGGGCAGGCACAGGTGCCTACTTTCAGTGTTAAGAGAAACACTCTCTTTCTGGTGTGTTAGTGTCAACAATTGTCATGAAGTGTAAAGAGATGCTCGGCAAAACTGTCACAACAGATGACCTTTCTGTAGCTAAGACAGCATTTCCAGTATTGCACAAGACTCCCATCCAAAAACACGTTTATTTGGCACGTAGTGGAAATGGGCTACATGCCATCTTCACAGATGGCAGTAAGCGTTCATCACCAAACTATCATGTAGCTTACGAAATGCGAGAGTCAAGGGCAGGGTTTCTTACACCAGAACATTCACATGTTGTCACATTTAAGTGATCTGCCATTGTGATTCTTCTGCGAGCTAAATTAACCTTCAAAGTGCAAACCTACATCTTGCAGACAGGTAAAGGAATACTTAACTTGTTAGAATGACCTACAAGGAAAGAACGTGAATTCAAATGCCTTGAATATTTCCTGCAGACAGCTCGCTTGCCCTCCAAGGGGTTTAAAAGTAAATAATATCCTGCTTTACAAATGAGAAAAAAGAGTTGAGTATTTCCAAACAGGTAATGCAACCTACTGCAAATCTTCGAAGCAGAAATCAGGAGATGCTGACACATTATAGTAAGCATTTACCTCCTGTTCTAGAGGCAGAGATCTATCTCAGGCTTCAGCTGACTGCCATTCAGGTTGGTTGCCGCAAAGAACTGAGACTTTTCCTGTTTCCAACAGCTGCTTGTCAACCCAAGTCTGTTTGCAGAAAACAATCCACATTAATACTTTTTAACATGATTTTCCTAAGGCTCCCATGAACGGAGTTACTTGCTGACAGGCACTGAGTAGGATTGGTAAAACGGGAAAACACCCTGCCTAGTTTAGTTATATTAAAATCATGTAGCATTTGAGTTTACCTAGCCATCAAGGCCAATTTAATTTCTAAGACTAAAATAGTATTTAAAATTTACATTCACTAATGTAAAAAATAAAGTGAGACATTCTCAAAGTTTATTTTATATAACACCGCAGCAGAAGAATGAAAAGGAAGGTAGGCAGGTATACTGTTTGTAGGAAGAGTTTGCCTATTCTGTAAAACCAGATAACAAGACTTTTAAGCCAGTAATTTAGCACGGGAAGATTCCAGACACAATTTCATAAACAGACCTGAACTTTTTTTAAATTCAAGGAACTTCTTGGAAAACAAACAAACAAACAAAACCCAACAAAAAAAAAAACCAGCTCCAGATTTCTATTCCTTCTCCTGTTAGAGATCTGTTCAGCGACCGCAGAGAAACTGTGACTATGTTCATGCCTCCCTGTGCCTGTCTGCAGAATTGAGACAGTAAAGCAGTAATGCTGGCCTCCCTAGGAAAGTACTTCCCAGCAGTGCTTTGAAATGCTGCGTCGGAGTCAAGTATTACAAACATACAATGAAAAGTATGTGTGCACATTGAAAACAGTGCTGGGGATCTCTGACCAACACAGCTGCCAAACAAGAGACATACAGAAAATCAATTTCCATTTCAGCAGCTTGTACCATGCTAGCTTCTTTAAAATAAATATTTAGGGAGTGTTGCACTGAATTCCTGTTGGAAAGAACTGAAGTTTGTTCATTTAGAATGTGTCTGGTTTAGGAAAAAGGACTTTGTCCATGGTCTGATTCATTTACTCAGTATAATGATGGTTTATTGTCTTGGATTCTGGTGATGTTTGATGAACAAACAAACACTTCCTTAGGATAGGATGAAGTCAGACTTCAAGGCTATACTGAATGACTGGAAGATACTGGAAGATGACGAATATATTCACAAATAATAGACACTGGATATCAAAATAGTTAACCTCAGTTTCCCTATAATTAAGGACTGTGGTACTTTTGCATGGTTAGAGATATTCACCATTTATACATATGCCACCAAAATTAAAGATAAAAATCTTCTGAAAGGTCATAACTATCTTTTGCCATTTCCCCATGTTTGTTCGTGCAGCATTTGTGAATTTATCAATATTCCCATGTATGAATTGGTAATAATAATGGGCCAATTCACTTACGTAAGTAATGTCTATTTGGTGATGCATTCACCAAAATACTCAGAAGTCAAAACTTAAGCAGAAATAACAAGCTTCAGATCTGTAAGAGTGTGAGCACAGCTTTTAGTTTCCCCAGAACTATTTAATAGAAATCAAGTGATATTTTCAGAGATACTAAATTCTTTATAACAACTTTCATCAGTGAGGTGATTTAGTAGAACAGTCATGAAAAGTATGCACAAAATACATCTAATATAATTCAAAGTTTCTTTTACAATAATAATAATAATAATATCCTGGAGCGAGCGCTGAAAATACTGTAATAGCAAAAAGCACATCAGAGTTTAGTTACAGTTTCATGTGCTTCAATGAGAATCATCTTCTTAGAACTTGAAACCCGTTGTACTGTTTGTCATATCAAGTACAAGATCCTTGATCCAAATCCTTTGATAAATTACCATTAAATCTAAGGCAACAAAACAACAGTGCTTTCTAGTTCACATTTTCCTATGAGTATTTCATCAGAAAAGAATGGCTATCAAAGATATAAAATAGTTACATAAAATACCATCATTTGTGTTGCAATTTATATATCCCGAGGGAAAATGGTAGCTTGAGAACAACTCTTTTCTCTTCTCTTACCTGCAATGCATGCACAGAACTTCTCAACTCCGTGGCTTGACATTTTTTTTTGTATGCTTACCTGTTGCCTTTCACTAGTATGTGATTTTTCAGTTTTGTTTCTGACGCAGTGACAAACTCCCTAACCAAAGCCATTCAGCAGGCACTCTGCATTTTGCGGCGCCGGACAGAGAGGGGATCACTCCTCCCAATGTGCGTCCTGATGCCAGCTGGGCACACAGTTTCTGTGCAGGCTGAGCACACAGAGCCATTCTGTTTCTTAGAAAGGGCAGTCTTATGCCAATGGATTCCTGGAATTCATTTACATAGCCCAAACACACATAATAAATTTAGGGTTAGGGCTTTTTCTCCCCTCAGTGGTCTTTTTTGACCTCTGGTGGTCATTTACTTCATCTTCTCTTCTTCATCACTGTGTTCTTTTAGTGACCTACAGCCTAAAATCCTTATTCTTGCCACAAAACCAGTTCTTATCTGTTCAGCATGCTCGGGTGCCTCGAGATGTTCTGTTGCCCTGTTCCTGGAGATAGCCACTATCTACCAGGTTATGAATTTCACAGGATGTCCCTACTATACAACTATCCATTCACTGTTGTCATTCACTGTTGTTGCTTGTTCAAAGATTAGTAAAACTCCACCAGACATCCCATCTCCTGCCTTGACTTCCTAAAGGGGCAACTGACAGCCCATCAAAAAGGTCTGGGTCTTTTCAACCCCAAAGTCTATCCTTATGATACTGGTAACACAATTAATTTCTGCTATCTGGACAATACCATGAACACCTGGTAATGACACTACAGAAGAGAGGAAGGTGTTTCTGTGCCCTGTTTGAATCCTGCTTCCATTTATCTGATTTCCTTGGAGAACTCCATCTCCCTGCAGATGTAATGCAAACTGATACTGGGAAAAAAAATAATATTTCCTTCTCTCTCTGGCAAAATTTATTTGCTAATACTAGTTTTCACAATTAGTGAAAACTAATCCTGGTTTCCTAAAGTATACCAATTGGACACTTTGAGATTGTTACTACTAATCTCAACTGCTTATATCAGTGATGGCTTTCAGTTGGGACATCTTGGTGTGAGTGATCCATGACCATTTCTGTAATGTCAACAAAGCTTTAATACCAGAATATCAAAGCTCATGCAACAGGCTTGCTCTTTGGAGTCTATATATGACCTTTATACTCAAAGATGAAGTAATCTCAAAACACCCTCTTTTTCCACCTTAGGAAGAAAACATTTCTTAGATAGATTCAAGGCAGCAGAAAAGCATTGATGACAAAAGTTTCTCCCATGTGCAACCAGAAATTGGCACAAATATAAATCATATTACTTTCCAAGAGATTCCATGAACATATGTCCATTTACAATTATTATTAACATTCATCTATAGTTTGTTCATGACAGAGGAAATATATGAGCACTCTTTTAAAGAAATGAGGATGATAAACAGGCTATTGCCAGCATGTGTGAAAAATGGGGATGAGTGTAGCAAAGTCCAGCCAACGTTCCTTTTGAAGATAGCAACTTGTATTGAGTGAAGAGCTTTGAGTACTTCAGTAGCACCAAAAGATGTGCTAATAGCATATCTGTAATATTGTACGAAAGTCCCAAAGCAAAGCAACCTCTCACATAAGATTTCTTCTCCTTCAAGGGAGACAGTACAGGAAAATGAGTGTGTCTTTAATTAAAAAGTCTTAGATTATTTATTCTCAGGCTTTTCAGGTAAATTCTCAAACTCCAGCACTCACTGAATTGAGCTGATGTCAAAGAGCCCATACTGCACGTTAAAATAACACGTTTGCCGTAATGTAACTGTTTGGACTTTCTCCTCTTGTCCTTAATTCACACTGTCTAAAAATCTCAGTGAACAGCTTCCCTCTACCACTCAGGAAGGTGTAGTCCAATGATTCTACATACATGATCACAAAATGCTTCATGAGAGCTGCTAAGTGCAATACTTTGCTACAAAATACTGGGCTTAATTGGGATATGCTGAACTGGGACTGCCATCTCATGAAGAAGTCCCAGCAAAATGATTCAGCTAACTGTACAGAATAGCTGGAAGTGTTACTGAAACAGGACACGATTAGCATGAAATCAGTGCAACGGGGATGATTTTGGATAGCATTAAGCAGCAGTTAATGAAGCGATACATGGAAATCAAATGCTAACCCTTATCCTTTCATACACAGTTTGTCAAATGCACAATTAAAAGATACACATAGACTTGAGCACGCACAGGGAGGGCTCAAGTACAGCTGGCTTCAGGAGGTCTCAAGCCAAACTGCTCCACAAAAAGATGAAGAATGCATATTTCAGTCAGAATGATTAGCAGTCTGTTAACTGAAATGAGACACACTCCCATCAGTAAAAACTACTCTCTGAATGAAAGCATCAAGCAAGGTACCTACTCAGTAATGGTACAGCTGTGATTTAATGGTATTGTACAACCTAGAATGTTTGGAGTACAAACGCATGCGTGCATACATACACGGTCACATGCAAACCTTGTCTGAATGTGAAAACTATCAAACCAGAGAGTCATCTGTCTTCCACTTCTTATGCCCCACGTGCACTTCAAACACTCTTTGAAATTCTCGTGTTATTTATAAAAAAAATAAGTAAAATCATTCCCTGACAGTGAACGTCAGACAAAACTGAATCAGCAAAACGCTACAACCCAAAAACCAGCATTAGGATTTCTAAAAGAAATGCCACATTTATCCATAATTTACATGAATATTTTCAATGGTATTGTTGCCACAGAAACATGAATGTATAACCCTGCATCTTACAGCCGTTTTTCATCTCCAGTGAAAGGAGTCACTGTGATTTTGGAATAAACAAAGCCTGTTCTGTGGGCCAAATCATTAATCAATTATTATTAATCAAATCCCATTTTCTTCAGTAGCGAACGAAGCCCTGGACACCAGTCTGGTAAAGTACACCCAAGAAGGCATCATCAGCATGAACACTAAAAGATTTATCAGATGTGAGCAATACAAAAATAGATAGAGCATACAGAAGCTAGGTTACCATAAGAAGCATTCTGACTTTCAGCAGTATTTTCATGCTAACTTCTGTGAGATCAGGTTCATCTGGGCTGCTTCACATGAGGGTTTCACAAAGAAAGCCTTTTTTTTTTCCCCTCCCCTATATAACACCATCTCATCCCACCAAATGATTTTCAAGCAGCTTTTAGATCTACAGTTTCATGTTTGAATTTGTTTTACATTTGCTCTAGAATAATTTTTACTAATTTTATATGGCACCAGAAATTTTTAGTTGTTGGGATTTTTTTTTTATAGGGGGTTGCTCCAGTTTTTTTAAGGCAAAGGTAGATCTGTACATTTGCTTTTCCAGAAACACAAAACCCCCAGGTCCTTTCCTCAGAGGACTCATGATCTGGACCAGAACAATAAAGAAAAGTGATAAATACAAATATCAAAGGAAACAAAGTGTCAATGCTGGTGCTCACAAGAAACTAGACAAGAATTCATGCAGATACTTTAGGCATCAGCCCACTTTCAGGTGATTTGCTCCTCTGTTCTATTCTCCCACCCCACCCAAAGGAATAATTTTCTTTAAACTCAGCTTTAAAATTCAGATTAATGGAAAATCAAAGTAAGGGAAACATTTGTGAAAGGTCTATCCCTAACACAAATCTTGGTGAGGGAGATCAAGGGAAGGAGTAGATGAATGTGTGCTCTTTGAAATTGGGAATAAGGAGACTAGCTTGCAAATCCAAGATCAAAACAGAAAGCTGGTAGCTGCCTCTAAGAGATGAGGCTTCATCCAAAGTGCAAACTTTCCTGAATACGACAGGGTTTTGTTAAAATCATTTTGGAGTCAACTGAAATTACTAGAGCCTATCAACAGGAAGACCACCCATAAATGAGAAATAAATACTTCAGTACAATAGGACAGCTATTTAATACTCTACTGACTACTATTGTCAGATAGAAAGGGAGGGGAGAAAGCAATGTAGCTGTCTACAGAATTTCTCTAGAGTAGTATGGCTAACATGCACATTGGGTTAACACACAACCATAGTACCTTTCCCTTCTGTCTGATGTCTAGTCTGAAAACCAGGAAAAGAACTTTGGGAAATAATTTTTGCTGTGCCTTTGCAACTTCCCCTTCCCACATTCTCCAGAGAACAAAAAAAAAAACAATTAAGGAAATCTAAAAATAACTATGAAAATCTCTACTGAAATATTTTGGCTATGACTTACAAAACATAAAACTATGGTTCCTTTAATAGTCTTACTAGAAGTTATTAATATGTTAGCTTTGGAGCAGAAGGTCTGTTTAGTGAAACAGATTTTATGTTAAGAATATGGTGCTAAAACTGAGAGCATCTATAATCTCTCAATGAGAATGTGTACTTCATGAGAGTGAGGCAAACCACTTTGTAAATAGTGCTTTTTAAAAACAGCCCATGCCTAAGAAAGGTATAATGAGATGAAATTTGCATGTGTTCCTAACATTGCACACACATGCCTTCTGTTAGAAGCTATATAAAATGACAGCCTAGAAAGCCAGTAACTACCAGTGACTACTATATTCTTCCCACTAACTTTTCTATATTCTTTCTCCTGAACTGACCATATGGTGCTTGATCTAGAAACTTGGCCTGGACTGTGTTCATTCCACGTGTAAGCCTCAAACGAGTCAAAACTCAAAGGCATCAGAGAGAAAAGCCACTTCAGAGCTTGTGGAGGAAAACCCCACTGCATTATTGGAGTTAAATATCAAAAAGTTTTCCAAGAATTTTCTTCATATACGTTCAAGCTGACCTAATGAATATGGATTTCTGTATTTGGGGTGGTTGTCCAAATCAGACCCTTCATCGAGAGTCATCTGTCATTAAGTAGGATTAGAGAGGAAATAATAAGAGGCCGCAGCTTCATTATTCTGTCTTACAGGAGGAAAAAAGCAGGATGGAGATATACGGGAAGAAATTTATTCTATGCTATCATGCCAAGAGAGAAAGTGTATCAGGCAAGAAAGCAGTCCCAGTGCACCATTTAACAGATTAGAAGCCCTTGTATAAAACAGCATTCAATCTACTGTGGGTGTCAGGCTTAAAATCGAACAGGCAATTACACACATCTATTCAGAAATAAATTATTCCAATTGCTTGAAAGTACCTAGAAGAAAGTATGCTTCATGGAACTCAAAGTAATTAATAAAACCCAAAAGATTAATGGAAACTTCAGAAAAAAAACTAGAGAACTTGAGCTGTGAATTTGTACAGTGACCAGATGATCTGTCTGCTTGAGCTGGTAGATCTGACGGTAAATATAATTTAGAATTAAATAAGAGAAGCTACATCAGGTTGCTACCAATTTCAACCTAAACAGAAAAAAAAAGAAAAAGAATGTAGAAATCTAAAACTCTTTTAATCAGCACAGGGTTGAAACAAACATAAGTCTATCGGAAATTTAGCCATGTGACTGACAAGACAACCTTTGACTCCATGTAGTGAAGGCAGTGGAAGAAAAGGACATACCACATTTCTATTTGTCACTAATGGCAAAGGTTTCTGGTCAAAAAAACATTTGTAAAGCCTGTTGTACCTTAAAGTTTATTTAAAATGACTTTTCAAGTCATTCTGCCTTACAGTGGGCTTTCCTAGAAGTCCTATTTAATTCCTTCCAAGAAGTGACAGAAGTGGGGATTTTTGCTGTTTGGTTGTTGGGTTTTGGGGTGGTTTTTTTGTGGTTTTTTTTTGGTCTGTTTTGTTTTTGTGGGTTTTTTGGTTGTTTTGTTTGGGCTTTTTTTTTAGTATCTGTGGGTGTTATTTTATTTTAAGTAATAACAATGGAAGGGAGAGAAGTAATCACTCTGGTCTCCTGAAATAGCAAACAGTTGCTGTGCTTTGGGCAGAGTTCCACTGTTGCTTTTGTAAATGTACTAATGAGCCATTGTCATACTGGTGCCAACCTGGCATTAGCAGTCACCATAAATTTACTGCAAGAACACTGCTGTTTGTAATTAGCTCTTCATTACACAATCAGGCTGATTTAGAGAAGCTCTCATATGATTTGCTCAGCAAATGAAGCAATATAATTACACCTCACTCGAAATCAACAAATTAGACTGCTGTTTGCAGTTGGCTGTATTATGTGCTGTTCGCATTCTAGCAATTGCAGGCCTGTTGTGGCCTTTAGGATTGAAAGTAAGCATAATTAAAATACTCAGTATTTCTGAATTTGCAAGATCAGCTACATAATAGCCTCAATTCTTTGCTATTAAAAAAGGAGCCAAGATTTCCGCACCACAAACTCCATAAGCTTAAGTCACAACATTGGTAACATATATAGAAATTAGCTAAAAATTCAAAGGGGACAACGTTTACTTCATCATGATTTATTTT
This sequence comes from Actenoides hombroni, assembly GCA_024336885.1. Lineage (NCBI taxonomy): Eukaryota > Metazoa > Chordata > Aves > Coraciiformes > Alcedinidae > Actenoides > Actenoides hombroni. The sequence goes on from WUAM01000431.1 coordinate 15,748,536, forward strand.
GCAGTCAGCACTGACTGTAAACTTAGGTCTACTCAGATCAAGAGGACTAGGGAGCTATTATGTCTTTGTCTGTGCACGTTCTTAATAAAAGTAAATCTAACAATCTGCACTTTTTATATTGTATAAAACATTTTGGAAGTGTTTCTCTTTTCTAGGTACGTGTGTCAGTCTAGGTTCTAGGTTTTGCGTCAATCTCTTGGATAAATAAGAGCAACAGAGAACTAATTCAGCTGTCACAAAGAAGCTCAAATGGAAGTGGTTAACTAACAGGAGTTCTTTCCTTACATGATCATTTGGGGCCAGGTTGTAATAGGATACAGGAAAACGCAGTGCTGGGTGTACATTCAACCATTTATAATAAAAAACGTCCACATTGAGAAATAAAAACATACAACAAATGTTATGATGAGAAGGCATGAGATTGTGAGGAAAAAAACCCCAACCTTTGTAGATTGTCTGCTTAGGAAGCATATTCAGGTGTAATTACTTATATTATGCCACTTTAATGGATCACATAGAAATTCAAATGTCTTGCAGATACTGTTTTGGCCAACGGTGAAGAGGGAAACACTGTAACAAGCCAAATATTTGGTACTATGAGCCAGCCTGATATATTCACAATAGCAATGAGGGATAACCAGCTCTTCTGCTTTGTTTCAGCAAGACTTTACCAGGTACCATCCTTCACATAGCAGGGTTACTAAATCCTTTGGTTTGGAATTCTTGGCTTGTCAGAAGAGATGTCAAGAAGCTCAATATTTAAAGACTACATGCATATGGATCCTACTTGAAAAAAGAAAATTAAAAATCACAAAACAAATCATAAAGACTGACAGTCACTTGAATTGCTGAGCCACACTAAACCATTCATTTCTCATTAAGATTAAAGACTGTGGTAGGTCACCTATCAGTAGAGCTGGACAGCTCCAATTCTCTCCACAGTTGGCAATCTAGCATCCAACAGGTCAGCGAAATTTCCTTTGTTTTGCTGGGTTTTTTGGTTGTTTTGGGGTTTTTTTTTATCAGACAGTAAATATAGACTGACATTTCAGGTCTGATAAGGGAAAAATAGCACTGTGCTACAAATTAAATTATGACCAAGATTTCATCAATGACTGTGATATGTTAGTAGACATTAGAAGGATCTGCGGGTAGGAAACGTTACAAAACCTGCAACAGCTTCACTACCAGGGCAATTTATCTCAAGTTCAAGTCAGGACACAATTTCAAAGACTTATTTTTTTTTTTTTATCAAGAATTACTGCTATATTTTATCACAGAGTGAAGAAGACTACATGAAGAGAAAGATGTTTTTACTAGATCCTGAACAATACTCAAGGTATTGGCTGAATACTTTATTGCAACTTCTACACAGATTTTTGAATTCCCTATATTCTACATTTTTGCAGAAGATATTCAAAGAATACTACACATCAAAATAAGAAAGTTCAGAAGGAGGATGTTAAGAGGAGCATCTGAAAGGGTAAGGCCCCCCCCCTCCAGCATTGAAGGACTTCTTTGTTTATTAGTCTTTGTTCTATTTGGAAGAAACTACACTTCAGTCTCAGAGCAATAATTGTACAACAGATTAAAAAAAAAAGAGAGAGAGAGTAAGAAGTTGACCTGGTCAAATAGGAAGGCATCAAAGCATGTTTAAAATGTTGTACTTTAAGTCCCATCTAAATGGTTACAAAATGGCATGGCTAGAAAACTGAGTGTCCTACCACAGGAATGTAGGACAAAAAAACCCCACCAAAAACCAACCAACCAAACAAAAAAAAACCCAAAAAAGAAAAAATATAGTTGTTGAGGAACAGCTTGCAAAGGTATATGTGCATAATAACTATTTTTTCCAAAGAAAGAAGCTTGTCAAAAAGACTACCACATAAAAGCAATGAGATAGGACAGGAGTAGAAACCTATGCAAGTTACGTGGAATCTGCACCTACTGTAGAAGAGTTTGTGGTGATTTTCAGATTGGAATTTCTACTTATCGCAGATATGGTGGAAGAAGATCCATCCTGAAACTAACCTGTAGCAGAAGAAACTGTAAAGCGAGTTTATGAAACAATCAGTACCAGAATGTCAGAAGCAGAGGCTTGGATGTTTGAGGGAACCCTAGCATCAAGTGGCTGAACTGTAACTGCAGCACCTAACTTATCACTTAGAATTTTGACACTAGAGCAATAGAAGGTGGCAAATGCAGCCTCAGTATTTAAGAAGAGTGTGTTTGCAGGATCTAGGAAACTACAGCTCCTGAAGTCTGACACCAGCATCAAGAAAAGTGAAAGTGCATAAAACCACAGAATTTATGCACGTGTGGATTACGTTTCATCCTACAGAATCTGCGTGTTGTTTTTACCAAACATAACAAGAGAAAGCAACTAAAATGCTAGGGAGGGAAGATTCCTTTCATGAAAGAATTAATGCCTAATCACAAGATTAATGGTAGGCAAATTGCTAGTTTTCACATCAGAGGGAAGGCAATCCTAGAATTCCACAAAGACCTGTTTAAGGACCGCTTTTCAACTTATTCACGGATGGTTCAGAAAAGAGTTAACAGTGAAGTGACAATTTGCTGCTGACAAAAAGGCCAGTGGAAGGAGACTCAAAATTCTACCACCAATAACTGGATGGCAGCTGAATTTCAATGTAGATTAAAAAGGACTCACATGGGACAGAAAAGGCTAACTTCAAATATGTGATGGGCTGAGCTGACTACTACTACGCAGAAAAGTATTGACACCAGATATAAATAGACATCTCAGTGGCAATGACAGCTAAATGGTCACCAGTAATGAAAATACAAAATAGAACACAAAGAAAATATAAAGCCTCTTTGTGCCACTTTCTGTGCCTGGATCTTTAGTGCTATCTACAGTACTCTCTCTGCCATCATTCAGGATAGAGGACAGGTAGAAAGAGCACAAGAAAGAGCAGAAGAAATGGTAGAAAAAAGTATTTCTGAACAAGGAATGATAAACAGACTGAGTCTTCAGTGTGGAAAAGAAGTAACTGAAGACTGAGTACAACCCTTATGTCTGAAGACAGGAATGAGGGAGGGAAAGCAGAGAGATAACCCTGTTTTTGTTTCCAATACAAGATTCTTCTAACACAAGAATAACCAAGTATCAAAGCAGATGCAAGTGAACTAAGGAGGTCCTTGTTCCATACTATGTGCATTTAAAAACCAGGGCCACAAAACATTGCTTAAATAATTATAGAAATTCCTGGAAGGAAAAGCCACCAATTTCTAAAAATAGTTAGTACTTCAGCCTCCAAGGGCTACTAAGCCATAGATTGCTGAAAAGGTATTTCATGGAAGCATCACTTCTTTCCTGACCTGTTCTATTAATTTCTAAGCATTACCAGCCTTGTGGAGATAGGATATGGAACATCATTGTGACACTGTGTCATAACTCTTATATTCCACCAGAATTTAACTGTGTCCCAGACATCCAGTAGCCCTTTCATGATGTTTTTGGTCAACTGCATCCAGTCAGCTTAACAAGGAAAACAGAACCAGACATTTTAGGAAGATTGCTGATTTCCTGTAGACATTCAAAAGAGGAGACTGTAGATTTTTATTGGGTTTTCCAGATACTTCAGAATAACTGAAGTATCAACAGCAGGTAATAATATCTTTTGCTACCCACAAACCTGGTCCATACTCCTGTCTACATAAATTGAAATTAAATGATCATGATACAGCCAAAACAAACACTGCAGCTAGCACTAGAGTGCTCCATTTTTAACAGTGGACCTGGGGAAGTGAAAACGATAGAGAAAAATCTTACAGAGCTAAGAGCTCTATAAAACAAAACACGTGTGTATTGTGGACTTACCATGAAAATGCTGTCTATGCAAGGATAGGTGTAGAAGTAACAGGAAAAAAACCAAACACAGATGCAACCTTAAACCAAAAATCTGTTTGTACTTGATTTCATTCTTTATCAAATACCAGGGATACTAAATTATATTTATTTATTTTTATACGACTGTAGTTTTTTTTAAGGAAAGCTACCTTTTTTTTTTTTCTCCAAAGTTTTAGTTTCTAGACAAGTTCATCCAGAAGGTTTAAGTTGGTTTTGTTTTTCAAACATACAAAAGGTTTGCCAAGGTCTTTTGCAAAATGACACTGATTTGCTACTGCATTTCCCTTCCTTATCTCTCCCAGTTTCATGTCAGAAAAAGTAATTCTCTCCCACTTTCTTATTACAGAGTAATTCATGTTAACCCTTTTGTCCATCCTCTTGACAGTACAAACAAAACCACTAACTAGGGAGGTGGCAGGATGCTTTAAGATAGGCTACTGGCTTTCAGATCCCCAAATTGTTTGACTCATGCCTCCTAACTGGAATAAATCTGGTTATCTGGATTGTCACAATCCTAGGAAACAACAAGACAAAATGAGCAACATAACTGATCAGGAATTCAAGTCGAGGAATTAACTGAAATCAAATGAAGTTTCCAAACCATGATCCAAATCTAACAGCAGTGCTTTAAGATGGACTGAGACTGATGTTCTACCCGCTGACATTCACGCTCTAGAAGGGAACTTTAAGAACAGAGATAGGAGCAGGAGGTTAACAGCGCACATTAGCATGAAACAGGAACAGTTAATCACTGTAAGTGATCATTTACTACTTGGAATACCGTAGTTCTCAGAGTATAAAGCATTCGAAAATTTTACAAGCTATTTCCATGGAAAACAATGTACTTCTAAGAAGGTACAACCTGTCACACCAAACAAGAACATAATTAAATCGATCATGAACAGAAAAGCATAACTGCCTCATATAAGAGCAAGTTTTATTCAGACTAAGGCACTTTCTAATATCCAAGCTATTGTTACGAGTTACCTTTAAAAGACACACTAAACTGTTTGTGTGGCAACCCATTTCTTTATATTTTTATATGCTTTGTAGTGAATTACAGACTCAGAGGTGTTGGGGGTAGAAGGGGCCTCTGAAGATCATCTAGTCCAACCCCCCAGCCAAAGCAGGTTCACCTAGAGCAGGCTGCACAACAATGCATTCGGGAGGGTTTTTGAAAGTCTCCATAGCAGACTCCACAACCTCCCTGGGCAGCCTGTTCCAGGGCTCTGTCACCCTCACAGCACAGAATGTTTTCCTTATGTTCAGATGGAACTTCCTGTGTTCCAGTTTGTGCCTGTTGCCACTTGCCATATCACCAAGCACCCCTGAAGAGAGTCTGGCCTCATCCTCTTGATGTCCACCCTTCAGATATTTATAAACATCGATAAGATCTCACAGTCTTCACTTCTCCAGGCTAAACAGCATCTGGTGTCTCAGCCTTTCCTTGAAAGAGAGATGCTCCAGTTGCCTGTATCATCCTCATAGCCCTCTGTGGGACTCTCTCAAGCAGTTCCCTGTCTTTCTTGTACCGGGGAGCCCAGAACTGGACACAATACTCCAGATGTGGCCTCACCAAGGCAGAGCAGAGAGGGAGAAGAACCTCCCCCAACCTACTGGCCACACTTTTCTTAATGCACCCCAAGATACCATTGGCCTTCTTGGCCACAAGGGCACACTGCTGTCCTATGGATTACTTATAGTCCACCAGGACTCCAAGGTCCTTCTTCACAGAGCTGCTTTTCAGCAGGTCAACCCCTAAACCTGTACTGGTGCATGGGGTTATTCTTCCCCAGGTGCAGGACTCTACACTTGTTGAACTTCAGGACATGCCTCTCCACCCAACTCTCCATCCAGTCTGTCAGTCCAAGTGAATGAGAGCACGGTTCTGATGCCTCAGCCACTCCTCCCAGTTTGTATCATCAGCAAACTTGCTTAGGGTACACTCTGCCACTTCATCCAGGTCACTAATGAAAAACACTGGACCCAGCACTGGCCCCTGGGCAACACTACAGGCCTCCAACTGGACTCTGCACTGCTGATCACAACCCTCTGAGCAATACTATCCGGCCAGTTCTCAATCCACCACACAGCCCAGTCATCTAACCCACATTCCTGACCTTACCTGTGAGGAAGTTAAGGGAGACTACGTCAAAAGCCTTGCTGAAGTCAAGGTAGACAATATCCACTGCTGTCCTCTACATATCATATTCCTACATATCAGCTGAGATCAGGACCATGCCAGACACAGACATACATTCTCTGCCACCCACCCCCTCCAACATCTCACTCTTTAGAGAGTCTGAAGCTGACATACAGCAGGATTAAAAGACAAATTGAAGAAATTCAGCCCTAAAGGGATCATTAGCATTTATTTCTTTTGTTATTTTGTCTTACTGTTGGTAGTACTGGCATCTGTTCACTTGCAAGATATTTGTGTCATCTAAAACCTTTTTGGACAAGTATTAAAAACAGTCTCAATGATAGTTTAATAGTGTGCTTCTAAAAAAAAAAAAAATAAAGAGGTTTTCCTCGTGTCATAATTTCTGTAATTATTGAAAGAATTTTGCTGCTGTTATTAATGTGCAGTCAAGAAGTACCTAGAGCATAAAATGTCTCAAAAAAATATAAAGTGAATAAAGATGCTGTGCTGCAAGTTTCAGTAGATAATTTCTTAGCTATCATTAACAGCCAAATTTGAGTTAATGTCTAGAATAAAGATCAATTTTGAGAGATAAGAGCAATTAGGCTTAGCTAAGTCAGAAGGTAGCCGAGACAACTGTGCCCATATAAGTTGCTGAGAAGGTTACCTATTCTAATTTCTCCTACATTCCCTGCTTAGCTGTCACAACATCTATGCAAACACATAGAAGTGGAAGACTGACTTCTAAACTGCAGCATTACTGTGGAAGCGTTAAAGAAGAGAGAGAAGCAGAAAGGAATAAAACCTGTATTTTATTCAAAAGCCTACTTCCTTCTGTGTCATTTGCTCAGGTCAGAAGCCTTTAGCATTTCATTTTCACATGTAACATCGTAGCATCATTACAGATTTATTTATTTAATAAAGAAGATCCTTGGATAAAAGTACAAAGCTTTAGAAACTGCGCAGAGAACGTAACCTATTTTCACTTCCTTTCTTGAAAGTTAACAGAAGACTGTTAGAGAAGATCTGAACAGCTAGAAAACAACATTCACCTCAAGGCAAATGGATTGCTTACAATCATCTAGCTAGCACTGTATTCCATACCTGTGACTACGTTTAATGCAGAACTTACACTTGATCTGTAGCCCACGAGTCTGGTAGACAATAGCTGGATAAAAAAATGCATGTATGGTTTCTTGTTCAGTGTTTAAAGTAGAAATACATTACAAATTACAGCATACTTTACACAACATCATGCACTAAATATAATTAATTCCTATGGAAGTATGTACTTTAAAATTTAAGATGTTTTAAGTAACCACAATAGTCTGCAAGTTAAGCACCAGTAATGTCAAAAATTCATTATGCCATTTTATCATCTACTTTTTCATTGCCTTTTCTCGCTTCAGTCATGACCTACAATCATCTTAAATCACACCTGACAACCCTGTAGAAGCAGCAGTTAGGAACACTGAAAACACCCAAATAATTTATTGTCACCTTGGGAGCAATTTTTGTCTGTTACTAAAAAACTCTAGAGTCCATCACATCACAAGACAGTCCCAGACCAAGCTGCCTCTCAACAGCAAGAAAGAAAAAAGTGCTGGCAAGGAGGGGAGAAGTGAGCAGAGCCTGCACTGAAGCCCTTGTTAAGGCATCAAAATCAAGGGGAGTATTCAGGGCAAGTGGTCCCCTACTTCCTATCACAGGTAGGAAGGTGCCTTTCCTGTCCATCTCTGCCATCCCCATTTTATATTCTGCCTGCAATGAATAACTTTCCAGAAGCAAAACCAAGCAGAGTTAAATAGATTTTGATAATGAGTGAGGAAACATTGAGACAGTGACAATTGATTTTAAGGATCAAGTGCACCAAACGAAAGTCCTCTCATTTATGTACATACTTTATAACCTAATTTATGCTATGCTGCTATATTGGTGTATTCACTGATGTCCTCAAGTGTCACTTCTTGTAACATTTACTTGATGGAAAAATTAAACTGATAGTTGAATAATTTACTTCATTAAAACAAATTTCAGTGCTCAACTGCAGACCAAAATAACTTCACCATTTTAACCCTTTATTCATGATCTACTATGTTAGTGATTTGTCAGTTTTTTTTTTCAAACCTGAATTTTGTACCTGAGGCTATACGTAATCTGAAATTGCAAATAGTGACTAAAGCCAGCCAAACTCTGGAAGCAACTTAGCTACTGACCTTCTACTTCAATGTAAGCTCCAACAAGCCTAACATGATTTACCTCAATGTTCATCCTGTATTAAACCATTAAAAAAACCCCTTTAGGAGATTTATCACTTCAGTGTGGGTAGTTTTACCAGTACAAAAGCATTTATACTGTTACTTTTTTTCCAATACATGATACTCATGTTAAGTTGCCTAACAGCAGTATAGTGACATTCAAGGTATTATAAACCACAGGGAAAATATCAGCCCTTGATATCTCATCCTGCTGAATGCAGGCTTAAGAAAAATGTATGCTTTGCCTTAGTTCCTGTAGTCACCTACCTGAGGAATGCCCACTCAAAACAATTTTCTTAAGGTTTACAACCTCTACAGGATCGAGATTAAAACAGAGGCTAAAACTGCAGTGGCCATTAAAACACAAGGAGCAGAGAAATACAGTCATCCAGGTAATAACCATATTCCCCACATGGGGTATTTGACAGCACTAAAACAAAGGCATAACAGGAAGATACTAACCTTCTCCAACAAATGGTGCAAAACCAATTTAAACTTTCCTTATTATTCACTGTTTGCGTTGTGCCACTGGAGTACACCACACTTTACACAAATCATGTTTTCATTGCATCCCAGAGCCAACAAATATTTGTCTTACTGTTCAAACGATGGAGTCATTAACATGTGCTTTGAGGCACCACAAACTGTTTCCAATTGCTGTGTGATAGTCTGCTGGCGAGGAAAGAGATCCGATCAGGGCGCCGGGGAACCATGTAGAAGTTTAAACCACAAAACAAGCATTAAACGTATGCAAACCTTGAGGCTCACCTGAGAACGTTCCCACAGCAAATCTCTCTTTCCCAGCTCACATTATGTTAACAATAAGCCGTTAACATAAGATGTTCTGTGCCTGTGGAATATCGCTGGATACCAACAGCGGCGATACCCGTTCAGAACGAAGCTTCTCACGTGCGTAATCTTATCTGCTAGGTTAGCACTCCAGCTGGCTAGAGGCACTTCTGGGCAAAGGAGTGAAGAAGTGCTTTCCCTGGTATGAGACCATCATAACAAAGCCAACAGGAATTTTAAGGAGACTTAAGTTCATTCTGCTCACTTAGGTAAGATGATGTTGGTTTCCCTGTTGAAAAATGACTGGAAAAAGACAAAACGATATGATGACACTGGCAAAGCAAATTTACTGCATGATACTGAAATACCAGGCAGACAAGAATGACTTGAGAGTTAAATATGCTCACAGATGAATTTCTTTTCCTGATATTGGACAAGGCATATCTTAAAGACAATTTACAAAGCTGAAAATAGGAGTAAAGTAAAAACAAATTTAAAAAATCCTCTCTCTCTCTAAAACATAGTTCCAATTAAAAATAAGTCTCTTATATCAGATTGGCTCAATAGAAAGAGGGTAACTTGAAATGTCCAAGAGAAATTCTAAAAGTTTCCCAGAAATTAATTATATTTAATTTAATTTTGTCTTGTACTTTAATTTTTGCTCAGCGCTGTCTTGGCTAAACCAGCAAAACTCACGCTGCTTGCTTGTACTGATCAGAAAGGAAGTAAAATGTATCAAAACCAGCCATCAATCACCAGCTTTCAGCATAAAATCAGCTTTAGAGAACAGAAATCTCACTGACAAACAGGAAGAAATAATGTAATCAACATAAGAATCAATAAATTTTTTTTCTGTATTTTTTTTTAAGATACAAAGTTTTTCTTTTTTGTGTGTGTTTTGTTTGGGTATTTTTTTCCCCCCTCTCAAAGAAATCTTGGAAGACATCCACCTACCACTACAAACTCAAAGAACAAAGAACAAAAATCATAATGCTGCATTAGACAACACTGTATATCCATAGGATATAATTATATCCATAGAATGTAATTGATATGAATGCTGACGTTAGAATTAACATGGTAATTTACATTAGAAATATACGGCACGGGAAAGCAACACCACCATCTTAATGCTTTCTCCTACTCTCCAGATGCCATCATATCCAACAGCGTGCCCTACAAAGTTGCCCAACACAGAAAGGCCAAGTGTTAAGACAGCTACACGTGTAGTTGGAAACACACGGTTCCTGTTGCGACGAATACAAAGAGAGCTTATTTCTTCTTGTTTCCACACAATAAATTTCTCACTTATGTTTCACCCGCAGGTTATTTGCTGTTTCATTATCATCACTTGCATAGATTTTTTTTTGGTTCAATCTTATAAGGAAACTATCTAGATGAATACTATACTCTCTTGGCTAATTCTTCTAGCTTGCTCTTCCTCATACATAATCAATCTGCTGTAAGCCTTCCCTTGTAAAACAGGAGACATACCAAGGAACAACATGCCTTCTGGGACCAAGATTACATCACTGACTTTTTACCTTAACACATCAATCACTCTACTTCAATTCTCCTTGACAACAACTAGTTCCCTAAAGCCATGCAGAAAAACAGTGAAGAATGACATTTTATATCATCCCAGAGCTGCTTCATCAGAGACCCAGAAATGAGCTGCTTTGCATCTCTTTGATTTCTCATGGCTTAATCTAAGTATTTTAATTAGCCCCTGCACAGAGTCTCACGCAAAAAAAAAGGAAAATCAGATTTGCAGGTCGTTATTATCAGTCATGTCAAGCCATTTCCCTCTGCATTGGCTGTGCTTGGCCAGTTCTGGGTGCTAGCCACCCAACCATCTCTTCTGGGAGACGCGGTGAGGCAGCTGTTAACTCCTGGTCAGAGGCACTGACCTCAGTCCTGAAACAACTTACCTTTATTTAAATATAAAAGAAAACACAAAATACCCGTTTCAGCACTTTTTAGTAATATTTCTTCTGAAGCCATGTATGAGCAAGTGTTCTGCTCATAGAAGCCTTAATGCCTTTCTTCACACAGTGCATTTCTGTACCTAACTCCAAGGCGAGCCTTGGCATGCCGTGGGAGACACATCCTTATTTTGGTAAATTTAGAACCACTTAGTATTTCAAAAAACACGCATACCAAACATCTGTCTTATTTTATACATTGACAGACCAATGAAAAAAAGTAATTGAATTCAAGAACAATTTCCATAAATCTACTATTACTGGTTTTCCTGCGTTGCTTCTAAAAGCAACAGTTAAAATAATAGATATAGATTTGTCAGCAATCCACAAGGTTGTATTTGAACATTCAATAAGAATCTTTCTACAGAAAGACGCTCTTTGAATGAATTAGAAAGTATTTTACTATGCTTTTCACAGCATGGCTTTGAATGAAACAAGTCAACTAAATGAGTGTGCTACTGTCAAACAACTGAAATGGCTCATAGCTCTGAATATGTTTTTTTGAAATGTGCCTCTGATAGGGAATACTTAATTTACTAGATTGCTTATATTTGCATACACTACTTAAATAATTTCACTTACACTCACAAATATGTCAAAGACATATTGTACCAATGAGATCTACGTGTCACATACTAACCAGAAACATTAGCATAACCTTATCATCCCAAAGCTCTGTCCAGCTACCTAAAGCAGACAGGAAGAACTGCAGTTACAGATTGTATTTGTATATAAATACCACCAGAAAATACTGTTTTGCCTCTACAGGAAATGGGAACTGGCTTTTAGACATTTCAGTGATACCTGATTAATACACCGAGAAATCAAGAGAAATACCTTGTGATTCATCTTAAAATACAACCTTATGCAGAAAGACAAACAGCAAAAGCATCTCAAAGTTTAAAATAATTGTATCAGAACTATGTTTCTGCTCTGACTTGAGTTTTTCTACCAGTGACTCCTTTTTGCTATGATCCCCCTCTTCAATTCCTGCAAAACAAACTCTTATTCTTGTACCTCAGCTCCCCTCAGATTGTACTGATCAAGATTCCCTTCAAAACACATTTTTCCAAGAATGACTTCAGCACCATCCCTCTTCTTTCTCCTTACCTACTGAAACCTGGAATCACTCAGGTTTGCTGGGATTTTGTATCCCATTTTCACAACCGTAAAGGGGTTTCAGCTTTTGAAACAACCTTTTTTTTGGACAAAAACCTACATCCATTTCCTGTGAAGCTAAAGAACACACTGTGAAGGAGGACAGTGAAGACAGGACACAATTTCTGTTTCTCCTCCACCACTTATCTCCTATATGCAGGTAGGGATGCAACTTTGCTTGCAGGCTTCTGCTACCTCCTTCGTGTTTACCTTTTTATGACAAGAAGGCACACACATTTAGGGGGCTTTACAGAAACACTCTGCAAGGATGCAGTATCAAAAACCACATCTGCATCTCCAGTAAGACTTACAACAGCAAGAGAGGTTAGGCAGGCACCTTAGGATTAAAAATAAACCTTAGAGTTAAAAAACTGCCTCGTACAGACAGTATGCAGTTAGATCACTGTACCCTTGACTTGCCTCACAGCTCATGCTGGTCCTTGTGTAACGCAGGAGTGACATGTGAGCTATGATCTTCACATCACAGAGACTGTGAGGCAGCCAAGACACTGGAACAGAAGGTGACTCTATCCTGAAAGAAAACATCTGCCTAAAGCAAAACGAATTGCAAACCAGACTGAAAACAAAATGCCCATGTCACATTTTTCCAAATATTTCATAAAATAGCATACAGTCCTGGAGGTACTAGGGGGTGGGGGAATTTTGGGTGTAGGTTTTCTTGGTAACAGTTCTTGAGCGTGACAGGTTTGAATTTATTTATTTATTTATTTTAATCTAAAGCAGCTTGCTAAAATTCAACCCGGTATGTACTAGCTTAATAAGATATCCTACAAGAGATACAGGCCATTTCATTACAGATCTTTCTCAGTCTACGTGACTGTTTTATACTAGGACAAGCCTATCCTTTCTTCTGGGCTTGATACAAATTCTTCAAGTACCCAAAGAGGACAAACAAAAACCACTACAGCACAGTGGAATGTGAGTGATGGTCCATGTCAAAAATGAAGACAATGCCATGACCAACAAATAGGCTAGAGTAGTTTAGTGTTTGATATTTGCATGCAGTTTACAGAATTTCACATCCCTTAAAAAGGGCTCCCAAACTCTATCCCAGATAGAGGAAACTTTTAATTGCATTGTTATAACTACTGATATTTTACTGTTGTTCATAATCAAGTCACAGCATTCTAGCATCACAGAATGTTAAGGGTTGGAAGGGACCTGGAAAGACCATCTAGTCCAACCCCCCTGCCAGAGCAGGATCACCTAGAGCAGGTCACACAGGAACGTCTCCAGGCGGGTTTGAAATGTCTCCAGAGAAGGAGACTCCACAGCCCCTCTGAGCAGCCTGTTCCAGAGCTCTAACATCACAGTGAAAAAGTTTTTCCTTGTTTCTGTGGAACCTCTTATGCTCCAGCTTGCACCTGTTGCCCCTTGTCCTATCATTGGACATCACAGAGAAGAGCCTGGCTCCATCCTCCTGACACTCGCCCTTTACATATTTATAAACATTAATGAGGTCACCCCTCAG
>WUAM01000431.1:15762334-15783384 GCA_024336885.1 Actenoides hombroni
CCTGCCCATGGCAGGGGGGTTGGAACTGGATGATCTTTAAGGTCCCTTCCAACCCTGACAATTCTATGATTCTATGTCTTGGTAGAAGTAACTAGGAAGAAAATAACCATGATAAGCAACTGTCATCCTGCTACGTAAGTAGCTCACGCATGTATTCTCCTACTGAATTATTACATTAGCATCCCAAACAAAGGGATTTTAGAAGATGAAAACATGCAAGGGGCCTTATGCATTTCCCTCACAAGTCCTCAGAATTACAAAATAACATTAGCAATTTGGATTTTTCCAGAAAAAATTATTTTCTAGACAAACACTGTGCATGTTTGTCTGAGAAAAAGGCAGCAAATGGTAAAGCTGCTGCTGAATCAGACACAATGACATTTTCAAGATTATCATGAATCCAAAGTTATGAACCTTGAATTATTACTTCAAACACTGCTATCATTGATCAGTCTTGCCTTTCTTTCCGTAGTATTTCAGAAATTATTTTCTGATATTTCTTATCAAAGAATAATAGTACCTCACTAAATTCTTCTGCTAGAGACTTTCAGGTGAGATTTTTTTAAAACAGAGGACCCCTCTACCAGGGCACATGCTGTTTCCAAGTTAATCTTCAAAGGATAAATACCTCTTTACTCTCTCTCTGGCCAAATAATTTCCTTCCTCTCTCCCTTCCATGATTAGATACGTTACCGAGCGTTAATCATAGGTACGATTCAAGAAGTTTGTTTATTACTATTTTGAAAACCTGAACTCTGAGAACTGCACCAGAGTGTTTATTATACACACACACCACAGATTCACCAGACAGCAGCTGATAGGAAATCAACCTTCTTTACAAAAACATACAGCAGAATTTACTTGTAAATAATTTTGTAGTGAAAAATGTCCAATAGACATAGCTGACAAAAAGGTTTTTTTACCAGATTTTTACTTGGCATGCTTTCCCTACAGTTTGTTACTGTACACCTGGCTGCAGGAGTGCAAGGCTTTGTCATAACAACTCCATACTGTCACTCCCTTTAACTTGCTTTAGCACACTTAGTACTGATTTAGTTATTCCTTTGAGATAGGGAATTCTTCTGCTGGGTTGAAATGAGAATGAAACGCACGATTCTTAATAGAACAATTTTAGAGTCAGCTTCAAAGTTGCAGGGAGACTTTTAGTGGTTAAAAGACTAGTAAGAGGTTCCTCTATTCCTGAACTACTGATCTGCCTAAGGAAGGAAAAAAGGGAATTGTCACAGAAACACCTGGAAGCTATTTGCAACAGGCATTAATAAAATACAGCTTGCAAAGGTGACCACGCATTATGAGGGAGGGTGCAAAGAAGTTACAGTCATGCTTCTTTGATATTCACTACTGAGAGTCCTGAGACTATGATTTCATTTTGTAGGTTAGGCTACTGGATCAAGCAGAAATCAAGAAATAGCATCCTATTAATTCAAGGACATAGGGGTAGTTCTTTTTAATTCCCTGATATAACTAGGGGGAAGAAAAAAAAGTCCTAAAACTTCATACTAGTTGAAGAAAAGATGCAAGATTGTGAAATCCCCCATCTCTACAGCTTCTCTGTTAACAAAAGCATGCAGAAATTTACCCCCTTGGTAGAAGAACAAATGAAAGAACATGGGCTTCTGAAATTATGAGAAAGGTAAGCAGGACTGGCACCATTTCAGCTGTTTTATAGCAAAAGTCAATTCCCAACAGCAGAGATTTTTTTTGACAACATTATTTTATGCACATTAAAGGATGCTTATAGCAATGCCTTGATTAGTTAGTAGGCTCTGTGCCTTCTAGACACATCAACAACCTTATAAACTGGCCTTTCTGATAGAAAATAGCATAGAAGGTAAGTGTTTTGCAGCACCCCTTTGTTGTATTTAGGAAGCAAGGTAGCAGTCTACTACAGTAGTTACTGGATCATAAAAAATAGCCAACCCCCAATTTTCTCCTCTTACAGGAAGTGCCAGAGAAAGTTAGAGCAAGGCAGAAAGGTATTTTCAATCTTTTTTTCCCCCCACTGGCTTTGTCAGCACACACTCTCAGCTGAGCTGCTTTTTCAGGCCTGACCTTTCCTTTCCCTTTATTAAAAGGGACTACAGCAGCCACTGGGCTCCCATCTGCTGACAAGTCCTCTGTAAGCTACCAGGACAAAACATTTTCCAGTGAAGATTTACATAGTAATTGTCTTAGCATGTCAAAGCATTCAATTTACAGCAACAAGCTTCAGTCACACCGTGTTTCTGCTCCAATCTAGCCTTGTCAAGTGAGCCTGATAAACTAGTGATAACTAGTAATTTCTGCTGCCATTTGACACGGCTGGAAAATTAGCTTGGGTGTGAGCTGACCGAGGGGAAAGTAACCTTTATTTTCCCCGTGGCTCACAGCTTTGGAACCAAGCAGGCATTACTGGGTATGGGCCTCCATAAATGTCGTAATACTTATCCATAGTAGAAAAATAAACCTTCTCCAAAACGTTATTGCTGTTTTCATTTCAAAAGGAAATAAATTGCACAGTAGAAACAGTTTGCATTACTGCCATTAAGTGCACTAACAAACAACACGTCTTGGAAACTGAAGAGGCAAAGCCCTGTGTTCTTTGAGGCAGTTTCAGAGCTCACAGAGCTGAATTCGGCGTTTGTTCCTCTATGGCAAATGGCATCATTTTCACAGCATCACAGAATGTTAAGGGTTGGAAGGGACCTCGAAAGATCATCTAGTCCAACCCCCCTGCCAGAGCAGGATCACCTAGAGCAGGTCACACAGGAACGTGTCCAGGCAGGTTTGCAATGTCTCCAGAGAAGGAGACTCCACAGCCCCTCTGGGCAGCCTGTTCCAGAGCTCTAACATCACAGTGAAAAAGTTTTGACCTATGTTTCTGTGGAACCTCTTATGCTCCAGCTTACCCCTGTTGCCCCTTGCCCTATCATGGCAGGTACAGCGTAAGTTGGCCACTCATGAGAAGGGGAAGAAGAAATTAGCTCACAGTTCTTGCTGAAGCTCTAAATTCAGTTAAATCTCTCTCAACCTAGCAACACTTACAAAAATCTACAGAAATAATCCATTCAGTTCAGAAGTAATAATCATCAATTATCTTCAAAGTTTAATCACCTGTACTACAGGAGTACATAAAAAAACCAAAAACCAAAACAAGAACACATTTAACTTTCCACCAAAGGAAACAAAAAATGAAAATATGTCAGAAGAGGATATTTTAAGGTCCTCTTAACAACACTGACTAGATGCACCTATTTTATTTGTCCTGTAGTAAACCTGATTGCCAGGTTCATGTATTATTACAGTCTGTAGCACAAAATCTGCTTCCTACAATTAACATCAAACTGCCAATGGAAAAACACAACAAGGAGGTTTGTAGATAGGAACCAAACACTGCAGTATAGTGTTTTCAAATACATGCAAGGACAGCAATAGTTCAGATTATTTTCTTTTCTAATAGCATAGTCTTACCATTGCTGGTAGCATAATCTACCATTGCTTCCTTCAGTTAAAAACTGCAATAGGTAAGCCCTTCAAGGAAGAACAAGAATAATATCTCTTCTGAATTATTCTGCAGTGCTAGATAAATTCTTGCTAACTTCAATGTCATCACATTTGTTTATACACAGTATCTCTTTCTTTCTACACTCCTGGCACTACTTTATGGAACAGACTGTGGGACTAAGGTCCTGAATTAATTATCTTTTTTCAACCCTCAGTTCTCATCTAAATGAATCAGTTGTACTTGAACGTGTGTTAAAGCACCATCACTTTCCATTAGAACTGCATCAATTTCTAAAAATAAGAAACTTAATGAAGTTAGAATACTTGCCAATTTGTCTTAAACATGAATGGCTTTCCTTTTTGCCTAGAAATACTGTACCACAAAGACAGAAAATGCTGAAAAAGGCAAAGGAAGATTGCTCACAGCTACTCCGTGAGGCTGCAGCAGAAAAAACTGCTGCTCGTATATAGCAGTGGAAGTCAGAAATTTTATGCCTTATTAATTCTCCTTTAATTCACCTTCTCCATCAATACCGACTTTCCATCTGGATGATGTATTATGTGGCTTTTAAAATGGAAGACATATATAATTTCATTTTTGTCAGGAAGAAAACTTTAATGATATTTTGGCCTTTAAGATTAGTGGATGCATATTATAGCCAGAAACGTTCCCCACTCTCAGCCAGCTGTTCTACAGGCTGCAATCCCTACAGGCAATGATAATTACTCCATCAGAACAATTAGAAATCCTTAAAGAAAATGCATCAGGGATCAAATCCTACACCACTTTACTCAGCGTAGCCAGAGAATATCAGAAAAATCCCTGAAGCACGGGAGGGCTCTCCTCAGAAAACTTCCACAAACATCTAAAGAATTAATTTGTGTCTCTTTTGTGATTAAATGAAGCAGAAATGGAGTAAGACAGCAAGCTCATGTCTACCCTGCTAAACCTAAAGCAACAAGTTTGCTATTTGGATAGGTGTGCGCAAACAGCACCTTTACAAAGAAGGTCAACTCTCCTTTCTAAATTAGATGTGTCACCCTTCAAACAAAGGGGAAAAAGAAACCTTAGCCAGACATCCTCTTCCAGATTTGTTGAGAGATTTCCACCCATTGAAGATTATTAGGCCCCTAGTAAAAAAATCAACATTTTAAACATTATACATTCCCTCTGATTTATTTTTTTTTACGTTCAGAGAGAGAAAAATATTATGGAAAAGTATCCAGAACTAGCAGTAAAAAATTACCTTATGCATCTTAAAAGACCAGAAGAAACCAGAACAAAATCCTCCCAAACCCCCTACCCCTCTCTGACAACAGCAACACTCACCAAAGCTTCCAAACCCAGAAATGAGCAGAGACTGGAAATCCGCATCCCCGCGTGCCATGAACGTATTCGCAGTATGTTTTACAGGTGTAACTAGAAATGTTCTCTCCATCACATAAAAGTTAAATCTGCAAGAATTACCTGCTCTAAATGGTTCGGATTTTCCAAATCATGTATTGCACTCTGCTTTGCTGAAACACTGCAGGAGTCCTGCCTTTCTCAAGCCTGGGTGGTCTCATCACCTCTCCAGCGTTACATTGTAGAGCAAAATAAGACCAAAAGACTTCAAAAAAAGTTATTCTTTCTCTCTCTCTCTCTTTTATTTTTTATTTTTACATATGCATGCATTTTGTTTTAATTATTACCTTTTTTGTTTTGATTACTGCTTCATGTTGGAAGCATTTGTCTTAATGCTTATTTTTGGAGTATGTGCATGGGGAGGGTGGACAGGTGGGTTCCTACAGCAGGTGAAGAAAAGTTGCTAAGTCACTGACTACAAATGAAATGATCTGTTTGCCTCTGTAGCTGGGTGGAATCATGCAGAAGTCTTGCAAAGCCGAGAGAACGGAAGCATGGACTCTCACAATCCAGAAGCATACAAGAAAAATAATAAAAAAAAATCAACATTATGCCAGCTAAAAATATTTTATATCTGTAAGTTGGGAAGGCAGAGTGGAATGCTTAGAAGATTGTGGCACATACCAAATGATCTTGCTTCTGGCACTCTCTTCACCAAAATCTTCCACTGCATGTGGGGCTTACTCTAATTCAGAAAGCCTGATTTGATCCAATCCTATTAAAATAAATCCTTTATAATTGCTAGATACAAGTTCTTAACGTTTTGTTCACAAATCAGTAACATTTGAGAAACAAACTGTGCATGACAGATCCATTAAAGCATTCAGCCATTTATAAACTTCACAAAATTGCCCAGCTGCCTGAAAGATGCATAAGCTCAATTTGGGAAAACAGCACATACAGAAAAACCCCCAAAGTTGACTGATATGTCTGGATAGTGATTCCTGAGAGTCTTGCTTTTCCATCTAATCAAGATTATAATTGTATTTTTTGTACAAGCAGATTTGTAACTAGACAATTCCATATGTCATTAATGCCTCCTGTGAGACAGGCAAGATGCACGGAGCAATGAACAAACACAGAAGCACATTTCTGACTGCACCCAAGAATAATCTGCATAAACACATACAACACTAAACAAATAGATGTTTTTGGCAACAGGGCCTTCGTTTAGGCAGGGAAAATAAATTAAATTAATACAGATGATGGTGGAACTGCTTGCCATTAGCCAGGAAAAAGTCATCAAAAACAAATGCTGTCAAATTATGTGTTATGTTATCTCAACAGAAAAGCATTGAGATTAAATGAATACAAATGAATTGCAGCTCTTAATACTCATAGAAAATATTCTCTAGACTTTTTTTTATTTATTTATTTGTTTTGACAGAAACAGAATACATCAGAGCTTTAATGGAAACTGAAATTATTTTCTATTTTACTCTGTGTGTGAAGCAAGGTCAGAATAACTATTAGAGCTCTTTAAACATTTCTGATTTTGTCAGGGTTATCAAATTAATAGGACAGGAAAAACCTTTGTTCTCACGTATAAAGGTTTGAAGGCATTCATTTGCTAAACTCATTACAGGGTTTTTCTTTCTCTAAGTCATGTTAAGATTTGAAAATTAAACACTCACTAGAAATCCTACATATAAGAAGCAGCCTAGAAAAGACACCAGCATTTCATTTGGAAAAAACATATATAGTCAGCAATCAAATCAGCATTCTCCCCAGGCACCTCCCAAAGAAATTAGTAGAAGCTACTACCTATACTCAGTATGTGACAGTAAGGCCTTCAAATGGCCAATACACAGCATTTTACTACCAGAACTCTGGGCTTAAAGTGCTTTTACATGTGACAACCATAATTTTCTGCTTTGGTCATCCCACAGTTCATTATACTACCCATCTTTATTTCTAACCTCTATGTCAAGTTTGGTAGTAGTGAACAAACAGAAAAAGAACTGCTCACACTATTGGTAATATAGATGGAATAATGCCAGCAGGTCTCTGGCTTGTTTATTATTAATTGTTATTGCCTGTTCTTTAAGGCTGGTACTATTTTGCTTGGCAATTATAAGCCTACCTAAAACTCTGCATTCAGGAAAGGAGAGAAACATTTCTGAAGTCTACGTAGGTGAGCTCAAAAGTTACAATTTAAGACAACACTGACTGTAACAAACTACCACCTTTAGAAAGGCTGCTAGGATGTTAATTCAAAAGCCCATCTCACCTTACTAAACTGCATTTAACTTTGAAAGCTGCTAGCTCTTGCTATGTACAATGAGAAGATAATGAGTTGTTTAAAGTAAGGACAACATTAAAACAACAGTTAGGTATCAAAAAGGTCCTGAATAAATTTCAATTTTAAATAAAAAGGAACTTTATAAATAACAGAGAACTAATGTTTGGCAAGAACCCTTTATGTTGATACCAGGGCAAAACCTAGTTGATCAGCTCAGGAAAATAAAGTAATATATAAGATCTCAGGCCTGAAACCCTGATACCCAATCACAAACAACCACACAGAAAAGATTTGATCAGTTTAGAAGTACTGTTTGCAAGAGGTTCAAAGCAACACACTTCAACTATCCCATCTCACCCAACTACAGGTTTTCATGCTGAATACTGTATTCAGGAGACATGTCATCCAAAGATGTCAGAGTTAATTAACATCTCCATTACACTTGTCACCGAAGTTGTGAAAGTAGTACTTTTGGAATACTAGCTAAGAACTGCTAAATGCCAGTGATTTTCCCCAAGATCACCTAATTCATAACATAAACTGTATTAGCTAAGAACTGCTAAATGCCAGTGATTTTCTCAAAGATCACCTAATTCATAACATAAACTGTATTATTAGAAAAAATTCAAACCAAAAATCCAAATACCAAAAACCCCAAAACTAAAAACAAAACCAAACCAAAACCCCCAAACAAACAATCAAAACCAAAAAAAACCCCAAAACAGTAATTTTCTTGAAATGTCTAACTCTAAAAACGAGTAAGGAATTGTAGGGAAATGTTACGGATAAGATCTCTTCCAATTTTTCAGCTACTAATGTGCATTTTTCCATAGTTCATTAACTGCTATGGCTGAAGAAGGTAACCGTGAGCTAATTGTTCAAGTCTCTTGTCAAGTTGTTTAATGTATCATTGCAATATAATAATGCTTTCTCGAGTGGAAACGTGGAAACAGCTGATGTTTGAGAGAAAAGCCAGTTAGAAACCAATGTTTACTCAGGTTTAGAAATCTTCTTTCCCTTTCATATGAGATCAAACATGAATATTCCACCTGAAGAAATGTAAAATAATTTAATTTCGGTCATAATTAAAATTTAACCTTAAGGAAATATAAATCAAAACTGAGATACACTGTAGAAACACAAAACCACCCCCAAAACTAGAACGTATTTAATTTACGACGTGAATAAGTACGCTTCTAGCATTTCAAGATTACTCAGAATGAATGTACTGATTTATTTCCACATCTACTTCACATAGCTCATGAACAACACTCATACAAGTGTGGCAGAAACATTTTTTGATGAGTTGACACTCAGAGGACACAGTCTCGCTAAGTACAAGCTACCCATTGGTTCCCACCTCCAAAATTCTTTGCACACTCAGACAGCAAAGAGATTCAGCCTACAGCAATCAGCACGATGTGCTCTCAAGCAAGCAGTTCAGAGGGTGGGCAGTCAAGAAAGACTGGCCAATACAGAGCTTGTGGAACCACAAACTCCGTAAGTACTCATATGTGAAATTGCTTGTCTTTTATAACCAATTGAAGGAACTCTGTGAAAAATAAATATTTGTTTTCATATTAATATTGCACGATTGGAATTTTGATTTGGTATTTCAGTTGCCGGGGTGCAGGCAGCGCTGGGACATGGGGATACTCCTGACTTCCTCCAGCAGCAGCCACGTTCCAAACTAATTCCATCTAGGTGAAGTGTACAGTTTCACTTATTTGACGTTCTTCACACATATCCCTTTCTCACACCATGACAATATTCTTTCAGTCTAGCAAATGAAAAGCATTTTTCGATGAGCTGCAGATGCCTTCAGGATGACCCCATTATTTATCTGAGCTGAACTCTCCTCAACCTCAGGGCAACCCTTTCTTTTCCTATTGGTAAAGCCATTCTGTCAAGTCAGGATGCCTTCAGAAATGAAACTGCTGTTGCAAGGTATAGCAAGGAGCTGAAGGCAAATGCCTGCACTCTGTAATTTCAGAATAAAACCCCCACACCAGAAATAATAATAAATAATTAAAATTGAGAACAGGCAGTGAAGATCAGAAAGCTTGACATTATGGAATGAAATGAGTTGATTCTAACTCGTGTTCAGGTATCTTAAATTGTACTTTTACACTAAAAGTACTTTATTTTGACCAGAAGCAAGTACAAGTATAATAAAATTCAAATAACATCGGTGTGAGTGCATTAGAGAGGAAATGAAAGAGGCTCTTTATAGCTTGATAGCCCAAGTATAAAAACGTAAAGCCTGCGTTTAGTTAGATCTCTAGTCAATACAAACATCTTGAAAGTGAATTTGTTTCATTTGCTATTTGGCCTTTTTATTTTTTAAGTCTCCTTTGAAATAAGTGACGTATTGTTTTTATCAACTTTGGATATCGTGACTTCACTTTTAATCCTATATAAGGGTCAGTCTCCTATTGTTTTCTGGTGTAGTGCACATGAATCAGTAATACACTAATACTAATGTCAACATTATATCAACATTTTGCTGCATTCAACTCTGCTCCCATAAAGGTTTGCTTACCCTATCAGTGATATGAACAGTGCCAGTTGAGTTGCTGGGATGACTATGGGTTCCAGGATGTCACATTATGCAGAAGTGAACCACTGCAAATTCTTTAGGGAGGAGAAAACATCTATCCTTACCTTTGTATAATTACTTGACCGCAGCAAAAGGTTTCCCAGCTAGTAAGGCTATGTGTATTAGGTACATCTAACCAGTTATAAACCTAATAGGTATGTGGATTCACACTTTTACACATCTATGCAGGTTAAGTCTACTACAGCAAATACCTGCCAACACTGGTTAATGAGAGCACACTTAACCTGACAAGAGTTTTCAAGACAGCAATGTTAGCTCTCTCAGCTCTACAGCTTTCAAATACCTAGGGTGTCAGCATCTACATTTGGGATGACTTTTGGATGACACTGACTCACCTGCAAGTCCTCTTTCTACATATCATGTCTATGGCAAGAATCATACTGTAATTGATAGGGCCACTGAGCAGCCTTTTATACCAACAGCTCATTAATCCTTCCCAGGGTAAAAGGCAAAAAACTGTGCTTGTCTAACAGATGCAGTATTGCCTCTTGTTCTCAGCAGTCTACCTTCTGTCCATGATGCACTACAAGGACAAATACTTCAAAGAGCTTGCATGGTAAACGCCGAGCACTCTTCTGTGGTGAGATGAGTCCGTACGCTTCAGCGTTCACAGAAGGCCCATTTTACATCACAGGCACAGATTGCTCCTTGCAAGTCACTTCCAAATTCCCCAGTCTCCAGTTACTTTAAAAGATGGCAAGATTGGGCCTAGCACTTTTGGCCGATGGGAAGCTTAGTTCTGTGAACTACTTCCTACTGATACAACAAAGATTTTCACCACGAATTTGTTGGAGCTGTATTTGGGGTGAACCTAGGAACAGGAGGGGGTGGAAGGAATAATAAAATTCAATTTGCAAAAAAACATACACTTGTTTAATCCCTGCTTTTATTACAGTGCCACACAAACACAGTTTGTTCTTAAAATTTTTTTTTTAAATTACCATTTCAAATATTTCAGAACTAAATAAAGTACAAAGCTTTATCCAAGGACTTTTATTCACATTTGTTTTCTTAATACCCGACGTTTACTTTTACTAACAATACCCAGCCATTTGCTTCAGAAACTTAAAACACCACACTCTGATTGTGCTGTTGGTAGGGTAGTAACACTGGCTATTTCTCAAAGTTCTTGCCAGTGTGATACACAAAATACAGAGCTGAAGAAGATAATGTGACTCCTCAAGCTTTCTATTAGAGTAAGTGTGCTTCAAATTCCACGTTCACACAGTTTTATTTTCTCCCTCAGCTGTTACAGAATGAAGAGGATCTCTCTAGTCTGTAGCAAATGGCTCATGTTCTCCAGAGGACTGCTGTATATTGAAGTCAGCTTGACTTAAGTGCACTGGTGTAAATACTGATACACACCTACGACAGCAGTAACAAACTGGTTTCATCTGTAAAGCTAGAACAGAACTAGCCTTAATTTTTCAACTGAGTTGTTTCAGTTTAGTACTCGGTCAAGGCGCCTGATGTCTGTGCACCTTTATCCCATTCCTTTTTAACTGTCAACATTTGTTACGGTCTATCCTACTGTACAGCAGGTGACTTCCAAAGTTTTTCCTGTTGTATAAACTTCTAACCACGAGGCAACTTCTGTTGGTAGCAGAAAGCTGCATCAGCGCAGCTCTCCTACGATAGAGATTTATGCTGTGCAACATAATGCCAGTGAGACCGTCGAGGTAGCATCAGTTCCCAAAGCAGTCCAATCTCACAGGCACAGCACTTCTCCCCAGCTCCTCCATCTTACTCAGCAGCAGCTGGAGACTTGTACCTTCACTCGGAACCCCATTTTTTAGTATTGTAATAGCTGCAGAACTCAGGGACACTCCTGCTTCCCCACTGTTTTGGTTTTGTTTTTTCCGTTTCTGCCACAGAGGGGTATTCCAATCACATGAACAAGGCTCAACATCCTCAGTGTCCCAAATCATTTCAGCATGGAGGACAACAAAACAACACCCCTCACTATCCAAAACACACCCAGTGATTTGTCACAAAATATTGACGTAAAATTACCTCCACAGAATTGCTTTTCTAGATGTATAAAAGCTTGTTTCTCAGCTTTCTATGAAGTCATACACAGTCAGGCTGCTGTTAACTTGCCATTAAGAGCAAGCATGGTCCTCAGCCACTCCATTTGCCACTGATGGCAACTAGGGCTTCTCTGACTTCTGTCAGTTCTGACCTTTGTTCCTACCAAACACTTCCTATTCAAAGGAACGGCATGACACAGAACATCTTCCTGCCTGCAGCCACTTTGGCCATATACAGCACCAGGAGGGAAACCCAGACACCTTCCCATTAATCATGTCCATTAATAACTCCCATTAATAATGCCCCATGCCTTGTCCTAAGAAGTGCTAATGAGCTGTGCCCGTGTACCCCTTTGGATATGTTCAGCAGGATGGTTGTTGGAAGCGTCCTCTTTGGCACCTCAATCCCCACACAGGCACATGCTTTTATTAGAAGGGTGGTTAGTTTTCAGGGATAGGCAGACAATCCAAGTCAGAAGTATAGTCTCAAGTATGTAAAGGTCAAGAATTATTGACATTTAAGAAAAACAAATCACTCGTGTGACTTTAAAGAGCTCAGCTTAAAAGCAAAGTCATTGAGCAACTGTATGTCATCTTGAAAAACAAGCTCCTACACTTAAGGAAAGGGACAGACTTAAAAGCATTTCTCTTTGATAGAGGTTGACTTTCACAATATTACAACATCATCTTCCAATTTTCATTTTTAAGTGCTGCCTATTTTGACAACAATGTCAATTCTTGGAGACGGGAGCTTTCACCGTGTCAGCGAATTGCTGTCTATAGCAGAAGCTTCCTATGACAAGATAGCAATTCACACAATATAACCTTCACTTCCATTTCATCAGAAAAGTTATATCCAGCCATGATCTGATTCCAAGCATCCATACACTGGAATCGCAAGTGACACGTTACATAAACTAGCTGTCTGCAAGCAAAAAAACAGAGAATTTCATCTTTATGCAAAAAATAGCATGCATTTCTTGAGTGGGAACTGGTGCTCTCATAGAGCTGCTTTGTTTTTTGCACCAGCTCCCTTACCCTACCATTATTATGATGACTAACATAATGTACAGAACTAGAGTTTCTTAAAAAAAATAGACAAATCAGACAACCTCTGTAAGGTGAAAAAGGATTCCGTGCGTTCTTAGGGTACCTGGGACATAGATCAGACCTTCCTCCATGTCCACACAAAACGAAGCACATCACTGGTATTGAAATTGAGTGCCAACCAAATTGAGCTCGGATCACAGGTCCCTTTTGCAGACTGAATTGCATGGTACTAATTGGGGCTGTTCAAAGATCTGGCACAAAGCATATGGCATCTAATATGGGTCAGTGCTACACTCTCAAATGATCAGTGTTGCAGAAAACAGATCTAAGCAAGGGGACAGAGACGGGAGAACAGAATAGATGACGAAAGAAGAAGGGACTGGCTCATCAACATGAAGGGAAGTTCCCTGTTTGTCATGCTCTATCACAACTATGTCATTGCCAGTGACAGAAACCAGTTCTGTCCTGCAAGAAGCTGCTGGCTGCTAAGTTTGCCAATTCTGTTTTCCTTGGCAGATCTGATTGATTATTTTGTAAACTAAAAAAAAACCTGACAACTGTTACTGCTATTGAATTTATTGTTGTCTGTGGCAGTGTTAATTTTTTCTTACAATAGCTGCTGTACCAGTTAAACTATGGGGTAAAGTAAAAATGCTTGGTAAGTCAATTTTACATGCACGGGCACATACTGTTGTAGTGTTTCACAGGCTTGGCTATGCTAATAAAGTCATGAAACCAAAGAAGGAATAAAGGTTGAGGTACAAACCTCTCCTGTGTTGGCAACCTACGTGAACTGTTTAACTAATTATGCAAATCTATATTCCCCCAAAGTGTTAAAACATTAGAATTTTTACTTTTCCTCTGTAAATGCAAGCTGTTCCCCAATAGAACCAATGCAAACTTCCTGCTTTTTTCATTTTACCCTTTTTAAAACCACTGCTTCTTGCCACGTTTTCTGTTGCTTGCCAGACTGTAACTTCAGAGCAAACCATGTCAACCATAAACACCCCACCACCAAATAGAAATCCGTAAACCAATCTCCCACCCCCAGTTCAAAACCCCCTCACACAGACACACAAAAAAAACCCCCCTCACAGAAAAAAAAAGCCACTTTCCACAAGTCTCATTTTCCCAGAAACCAGGCTGTCAAAGCCACTGCAGAGATCCCTGCCACAGAGGTACGTTGATACCTCCCAGCATAAAGGTGTTCATTTCCAGTGACAGTCACCCAAACTGGTAAGTCTTATACTCAGTTTGGAATACAGGGCTTGTGTTAATCAGGTACTGGAATTGCAATCCAAATTCTACCCCAGCCAGAAATATTCTGCATGCCTTAGTATGCAAAGGTATAGATATCATTACACTTTTGTGAAAAAGTTATGGTACTTGGACCTAGAACTGAGTTATTCAGTGGAAGTCTCTAGTGAAGACCTGACTGCTATATCAGTTGGAAAGATAACAAAAACTTCTTAAAATGAAGTCCCTGTCAGCACACTTGTCCTGGTTTGAGTGAGAACACAACTACTTCTATTCAGTGATTTTACTTTTCAGCTCAGCTTTTCTAACTAACTGCACTTTCTGAAGTCAGCAGGCTGTTTTCACAGGCAGTGTCTGCTTCTAGCAGTGATAACTCCCCATGGTTAGAGTTACTACCAAGGGTTGGTGTGCAGACCAAGGCCACTGCTGGATCTTGTGTACCACACTGGGGGTGCAGAAAGTAAAAGGCTGCACCTGCAGGGAGGAGTGGACAGGACAGGTGACCCCAAACTGACCAACGAGGGATTCCATCCCATATACATCGTATTCAGTACAGAGCTGAGGGATCACAAGGGTTAAGCTCTCTTCTTAAGTGTCTGGCATCCTAGGAGGACTATGTCCGTTCTGCATTCAGTCCTGATCCGTGTGTTCCTGAATCCAGTTCCAGAATCTAGCACCTGAATCCACCGCAACAGTGGTGACTTTGATGTAGTTGCCATCAGAGGGGATTGGGTTCAATACTGGTTTTGTATATATTTGTATATATTCCATTTTATTATTATTATTTTCCTTTTCATTAGAGCTCTTCTAATTTCCTTTTCTAATGGCTAATTCTCTCTCCCTTATTCCCTTTCTCTTCCCCTTTGGGGAGTGAGGGGGAATTAACAGAGAGTGTCTGTTACAGGTCTAGTGGGCTGCCCTGACCCTGTATCTTGACAGGATGTAGACAATGGAAGACTTGAATTGATCTTTGCATCTGCTTCCACATAATACTTGCATAAATTGCAAGAGGATCAACTGTCCTTTCAAGTATGGGGCTTATTTGGTGTTTAGCACAATATTTCTGCCTGCCCCCAACCTCCCTATTAGGGTGATGATGGCAATGTAAAGGAACTTTGCTTGATCCTCTTTGCTATTCCTCCTTTGGCCCTTTGTGGAATCTTTACTTGACAGAAAATGAGTTGAAGAGTTTCAGCATGTTAGTCACAAAGTCATAACAGAATTTTACCAGCTTTCTGGTGAAAGCCTTGCTACATATTTCTGCAATCAACTTTCATCAGTCTAAGGAAAAAGCCTATGCCTCCATACCCATGCAGAATTATCTGAAGTCTTGGAGGTTTGTTTCCTGAAGCCTACGGACACCTCAGTGTATGTAAGAAGGCTTTTACCTTCTCAAGTCTGAATCAGATTACAGAATCACAGAATAATCATGGTTGGAAAGGACCTCCTAGATCACTGAGTCCAACCATACCTACAAGAACAAAAAAACCACCTAAATACCTGACCATTATGAAAAAATAATAAAAGAAAAACAAAACAAAAACCTCCAAACACAGGCCCCTACATGCCTGCCCCTAGATCATGTTGTGAAGCACCATGTCAACTTGTTTCTTAAATACTTCCAGGGATGGTGACTCAACCACCTCCCTAGGCAGGCTGTACCAGTGCCTCACCACTCTCTCTGTAGAGAATTTCTTCCTAATACCTAATCTAAACCTCCCTTGATGATATAAAACTCTGAGGAGTGGGTGATATACCAGGAGGCTGTGCTGTCATTCAGTGAGTCCTGGACAGACTGGAGAGCTGGGAGGAGAGAGACCTAATGAAGTTCAACAAAGGCACATGTAGAATCCTGTACATAGGGAGGATTAACCCCATGCACCAGTACAGGTTAGGGGTTGACCTGCTGGAAAGCAGCCTTGTTGGACAAGTTAACCATGAGTCAGAGTTGTGCCCATGTGGCCAGGAAGGCCAATGGTATCCTGGGTGCATAAAGAGGAGTGTGACCAGCAGGTTGAGGAAGATTTTTTCTCCTCCTCTACTCTACCCTAGTGAGGCCACATCTGGAGTACTGTGTTCAGTTCTGTCCTAATTGAAGAGACACAAGGAACTACTGGACACAGTCCAGTGGAGAGATGAAAAGATGATTAGAGGACTGGAACATGTGTCTCATAAGGAAAGGCTGAATGACCTGGGGCTGTTTAGCCTAGAGAAGAGAAGGCTGAGAGAGGGTCTTACTAATGCTTGTAAATATCTAAAAGGTGAGTGTCAAGAAGATGGAACCAGACTTTTCTCAGTGGTGTCCAATGACAGTACAAGGGACAATGGACACAGACTGCAAGCCAGAAGGTTCCATCTGAACATGAGGAGAAACTTACTTACTGTAGCACTGGAACAGGCCGCCCAGAGAGGTTGTGGAGTCTTCTTCTCTGGACATATTCAAAACCTGCCTCAATGCCTTCCTGTGCAACCTACTCTAGGCAAACCTGCTGTAGCAGGAGGGTTGGACTAGATGATTTCCAGAGGTCCCTTCCAACCCCTATAGTTCTGTGTTTCTGTGAAATTAATGCTTTGCCTTCTCTGCTGCACTTTCAATATTGTGATCCACAATCCCCAGGTCCAGAAGTTACTGGAGAACAGCTTATTATATTAGTTCTGGTTTAGAATTTGGTATCTGTTCTGTATACTACTTATTTTTAGATCCAGAAAAGCTAGCCCCTCCCTGCCTGTTTAGTTGGATAGTTAAGAAGTGCACATAAAAGAAAAATAGGTCTATTTTCTTACCTGATGACAAGTTAAATTTTTTAGATGAGACTTGTTGAACTATGGTTTCAGTTTGTCTATTGCCAGCCTTGAGTTCTCAGTTAATCTCTGGAAGCATGAGAGTGACAGCTCTGAGTAGCTTTAAAGGCCCACAGGAGCTATTCCTCTCCATTTTTATTTTTTTTTTTTCAATTGTATAACAGTTCTGTTGTTATTTTTCTTCCACATTTTGCATATTTATACTTTTCTGAGTTGCAAAGATCTAAGTCATGCCTTTCTACATCTACATTTACAGCTGAAATAAGTTTTTTTTAACTCTAAATGTGCAGGAGTTCAAAAAAGTGAAAAGAATAAACACATGACAGAAACATCATTCTTAAATTACACTTCAGCCTAAGGACTGAGAAACCAAACCAAATCCTGTAAATAACAGGCTGGGATTTTTCTGCATTGCACACTGTGAGAATGTTTTCTTAATTCTGAGTTTTCTTTCATTTGGAAAGCACTGTATTAATGGTCAGCTTGGAAAAGCAGAGGAAAGCTTTTAGGGGAATATGAACTGATTTGGCACTCATTTGTAGAGTTTGTGGTCAACTGGGTAAATAAGGATTTAGGTCTTTTTTTTGAAAATACGTATTTACTCTGCAGACTAGAATTGTTTAAGAAAAAACCACATTATGAACTATCAGCTGTATATGCATTTTAGGCACTTTTAAAAGTGCCTAAAATGGCTCTTTTTGAGTAATAAAAAGGTCTTACGTCTAATGAGTGCATACAAAAGGAAAGATTGGAATGCATTCAAGTGACAATAAAACATTATTTTCTGCCACTTAGAATTAAGACCTTTAGTATTTTAATCTACCATTGATTTATTCACAGTCACTAATCTCAGAAGTACAGCTGTTATTTACAGTTTTAGAGATATGTTACTATTCACTTTGAACTTTTTGGTAACATTTGTGTTGCTATATGAATCTACAAAGTTAATTTACTTCAACATAGAGGCACTGAGATTTTCAGTGTGTTCTGTTCAAGAATTTCACTAAACCATGCTTTAATTAAATTAGTTGTTGTATGTACTAAAAAGAATTGGTCTGGATTCAGGTACCATTCATAGGAAAAGGGGTGAAATCCTTTTCTTGAAAAAACAATTTTTGCAACTTTGTTGATCTGAGTGGTATATAAATCAGTGTACAGACAGCTTGCATTCGTTCCTTTGGAGTTTTTTCAGGAGGAAAAAACCCAAAAGTTGTTAAGAATTATTAACTGTTCATAAGTTTAAACCATGGAGTTGCATTTCTAAGAATGCAAAATATAAAATTGCCATTAATTGAACTTAGCAGTTTCTAACCATTGGAGGTAAAATTGACATGGCTTCTGATTCTGAGGAATATAAAAGAAGAAAGCCTCTAGTCAGCTTTCTGATGAAACTTTATCAGTTTAGGAATTACATATTATGCAGTTGTTTGTGTCTGTAATTGCAAAGCACGGGTTTTGATGACAGGTTTTCTTCTACTTCTGAGAAGGTAAATTTGCACTACATGGACAAATCATAAACCATTACTTTACTTTGCAAAGATAATCAATTATCTAGTCCTTCCATCTGCACCTATGCCTTCTTCCCTTTCCCAAAAATGAACAGAAGGATATATTTGCATCTTGAATTTTTAAAAATCAATTCCTACGCTAAAAGAAAAATCATAAATGTTATCTCTTAAATCAGAATGCATCATTAGATTAGAATGAGACTTGCAAACTACTAGCAAAAATCAATATACAAAAGCTATGAAAAGAGAGACACTAGGTAAGTAGTGTAATTAGATAAATGTTAACTGTAAAACCTCTGGAATCTTTGTGTGAAATTAACCAAAGAGATATGAACCTGGAAAGGAAATCTGCAACATAAGGATTTTGAGATTATATGAGGAAACGGGAGAAAGCGTTATGACGTTATTTGTGTGTCATGGTTGTGTTTATGCAAGTGACTCCTGAGTGCGCCATTATTGCCTTCTGGCATTGGCACACGTTTGTCTGTGCTAATGAACAATCAGAATGTTTCTTGCCATTAAGTTTGCTTGTGCCAACCAAAACCCTCCCGAGTGCCCTCCATGGGTATGATTTGGCAGTTAAAATGCTCTGAATTACTACAACAAATAAGGCTGTACTGCTTTGGCATGCTCTTTCTGGCACAGCTCTTTAATATTATTCCAGCAGTCTTCATGCCCCAGGCCATGCCAGATGCACCTTTGGCATCATGCTATGCAAATGTCATTCCTACAAAGAGCTGTGAAGTAATCTGATTTGTCACAGCTGGACGGCATATAACAGAGTCTTGTTATTGAGGAGGCCAGGAGATGACCAACCTCTTTATAATCTACAAGAAATTGAGTGAGAAATGGAGTTTAGGTCTGGCCACATCACTCTTCTTCATCCATTTACCTATGCCAAGACAGACTTGCCTCCTCTGCGAAGACTGATGATCAGACACTTCCACACACTAAACGGGCAGGCTGCTGACATATGATTAAAAATTTAAAATGTCTGTCATGACAGTTATTTTTGTGCAGCTCAACATATGTGCCTGCACTGTTATGAGCTGCTTAGGATCTTCAACTGGGAGACCTTACTAGACCCCAATATGATTTTAGGATGTTCCCTCCTCTAAAGGACCATTCCAGCTCTGGGTGTAGGACCTGAGAGAGGACCTGTCCTTCCTTCTGCTTTTGTCATTAATGTCATGTAGTATAGTGGTACAATCTGTCCTGGAAACCTCAACTTGAGAGAAAGTTAGGTTCTTTAGTCATAACATACGGAGCTGTACTTTGGGATCTGACCAATGGAGACACTATCTAAGGGTTTGCATTAGCCAGAGCTATGGATTGTGATTTATTACAGGAAGAGGCCATGAGCCGGTCCTCGAAAAAATCTCCCTTGACCACTTCTGCATAGCTGACAGCTAAAAATCATCCACAGTGGGGCTTCATCTCCAGAGTAAAGTATGGAGGTTTTCTTCCTATTGAAGAGAGTAGGCAAGGAGGCTTAAGAAGACAAGGCATCTACTCAGACAGCAAAATTGGGAGCAACAAGGCCTGGACAAAGTTAAATTTTTGATGCATGCAACATTTGGTGCTGTGCACTCAACAGAGGTGTCAAATCTCGATAGGGCTTGTCTTGGGGAACATTATTAAATGCATGTGGGGTATGCTGGTGTGTGGCTTTTAAGAAAAATTGAGGGCAAGCTTGACACACGTGGTGTTGAAGAGATGAGTACAAAGACTGCAGTGCATTTATGGTAGGTCTTTTTCCAACTAGTCTGACTGTTTTGAGAGAGAAAGTTCTCTAATGTAGGTATGGTCATTTCCACATCAATTGGTCATAGTGACCAGAGACCATTCCTAGCTACCTTTGATTTACACTTGTAAAACATGGGTCCTATATTCTTCTTCCAGCTTAGAAGATGGGCTTACTGATGGGCTGTGTTGTGGTATACCTAAGTGTTGTAAAGGGCGTGATGCTGCTGTGTTTCTGGTAGAAGAGCTCACTCAAGAGTCCATATGCTGTGCAGGGTGTAGCATGCTGTGATGACCATTAAGGCATCAGAGTCCTGGTGTAAAGCCTGTCCCTTGGAATCTACCACTTGAAATTCAAAGGTGAGTCTTTGTTATTTAAATTGACTGCACTTTGCCCTGTCATGTAGAGGGTGTAGATGGGAGGGAGATGGGAACTGAAGCCCGAGTTTTTCCACTAATCCAATATACATAAACATGCTGCTGGGATTTCAGAGCAGAGACTAGGGAGTCTATTTGACATAGTTTCTTTAAACAGTCTGTTGGAAGGGGATACAGTGGTGTGTTTGAGGCAAGTCAGAAGTGGATTGTATGCTGAAGTCTGTATGGTGGTGAGATACACCATCATAGCTGACTGTTGTACTTCAGAAGAGTCCTGCAGAAATGAGGTATGGATGCAACCCAAAAGAACTCTGAGGCATACTGTTTCAGTGCTTCTACAAAGGAAAAGTAAGACTTCCATCTTTACTTTGTTGTCTTCAGAGTAGGTTTGGATCATGAGACAAGCAAGCAGCCTGCAGTATTTTCTGGTTCATAGTAAAATAGAAATAATTGTTTCTTTTTTTTTTTTTTTTTTTTTTTTTTTTTTTTTTTTTTTTTTTTATAAAATAAC
>WUAM01000431.1:15794428-15805818 GCA_024336885.1 Actenoides hombroni
TATTATATTATATGTGTCATTTGCCATATACCATCAGGAAGACAAACAGGATGTGCCATGGAATAAATCTATTAATAGGAATTCTTTAACTTTTTTCCTTTTTTTTTTTTTCCCCCCCGTGAGTTCCACTTAACCAAGCTCTAGAAGCTGGCTTTGTGGCTGTTGCACACAGAAGATGGAATAACCTGTAAAAAGGAATTTAGCTAAGTGTGCTTCAACAGCGTGCAATAGCGTAGTCATCCTTGCACTAGAAGCACTACTCCATGATGCGTGTCCTACAGAGAAAGAATACAAATTGCTGTCACAGCTCTCAGTAAATGCAGATTTACCTTTTAAGGCTGCTACCTGAAAAAAAAATAAAAATTCCATTCTTACACATGGAGATAGCAAATATTCACAGTTAAAGTTTGAGGCAGACCCAGGAACAAGAACTATGCCACCTGATTCAGTGACAAGGCCATCCTTCTTCCCCCTATAAAGCTGTGTTCATAAGCAAGTAGAGTTTGCACACTAAAGGCAAGTAACTTTCTCAGGTAGTATGCATGTATTTTATTGCTTTTTCAAGTCCAATTGGATCTGTACATTATAAAACACAGTGCTGTATTCCTCATGTTATAATTAGTTTAATATGAAACTGAAGGTGAGTATTCAAATAACTACCTGATTTAATAAAAATCAGGCACCCCTACCCCCACAAATTCAGAGATACTAGAATTACCCTCAAGACAAGCAATATCAGCCCAGGGAACTGTACTAAAATCTTAAGATAAAGCAAGGTGTAGTTATGGCAGATAAACAACAGAAACTCAAGTTATGTCATGTTCTTGGGACTACTCTACCTAAGTCTTTCTGCTGTACGTGAAAGATTTTTTTTCTACCACACTCAAAGTAACACTCTGAATCTCAATGCTCTTCTTTTCATGTTTTCTTTTGGCAAATCAGACATATTACTCTTCTGAAAACTGTTTCAATGCTACATATACTGCTTTATGAACTCACCCTTACCACACTTTCCAGTGACTGCCTTTCCCTCTTCTTATAAGATATTAATGATGGAATCATTAATATTGCCCTTTAACATTCATTTTGTGGTTTAAAACACATTCTTCATTTGAAAAGCCTTACGACTGACTGCCATTCTTGTGGTAAGGAGAACTAAATGCCTGACTTGCTATGAGCACAGCCCTACACAGCCCTTTTCCTCCCTTGCCATTGATTCACCTCTTTCCGAGTAACAGGAGACTAATGATTGCCAATTATTTTTCAAATCCCTGACACAAATTTGAGTGAATTTCCTGTACTAAAGCCGACTGAAATTTCCAGTCAATATATGCTGTGGAATCAGAGCATAGATCTGGAAGCAGAGGCAGATGTGGAGACAAAAAATCACCTTCAGCCATGAGCAGAACAGATTTTCAACTAATTAGTTTAAATTATTTTCCGTTCAAAAGGACAACTCGTCACCTACAGTACACAACTAAATATTTATCCTCAGGCCCACGTTTATGCATAATTCAGCAGGAACCAACATATGCCTATTGGGAACTTTCTGGAAAATGTTAATTCACTTAAAACCGATGCTTGGATTCAGCCAAAAGTATTTGCTGCATTTCTTACATGTTGTTGTTGGTTGGGTTAAAAGAAGCAGATCGAAAATATATATTGAAAACAAAACTTTTAAAATTAAGTCTCTGTTTTTAGAAATCTTATATAAATGACAAAACATAACGTTATCAAAGGATAGACATCCAAGTTGAAAATCCTGTTTGTGAACCAAAACAATACTTTCACATTTTATCACAGACAGAAAGAAGTTTCAAGTATCAAGCCAACACATCTTACTTGCCCACAGCTTTAACTTTCAGATGTGTACGAAACAACTCCCTACAAATTTCTTTCTCACTGAGAGAAATTAGCAAATGTTAAACTCCACTATGCAGATTCGTGATGTATTTACGCAGCACACAGTAACTGTCAATTGTGCTTTTGTCTGTATGATCAGAAAATCCAGCCCTTGAGAAGAAAGGAGGGGATCTTTAGCAACCACGCTAAGAGAACAAGCATATATATACTTTCCTAGCTCTCCATTACCACAGGTAACGAAAGAAAAAGCAGACATTATCTTCAGTTGTATGCTTTGTTTCAGAAGCATTACCAGAAATTCCACCTTCTACTTTGCCAACTGTATTTGAAACTAGAAAAGCAGAAAGAAATCATTGTTCCTCATATTTTTGAGAGGAAGAAAACGCACTTAGCTTGTCTATTTTGCTGCCATTAATTCATTTGATTTGATGCACTTTAACTAACAGAATGTGTTTCTTCACATGCTAAACTTATTTTTCCTCTGCTTTCTTAAAAATTAAACCTGCATCTTTAAAACAGTTAAAAGCCTCACTGTGCATTGTTTGAGAGAAATTACGACAGAGGGCTTGCACTGGGTTAAGACTTGACATTCCACATACAGGAAGACTTTCTGTATAAGGTTACATTTGTCAGTTCAAAATGTTTTCAATTTTTGATATTCACTCTAATTACTGAGTCTTGATCTTTTTGCTTTATTTTCAAAATACATGTACGAAAATCCACGATATTTTTGCTAAAATCAGACTTGTTGCTGACAAAAATCACTAGTAATGAGCTCACTTCCTTTATAGTAGATTTATCATCCAGATGGTCTGTGAAAATGCATGAAATACACTTAAACTAATTGAAAGAATCTATAGTTCAATATGCCTTTAAGAATCTTTGTTAAAAATAAAATGAATGAAAAAAACAAAAATCCCTACATGGTACATTCAGGTTTTACACTAAGCACTGAGAAACTCTCCAAACAATTCCCTTCCTTCTTTATTTTACATTTTGTTCTATCGGTTGACCAAGAAATACTTGAAAACATAAACTGTTCTTCATCCAGGCAGAGACAGCTACCATCCAGGATTATCATTAAAAGACTTTCTCAGGATGGAGATTTAGCTCCTGAACTTAGATCTTACAAGTGTGACATTAAGCTTCCCTTAACTGATAGGTCTGAACTGAACTGATAGGTCTGAACTGAACTACACCAGTGGGCTAAAACTGTAGCCAAGAATCTATCGCTTTATTGGTATCCCTATTAGCATTTCTGAGATGTGTAGTTACTATCCACTAAATAAAACAGATATGAAATGAAAAAATCTTACTTGAGTATATGATATTGCCAAGAAATGCTCAAGGTATCATAATTTCCATGTAAAACTTCAGATTCCTCAGAAAAAAAAAAACAACAGATGAGAACACAATCTGTATCACAGTTTATTACAAACTTTTTAAAAGGTTGACAGTGGTATAAACTGGGAAAAAAAAGTCATTTAAATACCATACTGAAGTGGCAGTATGTTAGCAACTTGCTTAACTTACTGATTAATAGCAGCTAATTAAAATGTCAGCCCTCTAGAACTTAAACGGCTCACAGCTTTCACTCTTCTTTCTGAAGTATGTGAAGTTTGGATTTCTTCCCAGTGTAATTGTCAGAAAAATACTCCAAAATTGTGCTGGTGAATTTAACTATGTCCTCTGCCAAACTGTATTTTCCATGCATGGAAAAAAAACAAGTTTACAACATAAGTCAAATAGAAGCACAGAGATAGTAACATACAGCAATATATTATATGGCATCTTTGAAGAACCTTAACAATTGCAATGTTAAGGAAAGCAACTGGTGAATTTTAGAGTGTAAAGAGATTTCCAATTTCTTTTTAATTTTGTGGTTGTCATTATCATCTTTGTTATTCTAGGTGACGAAGACTATAACACACCAGGTTACTGACTAGTGTGCAGGTAATATATGGCACCAGCATACTATGGTGATAGCAAATTCCATCAAGTACTATGTAGATTAGACCAGAAAAGGAGTTTTGGTCACTCCTTTGGCAAATCTTTAAAATCGAAGTTTCTCTTATGGGTCTCTTGACCTGGATTCAGGTTAAAGGAATGTCTTCCTTAAATCTTCAAAGGAAATAGTCTATAAAGCTGGTTGACAGAAGCTTATTCCATGTTTCAGACTTAAAAGATGACAAAAGTAGTAAGGAAAAAATCCCTTTTGTCATTGCTTCTGAATTGAAAAGTATAGTCTTGATGTGCTATAATTGCTGTCAAGTACTTGTTCCAGCTCTTTTGCCATAGTTTAGTCAGGATTCATTTCCCCCTTCTTTGAATTCAGACTTCCATATCAAAACAAGCAACAATTGGAAACTGAAATACAAAAGAAAACAATGTTTCTTTGTGGCACTGAGTCAAGAAGTAATTGCCCTGAACTGACAAACTATCATTTTTACGCCTATGAAAATGGACAACCAGCTCAATTTAGATGGTCTATAGAGCTCTCCTCCTCCTTCTGCACAAAGACAGGTCTAGTCTGAAGGTCTCTCAGCTGTCTGTTCATTTCAAACTCTGCCTGCAAATGAGCCTCGTATTTTAGAAGACTATCCAGATAAAATTTCTTTTTCAGAATTACTACAAAATATATTTATCTTAAAAAAAACCCCAAACAAACCTATTATCTACAGATGAGCTCCTATTAAATTTCACTTAGAGAGTACTGAAAAAATTAAGCAAAAGGAGAAAGACAACAGAGTGGTAAGAGCACCCCAAACACCTTCCTAGAATGCAAGTCACAAATTAAAAGACCATTTTGAGCTGAGACTTCCTCTTACACACACAACCTGCACTGCCCCCCCAAAACAACCAAACCCCAAACTTCTGAAGTCAACTTTCCCTTCTTTTTCACTTACTTCCAGGCAGCAACTCTAATAGGCCCTCAAGTAATACACATTAAATACATTCACCAACACCAGCACTTCATCGCTCATACTAATGTGAATCTACTCACTTTACCACTGTATGGAAGGGGTAATAATATACTTGGGGCCATCACAACTTCATTGGCAGATGCCATCTGCTTCTTGGTGTTTTCTTTAAATTTCAGTTTTGCTTTGGCTTGCTTGTTTCTCTTTTTTTTTGTTGTTGTTGTGGGGGGGGGGTTTTTTTTGGGGGGGGGGGTTGGTTTTTTTTTGTTTTTTGGTTTTTGCTTTGGCTTTTTTTTTTTTTTTTTTTTTGTTGTTGTGGTGGGGGGGTTTTTTTTTTGGGGGGGAGGTTGGTTGATTTTGGTTGTTGTTTGTTTTTTCTAAATTGTGTAAGCATTGAGATCTATATTCAAATACAAAGGGAGAATGTACTAGAGAGAGCTTGGTCTGTAGAGGATTTGTTACAATGCTTCCCCGCAGATGAAAATACAGAAAGATGAAAGACTAGCAACTTCAATTATTTTTATGAAAATTAGCTTCAAGCTAGAATATGTGTCATTGGCTTATGGTCTAGTCATAGACATTTTGTGCTGGAATTTATTACCGAAAATACAATTTTCTTGATGCCTGTCATGGTAAAATCAACATGCCAATGCCCAGTACAGAAGGGTACACTGATGATCATCTTCAGTGCTCTGATTACTATGAGTCAAAGGGAAATATTATGAACTCTGTTCCCCCTTCCTTGGCCTCTCTGGTAGTCCTTAAAAATCAGCTTACCAATTTTATTTAAGTGGTATTGTTGATGAGTTTTCAAGGGCAGGGAAGAACAGAGAATGAATGTTCAACCACAAGAAGTGCCTCCAATGTTTGCTGTGAGTACTGAGACCACAGAATCATCATGCTTTAGAAAGGAAGCTTGACTGATTTACAGCCACACATAAACCCCTTTTACATATAGATTTAAGTGGCAAGAGTTTTATCATGTGCATAGTTTTCTGACAGAGACAAATGCTGTACGGTCACAGCCTTACACTTCCTGGCTTCTTCTGCAGCACTGGAATATTAAGTTGAAACTTGAGATCCAGTGGAGGTGGGTACTAACTCCAAATCACCACTCAAATAATACTGTGAGATGTCATTTCACAATCTGAGGAAGTAAGTTTGTAGTTGTCCAGGGAAAAATGTAAGCACTTGTGAAAACCAAACAAACACAACCGCCCCACAAACAAAAACCAAAACCTCACAAACAGAACATATTTCTTAGATATCAGCATTTATACTTCTGGAGAAGGCATCACTGAAAAATCTCTCTTTCCAAACCAATATTTGAGAGCATAATACCCTTACTTTTGCTTGGCATGTGGCTCCAAACTGATCTCTCTTTTCCAAAGAGCATCTAGACCATTAAGCTTGAGTAAGAGTAGCAGAATCAGAACATAGTCTACAGGGCTTTATAGTTACACAGGAAATGTGTTTTCATATGTGAAACATCTTGTATAACTGCAGTAGACTGTAACCAGCTCTTTTAGATTATATATCCTTTATACACCGTTCTCTTGACAAGAAATGATTAACATTACATTTTAGAATGGTTTAATCATGTTGGACTTGCATTAAGATAAACGAACATTTTTCCCTTTTACAAAACAATACACTGTAAACTGCATGAAGCATATTGATTAGTGCTATGAACAATTACATTACAAGTGTTATGGAGACCTTGGCTACTGCTACAGTTCCAATTATATTACAAGTTCTCAAATTCTTTCTAAAGGAATTGCAAGTTCAGAGGCCTAAATTAAATTTAGTTTTGTTTTTTTTTTTAATATATAATTCTGACAGAATTCCCAGCCTATAATCCCATTTGAAATATGGAATAAGTAAATCAATACTTCAGTATATGCTTCTTTCTCTGCACAACTTTCATTATATATATATATATCTGTACAGGAATCACAGAACTAATTTTTTTATAACTCATAGGGAATTACATTTACTGTTGCTATCTGTATGATGCTGCCTCACACCCTCTAGAGGCACTCTGACACTAGACTTTGCTTTGATAAGTTCTTCTGAATTTAAGAACAGCCACTTTTCAAAATGATAAGGATTAACTACAGAAGTTTGGGTGAATTATTCTCAAAAATTCTCGAACAGAAGTGATGGGGAAAAAAATCACCAGCGCACAATTTCTTTAAGTCACACAGAAGTCAGATCTCAGGTGATCACTACTTTTTACCGCCATACAAAAGCACCCTTTATTCTTCTGCCTCATTTCAAAATTCCACCCCAAGAATACAGAGTTTCATTCTATTTCCGTCACAGACCTGTGGAGTGCACTTCTTTTTCAATGTCTCTGTTTAGTTTGTTTACAGAACTAATCTGTATGACTGTTTGTTTGTAGAACTATAGAGCACACTGTCTGTTTGTTTATAGAACTAATCTTTATGAAATGCCTGCACCGAGGCACGTAAAGGTCAAGATCTTTAAAATCCCCTTGTCCCAGTCAAGATAACATTTTTAAGAAGCGGAAAGGTACAGACTATACTGAACATAGGAAAGAATTAAAACCTTCTCTCCACATAAGGCTTCCACATGCTATTTAAATGTACAAATGGGAGGAACAAAGACTGTGCAAATAGCTCGATAACTGTCTGGATAACAATTAGGTGATACAAAACATTCTGAAAGTATTTCCCTCTGAGATCTTATTAGCAGACAGGAGCAAAATTGCTCAACAGTCAAACATTACAGTATTGACAGGCACATCTTCGAAGCCAGTTTATCAATTCCTTAACCAACTTCTTTTGAAGGCAAAGGTTTTTATAAATTTAGATTTAGTGCTGTAAACACAGCTCCTTACCTGTTAACGTTCTCTTGGAAATTTGCTTTCAATTACACTGAATTTTCAATGCCCCTTATAGAACATAATCTTTTCAGCATACTCATGCAAGCAGTTAAAAATATCTCCAAGCTATTATTAAAAAAAAACAAAAAAAACCCCAGAAAAAGCATTTTAAAGAACAGATATTGACAACAAACAAAAAAACCCCACTACGGATAAAGCTGTATGCAATCTTTCTACATCATTTTATAGGCTATTAATTTCATCATTAGAACTGCTAAAAACAAATTTCAGATATTAAATCTTATTTTTTGTTTTCTATCAGTTCTGCTCCGTTGAAAAGTTTCCACCTTCCTATTCTTCCAGTTCCCCTTTTGCAATATTTTACAATGGAAAAGCTACCACTGGTAGTTAGAAACAGCTTTTCATGACCAGAAATAGCACCATATTTAAATATCAACATTCAACCTCTACTTCTTTAAAAGCCCAAGAATTACATATTTGAATCCTTCCTCCTATGTGAGGAAGGCTGTAATTCATCATTACTGCTACTACTCATAATTGATGAGCACATACAGCTGAGAATATCTTGAGGGAAATAGATAAAATAACTTTCAGAAATGGAGTAACAAGGACACTGACTGATTCTTTAGGACTCTTAGTCTCACTACTTAGGACATAGAGGTAGAATCCACAGAATTTCTTCTCATGGATGCTTCTGAACTACTACCTTAGGCCTTCATGTTTCTCTCCTGAGAATCTCATGCCTCATGGGAGCATTCTGGGATCTCAGACTCCTACCTCTACACAGACATCATGAAAAATCACTGTCTATTGATGCCACAGCAGTTGTAATGCTCCTGAAATGAACATGTTGACAGACATGTCCTCCTCAGACAACTGAAGGAAAGTAGGGAAATCTCTGCTGAAACAAAGAAACTTGCCAAGTCAGTAGCTACGAAGTGGTAGAATCAGGGGCTTCAGCGCCCAGGATGCCTACTCTATCCAGAGGTGCAGGCAGATTTACACTGCCCTGATACAATCAGTCTTGCTGTAGCTGAACTAATATCCATATCAGTAGCTATCTAGGTTATTACTACCCAAGCTGCATTTACACAGGGTGCTCTCACAACCCTGAACTGCAATGCAAAAACGCTCTTCTGATGCACATAAGACATTGTTTACTACTTACTGAAACAAAAATTATGACAGATGTGAAGATTTGCATTTGTTTACAGTTCTCATACTTTTTAATGCAAATTAAGCATAGTCTTCATCAAGGCATGTCATCAGTTGTATTCCCAGAGGAAAATAAATTAATAGAAACAGCTCTTATTTTAAATGCTGATTTCTTGTCAAAAAGATGGCATGACAGATCAGCTCCAATAAAGACAGTTTCTCCAATTAGCTTACTCTGTTCCCTCCCCCTCCACTGTAATATCTGATTGACATAATGGCTTACTTCAGAAAATGGAACCTAACTTCTATTTTTTTTTCTCCCTAAAGTATCCATCACAACTGTTTAGTCAGGAATTACTTTTTCTTCCGCATTCCTTTTCCTATATTTCAATCGCTGGGTTTGAGGTAATGACAGAATAAAATATTCAAAGAAAAATGGAAGTGATTGGGTTGACCAAATGAAATAATTTTCATTTCAGTATGTCTATTCTATAGTGATGAGCAGTATCTTTAATATAAGTCATTAAATGCTCCTTTCTACCTTTGAGTAAATCAGGGCTTGGATAACTAGCAACTAATTGGCTATCTTCCTTGTTCTACGAACAGTATAGCAATTAGTACTTCTGCAACCCAACAGCACATTCCCTTTATTGCCTTCTTGCACTCTTATATAAAAATTAACCAACTAAAATTCTTAAAACTCTTCTGGAAGTCTTATTTATTGAAAATATTGAAA
Organism: Actenoides hombroni; assembly: GCA_024336885.1. Classification (NCBI taxonomy): domain Eukaryota; kingdom Metazoa; phylum Chordata; class Aves; order Coraciiformes; family Alcedinidae; genus Actenoides; species Actenoides hombroni. The sequence continues at coordinate 15,803,973 of WUAM01000431.1, forward strand.
GTGTGTTAAAAACTCTAGAAGGAGAAATAAGCTGCAAGTAAAACAGCAAATTAATTGGTATTAGAGAAGCAGTTCTAGTGCTTTTTCTAATTCATATTAAAAAAAGCAAAAGTAAACATGATAGTATTTAAAAAATATACAATTAAGCTGCCAAAATAATTTTATCACAGCAGTCAAAGAGCTACCAAGATCCCAAAGAGAATTAGAAATTTTGGAATAGAATATCTACAGTGGCAAAAATACTTCACAAGTAACCTGTGCGTCCTCAAGTCATTTTTTATTTGGAAAAAAATGACCTAACTGGGATGGCACGAATTCTCTGTTTCACTGACCACGCATTTGACTACAAAGAAATAACTTATTACATTGTAAGCATTTACGCCAGTATTGCATCATCATTTATGGAGATCAAGGAATCACTCATATGGCAACTGTATCTGCAGATCCGTCCACGGGGAATTTTTAACCAATCTGTGTGTTCAATTAACTTCCAAAAATGCAAGCTGTTGATTCCAGAGTTGGGGTTGTTTGTGGTTTGTTTTGGTTTTGCTGGATCTTTTTTCTTATTTGGTTGGTTTTGGTTTTATTTTTTCCTCTTTTCTAAACCAAAAAGACAAATGGTTTGAAGTCAGAGAGGAATAAAAATCCAAGCAGGTTGGCTGATGATTTCCTTCCAGTGGTAGCTGTGCAGCAGGTATTTTGTTACACAAGATACAGCTGGACATAGGTGTAAGAGCTAATTGCTGGTTTGCACATCTGTGCAACAGTATTGGTAAGGTCATGGCAACATCTCAGAGCAAACTGTGAGTAGCCCCCTGGACCTTGTTGTAATAAGTAAAACTAGTAGCACTGCAGTCCCACATCACATGCTAATTTACAGATTTCTACCAGGTTACAGAAAAAATATGGCTGTTGGACAAATTAGCTGTTGAGGAATTACGACCCCAAAGACAGCTTTGTGTTTTCTCCACCAGTAAGAAAAGATATCTTACAATGTTCTTAACAGAGCCAGAAGGTGTTATCTCTTTCCAAGAAACCAAGTCACCAAGAAAATTAAATACCTGTGAGAAAACTGGAAATTATACTTAAATTTATAGACTCCCAGGCTGCTGCCTTAATTACAGGGCATACAACCTGGGATTGGTGTTCCTCCCTGAGGAGCTTATTTCTTTCTGTAACATCATTAGCAGTGGAGCAATATGTATATATATATATACATATACACACACAGATATATATGTCCATTAAGAGTACATTGCTTCTGCATTGAGAACAGAGTAACAATCCACAAGGGCACTAAAAGAAGATGATCTGAAGTCCAAGTCTACATGTAATCTTAACGCACATTTGAGGAGGCTGCCCTGGACTTTGCTAGGTGAAACAGCTTCTATGTGCTTCAATATTTAATGCACAAGGTAGGAATTTTCCAAAAGTAAGCACCTCATCCCAAGAAACACCCCCCATGAATACATATCACAGCTCTGTAGTTACCAGTGTAGTGCCTAATTAATGTGTCTTGGGCTGTAAAACTGATAACCTACAGAGTGGGACTCTAAGCTACCAAAGAACATGAAAAAACCCCTATGTGCAGCAGAAGAGGGTACCAGACAGATTCAGACCTTCACTGATGGAACAGTGACAGCAAGCAGCAGCTATGATGTGATTGCATCTGTACCACCCTTAGTTTTCTCAGGTGGGAAGTCCACAGAGGTGTTTGCCACTCAAAAGGACTTCAGGAAATAATTCCAGCTGAAGGAAACTGCCTATAGAATCACAGAATCACAGAATGTTAGGGGTTGGAGGGGACCTCGAAAGATCATCTAGTCCAACCCCCCTGCCAGAGCAG
>WUAM01000431.1:15809783-15826594 GCA_024336885.1 Actenoides hombroni
CAGTTAATTAGAAGAACTGAGCTGAAAAGTAAAATCACTGAACAGAATTAGTTCTGTTCTCGCTCAAACCAGGACAATGTTCTAATAGTAATACGAAATAGTTTGTTTCTTGAAGTCAGAAGCATAAGGTAGAACACAGACTGCAACAGCCTTAACTGTGATTCTTGAGCCCGAATTCCTAGAATCACCTACTCAAAGGACCAACTGAATCTTTAGCAGTCAGGCCCAGATAGAGTGGCTTCAATTAAACTTCTATCCTTTATCAATCTGGGCACAGCTGGTGTGAACAACTTGGTCCCTAAAATTCAAGACTATCAAACTACCAGAAGCAGGATAAACTTTACTTTTGTGAGCCTTTATTCCCGTGCTGGCTTCTTTCTGTAAAAATAGCGATTTAAATGACAAGTTTGCAGCCCACTGAGAGAAAGCTGAGCAGCAGAGTTTACAGCAGGTTTCCTGGTGCCTATTTGCATTTTGATGCCATTACTCTTAAAAAAAATATTAATCACCTGCAGTTACTTTACCTGATAACATTTACAAGTCTAATGTATGAGGGCCCTCTTGCAAGCATAATATAGTTAAATAAATACCTTCACTAAAATTAATCTAGCAAAAGGATAAATATAAATCCAAATATCATGTGACGCACAAAAAGCTAACTGAAGACTTGATGTGGCTCATATTTTGGAAGGGTTACATTCCCCAAGAGGAAACAGAAACAAACAAACCCAAAAACATAGTGTTGGTGTCATCCTGAGTCCCTGTTTAATGACTGAGGGTCTTGTTTGGATTGTTGGGTTGTTTTTTTAATAAATCCCTTATCTCCTATCAAAATACACACTGTTATGAGAAATCAATACCACGGTGATTTTTCATCTCTAACATCTTTTCAATTTAGGAGGTAATTAAAGAAAATGCCCTCACAAGGGGCTTCCTAAGAGTGGTATTCAAGCAGCATAATCCCAATGGGGAGTGAACACTGTGGCCCTTCGAGGGACTAGACTACGTGAATTCCGCCCGTGTACACACTACTTTTATTTCTGAAGTGAACATGAAACAGTTTTGGGAAGGAATGTTGAGTTTTACAGCCAAACTCTCCGGGAAGAACAGGTTTGCAATGGAGATTCTGTAGCTCTGAAGAAATCAGAACTGCCTTCAGTCCCTCAGCTGAGTATCTCCCTTGTCAGCAACTGAAGGGCTTTTTTTTCTTCTTCTTCTTCTTTTTTGATGTTGCTATGTTGCTTAACAAGATACAAAAGCACTTGAGAAAACTGGTTCTTCCATTTCACTTCTGCCTGAGGGTAAACAAATTGAATTTTCAAAGACCTTAAAACACAGTTTCTGGAATGTTTTAGAACTGCTAAAAAGCTCCATTTTAAAACTCTTAAGTATGCCCCCATGCCATCATAGCAGATGATAATGACTGGAAGATCCCCCATTCCTAAAGCATCTCTAGCTGGTAAATAAGCAAAGGAAGATTAAAAAAAAAAAAAAACCTAAAAAAAAATCTATTTATTGAATTATTTATTATTCTTATTCTATTATTGTTTTCTCCCTACATAATCTTATTTTCTTTCTCAGTTCTCCATCTTTTTGGGTATATTTATAATTTACACTATTTTGCATCAAACTAGAACTCTGGGTTTGTTATACATATGCAATGAGTAGTTGGTGTAATGGCTAGAAATTAATAACCAAGATAGTGTTGCTACTTGTAAGTATGCACAAGAAAGTCCAGGAACCACTCCTAACCTCTACAGTCAGTCGCAGAAAGATGAGTTCTGAGTAAGTGAATATAAAGCCAGTCCATAAGATGGGATGTGCTAACAGATCCTGATTCTGAATTTTCTCCAAACATGCACTTAACTAGAAGGTAATGGGCTAAACTGAAATAAAATTAATCACACCACCTAAGCAGAAATGCTAAAGAAGGCAACAAAAAGAATTCTTCACATTAGGGGTAACATATGAGCAGCTAGACAAAAAATGATTAAATTCATGCTACAAAATACCTATGACTTCAGCACAAAATTAAGTTTAGACATTTAAACAAATAAGCAAATAAGCTTGGGTTCCAGCACATAAAATAAAAAAAAAATACCAAGAATTATAAAACTTTGGCTAAGCAAATTACTGAGCCATAGATCATGGGAGACAAATGTTCTGGAAAATACATTTTTTTTATTTGCACATTCTGAGTTCTCATATATTTATATAGCAGCAATACTGCAAGATTGGTGTGAAGTGTTAGTTCTGCACGTGCACATGAAAGCCTACGAAATGAGAAGCATGACTGGAGAACATTATGGTTCCTTCCAACATATGCAGTACAAGTTTTTTTTCCAATGGAAACCAAAGTATAAGAAAGAAGAAAGCCCAGGCACACCACCTCTTCACCTCCCCAGGACATGACACTAACGTGGAAACAATGATTATATATATTCTTTAGTGATATGTCAATATGTAGGAATGAGAAACCAGCACATCAGATTAGCTGAAACATACTCAGGGTGCTCCAGTGAAGTCTGTCTCTACAACCTTTAGCCTCTTGAACTCAAGCACTATTTTTATCATTGCAGCACAATTATAATAGCAAATCTCACTCTGCGTACGAAGAACTGAATTTTGACTGGCTGTCAAAAAAATCCTACAACAATTTATCACCCAACCATTTGTTGCACGTCAAATGCAGCTGTGAGTTGTACATTTTTAAGTGTTTTGGTCCAAAAGGGATTACCCACCTACAGCAACATTACATAGAGCATCTGCCTTACTATTTCATTTTCACATTAACCTCAAACCTTTTGGGATGCCAGACTGCTACAGTACTACACAGACTCAGAAGATCTTTCTCCTCTAGAGATGATTCAACATCTGGTTCAATTACTGAGAATAGGATAAGCCCAAAAGATAGTACAATTATCAAAACCTCACTCACAGACTATTAGATCCCTCAGAGGGGGAAAAAAAGCTTCTCTGCTGTGACATTTGAAGGCTTGAACTAAGAAACAAGTGCTTTTATTGAATAACTCATTTATTTTTAATTTCACTCGGCGGAGGCAGACAATTAGAGGGGTCTCAGGCAAAGGACAATGATGTATCAACGGAAATGCATCTTTAGAAGAGATAATTAGAGATTCACTTTGAGCCTGAGGATTTTCTCGCTAGCTCCAGGGTTATTTTACTAAACACCAATACACAACAAAATACTGCATTAACAAAACATCATGTGCTGATGAGCATAACCATATCCAATTGTTTAACGAATGTTAGGATATAATCTTACCTAGAACATATGCACTTGTTTCTGTTCAGGAAAAATGCACATGGGAAAGCAAAGCGGTAAAGAAGCGCTCAGATTAGACATCTTCAGGGATGTTTGAAGAGAAGCATAAAAACAACCGGTTTGATTCTCCTTGGTCCTTGAAAGAAAAGATTCTGCAGAGTGTTTGTAAACAAGTGTTGTGTAAAACAGGTAATTCACCGGGTTTTTTCCGTCCTCCTAACACAGATAATTCTCAGGGTTCTAAGCTATGACCGGCTACTCTGATCAAACACGAGAGTAATAAAAATACATAAATAAATCAGAACACTGGGCAATTAAATTCATTCATTTATTAGACTAAAGTTAAGGATCACTTTTTAACGAGTGGTGTCACTGGGTATACCACCATATGGTTATTATAAAATCAGCTGCAAAAATCACAATGTGTCTATTTCCCAAATTCCTGTTCTGGAATTATCACAAGCATAGCAAGACAGACATTCTCATGAAGCTTCTTCCCTAAGAGTTGGAATGGTCAAGAAAATGACTAATTTTGAAATATTTTCCTTTTTTTTTCTGTTTAGGCTAAATTTTAGCTCAAGACTATCGAAGTGAAATATTAGCACTACAGCCCCCAAATCTGAAGTCAAATGCTCTCCCGCTTCCACGCACAGGGAAAATTCATTCTAGGGCAATGACTGGCTGAGAGTATTAGAGATGAAAACTCAAATATTATTTTCCCTAAGGATGTGATTGATGTAAGACAGCCTGATCTACAGAAAAGGCACAAAAACCAAACATCACACTATCTCATCTCTACACCTTTATTTTTCAGTTCTGAACATTGCCTGCGTGGCTCTCCATCGCTGTTATCTCTTCAGTATTAGACTAAAAAAAGGAAAAGGTTTTACATGTGAACTGCCAAATATAAGTAAGGTATGTGTAAAAGTATGCAGAGTGAATAGGTACAATACAGTCCCTAAGTATCTGCGAGGTTCCCAGCACCATAAAAGTATCAGACCTAGTAATTTGGATCTACCACAATCTTTTCCTGAGGATACCAGGAGCAGGCATCGAACAGATTGAAAATACCAACTGATGAGTCTTGAAGCCCCAGGCTACATGTTCCTCAGGGTCCTTCTCCAGGATGCTGTGGCAGAAGGTGGGGTTGGGCAGCAGTTGCCCTGCCCACTGGGGCACCCACCCCTCTGCCATTCACAGGCAGTTTCAGTCAGGCCTGCACTGCTGCTGGCCAGCCATTGCCAGCCCAAACTGCTGCACTTCAGTGACGTACAGAAGACATGCGGGGAGCACTGAAGAAACAAGAAAGCCAGAGGGACATTTTGGGGACCTCATCCTACTTCAGAGAAATGACTGCCATAGAGCTGGATATCCTCATTATGTTGGAAGACACTGAGGATGGAGCTAAAGGTTGTTGGGTAAAACGTAGAGAGCTACTGTTTGCTATCAAGAGAAGGTGGTAAAGGCTCTTAAAGCTCTGAATCTTTCAAAAAGAAGAAGAAAAAAAAATCAGAATAACATTCAGATATAATTACTGACTTTAAAGTTCATTTTTACTTTATTTTGAGTACTTCTAAAATATTTTTCAAACTATGAACCTGAACTGGTTTCCAAACTCTTGTCTTGAAGCAATATAATAGAGCTGAGGACACGAACTTCTTCACATTCTCAGATTTTCTGTGCCATTTATTTGTTATGCCACAGCAAATAACTGTTCACTGCACTGACATTTACATTACTAGAAATAATTAGCCCCGCACATCAAAAAAAGGGCAGCACTTGATTTAGTCTGCGACATCCGAATGACTCAGGGTTATTTCACTTTTGAAACACACATATCAGACTTTCCGTGCATTTCGTTTCTAGAATATCATGGACAACCCAGTAGCATCATGTCATCAATTCCAAATTAAAGCTGTTAATAACATTATTTAGAAAATGCCAAGCTCCCCGAGCATTCCACTGCTGAGATTTTTACAGACAGGTACAAAAGCTGTTATTGCTGCACCACAGTGCTATTGTTCAAGACACAAAACTGTAGAAAAAACTAATTCAGAACGTGAATTTTAAAGCCATCACCATTTCCCACTGACCCAGTATATGACTGCTTGAGCACTGGGGGAATGAGAACTCTGTCAGGATGCGTTTGCATGCTGGAAAGTTATGATTTACCACGTCGAATTATGGAAGATTACACACATTTAATAATACACATTGGTATGAGAATACTAACAGCTTCCTTAGCACAGATACTGCCTTGCATCCATCATTCATGGATTAAGAGCTTGCACTATGCACTGCCATTCACGATGAGGAGTTTTAAACACATGTAGTTTACAGGTTATCAGGAAAAGGGCTCACAGACTTCCCCTATGTTGATTCAAACACGTGATACCCCAAGGAAAGTTCTGAGCTTCACAACTCTGATGTATGTTGAAACTACCCTCAGAAAATTTTTCTCATTTCTTTTAACCTCTAACAGTTCCAAAACATCCAATTTTGGTTAATTCATCATATGAACAATTAGTTACACGCTGGAGACATTCAAAACCCACCTGGATGCATTCCTCTGTGACCTGATTTAGGTGATCCTGCTCTGGCAGGGGGTTGGACTAGATGATCTTTCGAGGTCCCTTCCAACCCCAAACATTCTGTGATTCTGTGATATTTTATTTCTACAATGGAGGAGCAACCAGGAAGTTGACAATTTTATTTCCTGACTGCTAAAAATAACTCGGACAACACAGACAGAAGTATTCTAAATCCCCAAAAGAATACAGCATGTGGGACAGAATAGCACCAAGTGGCTGTCCTGGGCACATCACAGTATGTCTAAATGGATTTTTCTGTATTTCAGTCAGTGCCCACTGCCTTTTGCCCTTTCCCTTGGCACCACTGAGAAAGGTCTGGTTCTGTCTTATTTACTCCCTGTAGTCAGGTATTTATACCCACTTGTACAATGGGTATCAATACCTTGTCTTGTTAAGGCTAAACAGACCCAGCTCCCTCAGCTTCTCCCTGTAAGACAGATGCTCCAGTCCCCTTGGAGGGAGAAGAGTGTATTACTAGTTTCACAGACAGAGGATGAAATGCACTGAATTCCAAGGGAGTTTGGACTCCATATCTGTTAAACCTGAAACACCAAGAACAGCCAAAGGTGACCTATGTAATTTGTCAGTGAACCTTGCCTTCCTAAATGACACAATCTCAACTGACTCTAGGACAAAGGGTAGGGTCTAGACTTAATGGATAATATAAAAAGGTTCATCAGAATGAGCAACTCCCACCTCTTTCTGCCTGCTGGTCTAAGCTGCTGACAGATTTGCTCAATAACTAAAACACCTAAACCATTTTTTTCTTAATGTTTCATTTTCACTTGTCTCAATTCCAACTTGGTGAAAGGAAACTGAACTCAAATAACACAAGCATCTATGACAGATCTAAATGAACGGAAATTCATGCTGACAGTGTGCTGCTTCTCCAGGTCTCCTTCAGCTCGAGTGCTTTGCCAGCACAACAGGGTAAGTTTGCAGAAGAGCCTCCATCCCTACTTGACTACTCATTTTCAGCAAGCTTAAAAATCACACCCAATATTGTGTTAATGATGTATATTTAATTGCCTCTTTCAGAAATTAGATTTTACACCAAAAGACATGAAAAGGGTTTGAAGAGACTCAGTACCATTTTTTGCCATCACGGCTATTGCTTGGTTTATGAACCAAAATACAAGGACTCTGTTAGACCCTTCTGATGAACAATATAAACAATCACTGCAAGTGACTCCTGAAGTAATTCCTTATATGACTTTTTTATATGATGTAGGTTTCTGGGTCTTTTTAACCATGTGCCACATGGTCACAGGAAATTGTAAGTACGTTCTTCTATGTTAACAGCCTTTCTCTTCTCCTTAAAATAAATAAAATAAAACCCAAACCTCCAAACACAAAACCATGTCCATGGCAAAGAATCAGATTCTTAGTAATTTTGCTCATTTTTAAAACTTAACTTCAAACCAAACCAAACCAAACACCAAACCACAAAACAGAGAGAAATCTATTTAGTTTAGGGATTGATTCATTTTTTGACAACCTGCAGTTTGTAATATTGCCAGGATGAATAATGATGATATGATAGTGCTTATTGTTAATAGAATTTTCAGATATACAGATTTTTCCTCAAGTTTAGAATAATATCTTTAGATTTTCACTATGCTCAGAATCAGGCTGGTTTGTATTGGCCACTGCAACCACTCAAAGCCTTGTTGTAGGATTCAAGTGTCAGGTGTTTTAAGCAGAAAATAATTTCTCACTTTCAGATATCTGTTCAACGGGGATTACCAATCGTATTTTCTTATGTTAATTTACTTCTAAAGTAATTTGCCCTTGAATTTCTTTTAGTAAAAGCACATCTTCTCAAGTAATATCCACAGAGTACTGAAAACATTATATAAATAGTACAGAATGATACTAAATTTAGGCTATCACTAATAAGAAAATGTCCACTTACTTTGTTGTTGCATGAGACAATGATAATTTCAGAAGCATTTTCTCTTGTTTTGGGGTTTTTTTTCTCCTTTGGTACATCTTTTACTTAGAGAAGATTTGATTTCCTTCGTGAGTGTAACATTCTTCAAACCTCTGTGGCATAGCTGATAGTTTTGTGGAAAAGCTGATACCACTGATCCAGCAATATTAGAAAAAAAACCAACTATGTTTGGTTTTAATTTAATAACCCAAGCTGACCAATATTTTCAATAGAAATGGGGTTTATTTTTGCATATTCTGTGTATTAGAAATGTTGTAAGAGCAAAGTCAGATGCAGAAACTAACTTTAGCCAAACTTGCTACCTGTCATGTTTTAGCACTATATATAAAATCAGTTTCTGCAGCAACGAGATAACATATTTTAGATTTGTTACTGCAGCATTAGGAAACACTTAATTTGGCCTTCCAGAGAATTTTTAAAAGCTAACAGCCTTCCATGACTACATTTATTAATTGTTACAATAGAAAAATAATAGATTTCTTAATAAGAATTTTAATGAGCTTTAAATAGCCTATACAGATAAATTACCATGCCATGAAACAGTCTCTGCATGCAGGTGAAATCCAGTAACGTTTTATTTTACACAACTGTCTGAAGAATGTATAAACAGCAGAAAGAAAATACTGATTTGTTTAAATAGCATTTTTGAAGTCGTTTGCTGACCCATGCCACTACAGAATTCACATTTCAAGGGCACTGATGAGCAAAAACTCAAGCTTCTGGCAATGTCCATATGGAGGAAAAAACACTTTACTGCCTTGCTGAGTGTCACATAGTGTTAATTTGCTTACAAATACTCCAGACTATCTATATTAAAAAGTAAATTATTACGTAATGTTGTTCCTGTTAGAAATCTCTTTCATCCTGCAAAAGCATCCATCAGTTCAAGAACTGGCATTAAAACATACAGTTATATACATCATTAAAATCCGATTTTGGAATTTGCAATTCACGTTATACTGGATTACAGAAAGCAAAACGTTGTTTAATTAACTAAAGTAATGAACCCACGTTGGAAAAGAATTATTATCTTGCACTTTGAAGAAGATCTTGAGCCAAACTAGACTGCCCAAGTGCAAGTCCAACTCTTATCAGCAGGGTTCTGATGCTGCAGTGTATATATCATTAATCCATCTCTCGATTAAGTCTTTCCTTACGGGGGCACTGGATAGTTATTTCCATTGTCTAAGAGATTTTCAAGCCAACTCCACAGACTGCTGCAGAAAGCAAGCTGATTAAACATAACTGACAGCTTTACATTCTTGTTCAGCCTTCTTAAGACACTGGATGCATGAACATTTCTGTGTTTTGTGTGAACTCAGTGCATGTTAACTGAGGCCAATGACAGTCTCACTAGTAATTCCAGGCTGATGAAGTTTGGAACTAAAGGAAATAATATTTTTGATGGTTGTACATGTTCACAGAAAATCACAAAAAGTCTGAGTCTTCTAATGTTAAAAAATAACAGTTCCTAAGCTATGAGCTACAGACTCTGTTTCACTTCCCTATGTAAAATTAGATTACGTTTAGATGACATTTTTTTCTAGTCTGCACTATTTCTAATCTTCCTGCTATTGATAAATTGGGTTGGTTTGTTGGGTTTTTTGGGGTTTTTTTTGTTTGTTTGTTTGGGTTTTTTTCATTCCACTCTCAATCTCAAATTCATTCCCACAATCATTTCCTCTCCTTTTTTCTGAGAGTTTTTAAGTCAGGCTATTCCCACACAAATAGCTTTTTAAAGGTAATTTTCTAAAAATAAAGTAAATTGAGAGAGATTTATAACAAAATAACATTGGTTGGTATACTCCTTTCGTGCAAGAAGAAGGTTTTCACTCTTACTTCCTACCAACTGAACAGTAACACAGGAATATCATGAATACCTTAACATACTAAAAGAGAATATATGTTTGCCCTTCTTTAACTGAATCCAGTTAATGACAAGAACAGGTTAATTAATACTAAAATAGTTCTTAAAAACCTGAATACTAAGCTATTCTGGCAGTTCCTGTTGCAGCCCCGTCATGCCCATTTTCATTGAAACACCAAAAATAAATTCACTACTGCAGAAAGTTTTAAGCCCTGGAATTTTGCTGTGTGAAATTCAACGCTCAGTCACAGAATCATAAATATATGTCTGGAGAGGTCCTTTGAGACATAATCTTGCCCCACCTCAAATCAGTACTGGGTGTGCCTAAATCACTTCCCCCCAGTACCTAACTGATCTGCCCTTGCAGGCCTTCAGTAGCAGAGACTGCGCAATCTCTCCCGGCAATCTATTTCAGTACTTCATTATTCTTTCAATTAGAAAACTTCCCCTTTCATCTAACCTGCATTACTTGCTGTAATTTAAGCCTTTTGTTTCTTTGTTCTTCTCACTAGGGACAGGAATAACGTATTTCCTTTCCAGCAGCTACATTTCATGGACATGAAAACTATTCTCTCCTGTAGACTAAATGCTCTTATTTTTTCTAAGTTCTTCTCAGCTCTTGTTGCTGACCCTGGGAGTATATGAAACTTTGAAGAGTACAGCATTCCTCTGTTAGTAATTGGATAAGACTAAGAATAGCAAGTATAAACTTTGTATTAAAAAACTCCAAACAAACCAACAAGAAATATTAATATAACTGGACAAAGAAGACAAAGAACTAAAACAAGTACCCGGTGGTGACCAGTTCCTGAAAATAAGAAAGATTGATTTATTTTTCCCTCAGACAATAAAATAACCTAAGATACCCAAGTTGTGCAGTCACGTACTCCATACTTCCAACAAAATCTCACACTATTTTATGAAGCAGCAGTGAATTCTCTCACTTGAAAGTGGACAAATGACTGAAATATTTATACATAATCAAGGCCGTTAAGATTAAATTATGTCACAAACCTGAAAACAATAGTAAAGTTCAATGGGATTCATATGTTTAAAATTACCCAACTACTAGGAATGACTAACTTCTACTAGTGCCTGAATGAATGCTGATTTTTTCCCCTAGCAGAGAGAATATTTTAAAAAAATCAGATATGTACAGAAACTCTACCTAGGTGGAAAAATACGAACAGAAGTGGAAGGCAGGAAGACTTATGAGAGGTTTTAATGAAATATTTCAAATTCAAACAATGACCTCATTTTTTTTCCTCTGAACCAAAATCCTTGCAATTGGACAAACAGATGATCTTCCCTGCCTAATGCCATTTAAACTGACCTTTCCATTTTATGCCAATAGTTTTCAATTACAAAACCAATCACAGTATATTTCACTAAATGGAGTACTGTGATTAATTAAATCTAATTTTATCAACAGCCAGAATGTGAATAGCATATTAAAGTAAGGTGAACAGCTTTGATTGATACACTCATTTTTAATTTCTAATTCCTTGTCTCCCACTCTTTTGGTAGGAATTGAAGGTTACATATCATTGAACACAGTAAGCTACTGTAACTCAAACGCAGCCTCAAAGATTTGACCTTCAGTTTCTCTCAGACTTTTTTCCCCTGTAGCACATAGACACCAAATTGACAGGTCTGCAGCTATTTGCTATGTGGAAAGGTTTTAAATACAAGATCCTTATTTAAAAAAAACAAAACTCAACAACAAAACAAACAGGACTAACATTAAAACTAACTACTATAGTCCTTTTAGCAGAAGCTATATTCACCTTTGCTATAGACTACTTCTATAGATTTTGAAAAAGTCTTCTTTAGAATTCAAGATAATAATTCTTTTCCAATGTGGGTTCATTACTTGAGCTACTAAAAGACGACCTTGTCTTCTAAGAACCAGAACCCACCCCATGCCCAAAGCTAGGTATTTAAGTTTGTGTTTTCTTACATTCATATAAGGATCCCAGTTTTCATAGGCACCCACAGCTCCTACTGATGTCAGCAGTTACGTTTGAAAATGAGCATCAGCTACTATATCTAAGCATCTTGTACTTCAGACTCCACTGTGGTGTTGCACTGAGGAATTCAAAAAAGACTGTGCTCAAGGTCCATGTAAGTTCTGCAAAAGCTATGTCAGACAGAGAAATAGTACCACACTTTTCATAGCCATCTCCCTTGAAAAAAAAGGTGCTTCAGCATGGTCTTACGAATCGTTTCCATAAACCCCTACTCTGAGGGCAGGTTTGCCAGTAAACTCAAGAAAACAGACCTTCCTACCAGCCTCCCACTGGGTCACAGCTGCAGTGCTGGTTAACCCTGGCCCTTGCAGAGGCTTTCATCCCAGCAGGCTCATGTCTTCCAGCAGGCTGGCTCTCACTAGGCCTTCTGGCTGAGAGCTCAGGAGAGTCTCCAGTCTGCCTTTGCTAAATCTCTATGCATAAACATTAAACACTCTTATTCCCTCTGCGCTACCTTGGCTGAACTCAGTATCCTTATGTTCCCCAGCAGATTAGATATCCAGCTATGCTTCAGTGGCTCCAAGGCAAACTCCAGAGCTCCCTTAAAGGCCAATTCTCTCTATAACCAGGACCATTACTACCATGTAGACACAAAGAAAAAATTATATTATCTCAGCTAGCACCATGAAGTAGCTGTTCTTTAAAAACTGACTTTTTACTGATGACTGTTACAATTACAGAGATTAATATTATTAGTCCCCTTTTTCTCTTAGCTGGATATTTCAATACTCAAAAAACCTGAACTTCAAAATGTCTCGGGTCTGGGGAGGAGTCAAAAAGGAAACACATTAAATTGTCAGTGTAATATATATTAGAATCCATGGAGACATTAAATTTCACTTTTCATCTGTGAATATTAAACATTAATGAGATCTCAGGTACAAAGACATTAAAGTGAAACATCAGAGAGCTATGACTTAGCTCATATACAGGGAAAGAAAGTTCACAAGGGAAGCTAATAAAGGTCAAAACCACAGAACTACCAAAAAACCAGAACATACAATAGATGAAAAAAGAGAGATTCAGGTAAACCTGATACATGCACATTTCCACAAGCATAATTTTCACGTAAACCACAAAGAAGTGGAAGGTAATTAAATACATAGTCTTATTCCCATACATATTCCTAACATAGTAATGTTCATACTGAGAGCCCACAGACATCTCTTGGGTGACCTGAGAACAACTTGTAGTGGAAGCTGACAAACCTTAAAATGAAGAATTCATATGCATAAACAAAATCATAGTAATAGCTGCATTCTTATGTCCCTTGTTCCTCTCGTGTCCCCAGTTCTGGAGACTCTAATGCCTATAGCTATAAACATGGTAATTCAAAAAATCCAAACACACAGTGATTACACAAAAAGATAATAAGATAAAACGCACGACTTGCGTGTCAGCATACCAAAAATGCAAGGAAAGGAATATCTAAGCATGAGTAAAAAAGCAAAAATTATAGGCCAACAAAGTGACAGCTTATTTTTCATACATTTGCAATTTATTTTTCTTCCTCTACCATTTTATTCATACACACAACCCTGCCCTATGGGTATAAAAGCAGATATTCCTTCCCTCCACCCTTAAAGATAAAAATTTCTAGTTACAGAAAGAAAACCAACCAACCTGGGAGACATCCAATATTTGGAGGCGTAGTCTAGCACATCTGACAGAATTATAGTGAGGCTAAATTCAATACTAGATGTTCCATAGATAAAAAAAAAAAACCAAACAAAAAGTCACATATCTCCCTAACTTTACATAGAAACCAGAATTGTGTATCCAAGGCTGTGTTTAAAGATGTAATTCTGTAAAATCAGAGTTACTAGTATATGATGGTTAGCACAGCATATTCTGAGTGTACAGTATCCATTCCACTGAAAAATGTTAACCTCTAAATGTTGTATTATCACTATGGTATACAATGGCTTGGCACACGTACCATATAATGAAATATTAACACCTCGATAGTAATTTGTAAAATATCTCAGAAATATATTTAAAGATAGATATACAGTGAGGTCCTTTTATTATATTACAGCATCTATCACCACATTAATATTAGCAGTCACCAATACATGTGACTACAGAAGAAAGGTATCAAAATTCTTCACTGTGAGGATGGTGAGGCACTCAAACAGGCTGCCCAGAGAAGCTGGGGATACCCCATCCCTGGAAGTGTTCAAGGCCAGGGTGGATGGGGCTCTGAGCAACTCAAGGTATCACTGCCCAAAGCAGAGGGGTTGGAACTAGCTGATCCTTAAGGTCCCTTCCAGCCTAAACCATTCAATGATTCTATAAATATCAGTACTCTTAGATCTTGCATAAAGCCATCTGAAGAAGCCAGTCACTTACGTAAAGCTGATCAAGTCAGTGAGAACCCTAAATGAAGCAAACCTCCGTCAATCTTTTGCTCCAAGTAATATTCTGAGTGGTGTTTTCTGGGCCCCCAGAAACAGCTGTTCCTTGTTGTGTGCACCCCTGAGTTTTCAGAGGGGAAGGCCATTAATTCTCTTGTTGCAGCTGAATTATCAAATCCAGTCAGGGTGAAGGAGAAGGAAGAAACTGAAGTTATGATCTTAGCTGTGCTCAGCATGAGTGATATTAACAAAAGTAAAACAAAAGGATAAGGCTTTGTTACTACATTGAACACCCACACGTCAGCATTCATACTAAATGCAAATCTATGGAATGGAAGATTTTGTTGGTTTTTTTTTTAATGGAATTTCAAAGTGCAAGCAAAAGTTATTAAGCTTTT
The DNA here is from genome assembly GCA_024336885.1 of Actenoides hombroni. Taxonomy (NCBI): domain Eukaryota; kingdom Metazoa; phylum Chordata; class Aves; order Coraciiformes; family Alcedinidae; genus Actenoides; species Actenoides hombroni. Next base: position 15,824,267 of record WUAM01000431.1, read on the forward strand.
CCCATGGATGCATTTTCAGCAACAGTATCAAGAACAGTTGTAATTAAAATGTTATTATAGATCCTTCACTATAACAGTGTGTAACATCCCTAGTTAAGAACCATAAGCCTATTGTGCTCAGCAGCAAAACTAGTTTTTGCCCAAATGTGTTTACAGTCTAAGCCTACACAGATGAGCAGAGAATTATAAGCAATAAGACAGTATCATTTAGCACGGAAAATCGTATTTTCAGTGCACTATGAACCTACTAGTGCTAAATTCAAGATACGGCCATGCCAACAAAGGATTTTTCTTTTTAATTAAGGAATACTTAACATTATTACATAGAAGTTTATCTGGTGCTTCTCCCAAACACCTACACAAAAGAGAGATCAGGATTTAGGCTACTGGCTGATGAGAGTCAATGTTTCAAGACCTAATGGAAGAGCTGCAGTAATCGACGAACCACTTTAAAAATTAAAATTAAAATTAGGCTGAGAATGTTTCATATTTTATATTAGGGACAACAGAGTAGCATAGTCAAGGCAGTAGCCTTCTTCTTGTTCTTTATGAAGTCCAGGAAGAAAGGTATAACGGTAAATGAGATGCTGATGCCTGAACAAATATTCAGCCCTATGAATGCATCTCCCTGAACATATGGAGAAAAAAACTTAAGTTTTCAATTTGTCTTCAAATAAGATATCACACCCTATCATTAAATCAGAATTAACTCTTTAGCTTCCTATATTTTCTTATAATTAGTCTGGAAATTTTGTAAGATACAATCTTTGTCACAAACATCCTTGTGCATTAAGCAGGCCTGTCAGGTTTTACGCAATCAAGTAGATGCATGCATTCCTGTCCCCCAATATCTCTTTCCCTCACTCACACAAGCATGGCACTGATGACACAGGTAGCGACACCAAATTGTGCTATCATTAAAGGCCTCATGTCACTCTGCTCTTCACAGAGGATATGTGCATCATACAGCCATTTATGAGGTCTATATTTCACTGATCACCTGTATCAAGCCCGTACAGCACGTACAGCATGCGCATCATTTGAGTATTGCAACATCTCCACCATGATACGTCCTGACTTGGAGAAGTCCTCCATCACACCTCTTGGCATGCAAACATGTGCCAGTCATGTCACCACCTCCTCTATATTCACTAACATTCAGTACTAATTCACTACCAGGGTAAGTCAGCACTTGTCATTCATCTCTGTTCAGGTATTCATCTATATCAGATGGTCTGTATTTAGCACCGCACATAACTTGTTCAAGAACAGTTTCTTTTAATGTTACTGCCTCCAAATTTCAGTTCAACATACAGTTCTCACTATGAGTAAGAATAGTTCTCCATAAGCTGACCTGAAGAGGAAATAAGAGCTTCAAGTTATAACCTAGTCCTTCTCACACTAGAGGGGGGGAAACCCCCTTCAGTTATTGTTAACAGTCTCTTCTGAGATGAAAACCACCATCATTTCATCTCTCATCTATATCTAATATCAATATCCATAGCAAGTGAAACTTAAGCAATTCATTCAATAAGTAATTCAACTAAAGCAATTCATTCAACTCAAGACTCATTCAATTTCTGCAGCAACTGGCTGTAACTTCTTTTTCATCCATTAACATTTTCTACATCTCTTTAAAGGATAGCATCATCCTTTGAATCAGTGCTTGATTAATCACCAAGTGCCTGTAGCTAATGCAAATGTGGAAAGGGAAAACTCACCGCAGAAAAATCTATTGGAAGAGTTTTACTTCAATTTGTATTTATATATAGCTTTTTTTTCTTTCTGTCAATGAATTAATATTAATCTGGAAAAACTGTGATTCTCAAAACAGAATTTCGATAACCGTAATGTAATTATTACGAATGCTATAGCAGAGTATTTTTCACAAACACTGTATCTTCATTACTAAAGTGTAACTTGATGGCAATCACATTTCAATCATTCTTTTAACACTTCACAGATTTTAGAACAACTAGGTATATTAAGAAACTGTGCTACGTAAGGTACTTTTAATACTGAATAATCTTGTCAGGGTCCTGAGCGCCGCACTTCCCCCTCTGCGGGCTGGTTGGCAGGATCCAGGCCTTACCTGAGCAAATGCTGCTGCCAAACCGGGCCTGGCCCATCCATGGGCCTGGGAGTCAGGCCCTGACCCATGGTCTGCCTCCTTATCCCCACGGCCCTTCCTGGGCTGCATCCCACCCCTGTTCTCCTCACTGGGCCTGATCCTGACCCTCACCAGTGTGCTGGTGGGCTGGCTTGGCCCTGACGCCCCGCTCCTGGGGAGCAGCTTGGCCCTCCTGCTGGGACCTTGCTGCTACTTGG
>WUAM01000431.1:15829707-15866648 GCA_024336885.1 Actenoides hombroni
AGTGTCAGGAGGATGGAGCCAGGCTCTTCTCTGTTATGTCCAATGATAGGACAAGGGGCAACGGGTGTAAGCTGGAGGTTCCACAGAAACATAAGGAAAAACTTTTTCACTGTTCAGGTGACAGAGCTCTGGAACAGGCTGCCCAGAGGGGTTATGGAGTCTCCTTCTCTGGAGACATTCAAAACCCATCTGGACACGTTCCTGTGTGACCTGCTCTAGGTGGTCCTGCTCTGGCAGGGGGGTTGGACTAGATGATTTTTTGAGGTCCCTTCCAACCCTTAACATTCTGTGATCATTCAAAAAATTGCAGTGCTTGAAGGAAAGGAAGAAAATAATTAGCTAAGTCTACCATGTCTTATACTGCTTGCAAAAAAAACCCAGAAATACAATTTTACAAAGTGTAAGTAATCACTTTTTTGTCAGGTAGGATTTACTAGCTTCCATTTTAACTTGGTGTTATATAATTCATCATGTAATAGCACACCATAAGCACGTTTGTTTTAAATGTAGAAAAAACCAAAAAAACCAAACAATCCCAAACCAATAAATTTCAAAGAAGAAAAAGAACATGACAGAAGTCACCACCCAAGATGTTCTGACAGAGTTCAGGACAATTTCTGCTTGAGTCAGTGGGAGAACTGCAAAGCAGGTATTTTTTTTTGATCCAGCAGCTTCTAATGCTTACTGCTAATGCTCTACATGCAGAGTTGGAATAGTATTGGTTTCCTAACAATTGTGTGTTTTATGATGTAAATTATTTTACTATCGCTTATATTACAAGTGAAGCCCAACTTCAAGAAATCATCGGTTTGGATGCCATGATGGAACTCCAACTCGCTACAACAAGATAATCAAACAATTCTGCTGCTCTTTATAAATCTGTGAGACAGCTGATTAATGAAAGCATTAAGAATAAAGCTCTTTCTTAATGTCTTTCACTATTTAAATTCTGTAGTACTTCATATAATTAAATAATCACCTCTTTACGATTGCATCTCTGCTATGAGAACATAAATAAGATTTTCTACGCTGTAAGCATTGTCACAGATGGACGTGGCAGTAAACAGATGAGCTGTTCCTCTCTTCATGCTCACGATTAATGTGATTTTTGAAGAACAGAGGCATCAGTAAAAGGCTTGAAAATTTCTACCCATCCTTCTCACAGTGGATTTTATATAAATCTTTGATTTGCATTATTTGGTACATACGATCGAATCATGTAAATTGGAAGTTAAAGACATAAAAACAAATTTTAAGGTGTAGGGATTTCATTGTAAGAACCTTAACCCCAGTACTTGGCACTCGTTGACATCAAGTCACTGAATAGGCATCAATACCTTAGGAGATCAGCACACTGAGTTGGAAAAGTAAATGGCAATTAGGATCACTGTGTGAGGCAACTATTAGTAAACTACTGAAACATAAAAAATCCTGTAAGCACGAGATGAGATTTCTGGAAAGGAAAATAGAAGAAACGATATCTGAAGTCCATGTGGTAGAAATCAGCCTTTACCTGATATATCTAGGTATCCTATATAATTAACTTTTCTTATATACTTATCACTTATTCATATTTTTAAAGTAAGCAACTATAAATAGAGAATAATCACATAGGGTGCAGGAGATAAGCCTTTTATATAGATTTAAGCACCATCATATTAAGGAAAGCAGAGAACTTTTCTGAAATTATTAAAAGTATGACACAATTTTTTTAAGAGATTGGAGAGGATACTGAAAGGCATTTCATAACAGTGAGGTTAATTAAATCTTCATATAGTTTTTCAAAGGAAGTGATTGTATGTTATTAAAATACCAAGGGAGGAAAGGGAGGAAACATGTGGTATATTTGTATACCTAAATAGTAGTCTTCTAGGCTACAGCTTTACAGACTTCCATGAAGAGACTAGCTGCCCAGGCTCACAGATCTGAGCTTTTCCAGATCTTCTACTAGCTAACAGGCGGTGAGCAGTCAGTCCATGGGACCAGCCTAGAACTAGTCCAGAGTGCATCCCTCTGGAGTGCAGGTAAACTTGACATCGGGTCCTCAGCAGCAGCTGTTGTGCCATCAACACTATTTGTTGATGTAAACTTAGTCACCAATGGCCACCACTCAAAGCCTAAGCTAAAAAATGGCATATGTCAGCTTGCACTCTGTGCTGTGGAAACACAATGAATTAGTTTCCAGTTACTCTCAGAAGCAAACTTGTTTAATAGCCTAAACTATTGACAGAGTCAGCTCACTCTGCAAAAGGTTACCTGGATTTTCTGCAGAAGTAAGCCAACTGCAGTGGTCTTTCCCAGTTGCACTGCCTCATCCCCAGACAGAATTCCCAGGCTGTGAAGCTGTGGAACAATATGGCACTTTAAAGCGACAGGTAACCTAAAGCAGACACAGCCTCAAAGCGGGGTCAGTCACTCCAGTGCAGTGCTGAAGACTGACTGGCAAGCTTGGCTAGTTGCCACACTTCTACGTTACGCGATTTCTGGAAACCTTCAGTGGAGGTTGTGAACACGTCCGCACTGCCAAGCAGAATTACAGCACCTGAAATAGGAAGCTTAAGTTTGATCTGAAACTCAGCTTTCCTAACAATAAACCTGAACAGAATACAAAGGACGGAATACACCAAAACCCAAGAATTTCTCATGGTTCCAATACGCTCACCAGCTGCCTATCCTTCATGCTTCTTTACTATATTCACATCTATTTCAAAGCAGTTTGGAGGGGGTCCAAAGAGCTACCAGATGCTGTTTGCTGTTCCCCAATGAGAACCATAGATTATATCGTAATAACAGACCGCAAATCACAATTAGAAGTGATACATCATAAATCCCATTTTAGGGTTCCATTCTGTGGTTTGAGGTTTCTAAATGTGATTTCTGTGTTTTTTAATAACTGCTTGTATTTTCTTTTGTTTCCCACAGCTGGTTTCTTTGGCTAGTACTCATGCCGCCCAAATTACAGACAAAATATTCTTCCCCACATTGACTTTTGCCACACTGCTTGCTGAGAGCATATTTTAATTTAGATTTCCATTACTGGCACGGACCAGTATGCAAGGCTGCTTGCATTCACATTAGTAGAAGGTGCCAATAAGCACACATGTGACATTAGACACATCCAGGCCTAGCACAGGACAAAACGTAAAATAATAAATAATAATAAAGTAATAAATAATTAATCTCAGTCCACCTCAAAAGAGACACATTTTATCAAGAGTAACGAACATTTCCATCTGATCTACAGGCAGTAGTGTTCCAAGTAGGACCAGTTCTTGTATTCTGACCACAACAGTAGAAAATGCTAAGCAATGTAGGATCCATCCACAGATGTACTAACACCACAGAGTAACACTTGGTAATATTTTACCAGAAATATTTTTCCATTCATCATATATTTCCTCATGAATGGAGAATTAAAACAGAAACATACTGAAAATATTCCAGATTTGTCTATTTGGAGTTTTTTTACGAAATTAGAACGAGGACCAGGCTCTTCGAGTGCTGAGATGATGCTCTTTATAGTATTCACATGACCCAAAACATTTCCTCTCAATATGTATTTTTCCTCAATACGCTTCCTATGTAAGTATGCAGAAACATTGAAATCATATTCAATACCACTCTACCTACCAAAAGCATCACACTGTGCTTTTAAAGCAGATATATCTGAAAAACCTCCACAATGATCTATGAAGCTACAGGGTCTTTTTGCCTCTCCTTTGAATTAACATAAATAACGTTCCTCATCCCAAAAGAATATTTGTTTTTAAGTTAAAAAACTAAAGAAAAAAAAAATCTCTCTTCCTGTTTGAATTGTGACACATTGCTCTCCTGAAAATATCAGACAGCTAATCAACGCCACATTATAATTTCTGGCCTTATTCAGTATCTCTGTTCACAGCAGTAAAAGTACATAATTAGCAAATAGCACAACTTCTGTACCTGGCACATCAGAAGGGCTGTGATGTTATACTCCTGCCACCATTTCACATTCCAGCTTCTGTGAGGCTGATGCGATAATAACACACTTTCAATTCACCAGCAGTAACAGGAGCACTGAATTCTTTGTACAGTAAAACCACACATGAAACAAAGGACTACTATGAATGCATTAAGATTAGTGAAGCTTCACATTTAACTTAAATGTCATGAAAGTTGGTTTGGTTTTTTTTTTTAAATGTTAATACTGGAAGACAATATTTCACAATAGCTGTTCTGCCACCCACTGTGTAAATGCAGATATATTGGACAATTACTCAACTTCTTATGAACGAGCACATCAGGTACTCAAAAGGACTCTTATGTATTTACGTTACAGTCTTCTTTCCTCTTTCTTTGCATCAGAGAACTTACAATTTAATCTACCTGCTAAATGCAAAGCTGACACAAAAATAAAAATTAAAAGCACAACATTTTTTTTTAAATCACTGGTGCCACAATCCATCCCTGGTGCCACAATCCACCCCTTTTCCTGCAACTGCTAAGGCTGTATACACCAAGTCTCTTCTTGCTTTCTCTCCTCCTCTCCAGCCTTTATAACTAAAATTGTAATTTTGAATCAATTCAAGATGACAACTCCAAAATTGCTTTCCTTTATTATTCCATGTTAATACTATTTTACTGTTATCTTTTACTGCACTATATCCTGTCCTCTACATTATGTCTCCACCATCATCTCTATAAGAACTTTTTGGCCTTCGTATTCCCAATTTTCTATTCCATGAAATCTGACTTCATTCAAGTCTCCAGTTAACTCCTGCTGTAAAATCTCCCAAACAGCTTACTATTAGTCCTACAGTTTCACAAGACCTCTATAGCTTGTTTTGGGGAGATAAGATTGTGGAATTTTGGGGTGGTTTTTTTGTTTGGGGTTTTTTGTGGTGGTGGCGTGGCTCCTTCATGCTTTTACTGTCATTTTACATTTCACCACTGTACACTGCATTAAAGCAAATAAGCCCCTTCACCACAAATATTTCCAGCATACTCATTGAAAAAATAAATATAAAAATAACATTATTATCAAGAGTTATTTAGTTTGCCAATTCAAGTGAAACACAGATTTCTCTCAAACCCATTAACCTAGCTATCGTTTCCAAACTATTAGGATCTTTTTCTTCCAAAATGTTTTGTTTTATGATTTGAACTAATGATTCATGAGTAGTTGAATGTGCCTTTTGCATAAACGCATCATGTATCTTTGAAAAATAATGAGTCAGATCAGAGGTTGAGGCAGAGGAGTAGTACTAATATAATATAAATATAAAGGTATTAGTGGTAGGGTGACATACTTGCTCTTTAATGTAAGCTGATCTTTCCTATTTGAAATTTCTATAGTATGATAGGAAAATCACAGCACAAATCCTTTTGCTTTATCACAAATGCAATAATATTGTGACAGGAAAAGTCTATGGCACATCTCTAGCAAAAATAACCCATTAGCTCCTTCTGGTTGGTTACTTTTTTCAGCCTTTTCCTTCAAATATGTTACTATGGCTGCCAGTTGTCATGACATATTATTTATGAGGCATATGTCTTTTGTTAAGCACTGTTCTTTTTATTGATTTTTTGACAGGTTTTTATTTACTGCCAGATAATATACTAGAACACTTTACTGGCAGGTCATGTTAGGACTGTAAATTAAAGCATATTGATAGGGAACTGGAGCTTAGCGATTCAAATTATAACCATCACAGAATAGGAAAGTTGTGATATTTGATTAAGTAGGGAAATAAAACTTTCTGTAATACAAAACACAGCTGACTATTTGTGACAAGACATGCCAAAATAATCATGTCAAAATGATCTATTGGCATCAAGAAGAGTATCTCACCATGAAACAATGAAGGATAGCACTAAATACATCATTATTAGAGAATTTTTCGTTTCATTGCTCCCAGTACTTCAACTTTCAGCTCATCCATTTAACACATTACGAACTTGTATTAGCCTATAGATATAAAAGAGGAAAATTTTATTTAATCTTTTCTGCTGTTTTAATTACCTACACTGAGAAGTAATAGAAATCCAGGTGGAGTACAGTGCTAGCTGCTAACATGCAGCTGTGTGCAATTATCTGCTGCCATCTGAAAATACAGCTCTACCAGGCTGAGCTTGCTTCAGTAACTCTGCTGGGTTGTGTTATCAGTAACTCTGCTGGGTTGTGTTATGCAAACCTAAACAAATGTTATTCAACAGGCTTCTCATTTTTCAGTGAGTGAATAGGACATGCTATTAACACATTAAACATCTGTTAGAAAGCTCTGCATCAAATCAACATACCAGTAATTCATCAGTGGAAGTTTTGTCTAATTACTTCACTGAAACATGACTGGGATATCATATGAATATGAACAGCAATAGCAGTGAACACACACAAATTAATAAAGATACTATAATCCATGTAGAAGTGTGTGCAACCACGACATTACTGATTGTCCAGGCCAGCTAGATTAAGGTAGAACAGGTATGCCTAACTTATGTGCTCGTCACACATTCTGACTGCTGTACAGGCATACCCACAACAGTCAGAAAAATCTAGATGATATTTCAAATGTTTCATAAAGGTACACCCCTAAATCTCCACTCAAAAAAAAAAAAATTAAAAATTTAGGTGGACTTTTCTAGTATGGTATTAATATTCCACTTTTTCTTTTTTTTTTTTCCTTTTTTTTCTTTTTTTAAATTATTTTTGAGTCAGGTGGATACAATTAGTCCAGAATTAATCAGATGGAAGAACTAAAGGGATAATAAATCTCTTCACAGTTCTAATGCAATTGCTTCTCTTTAGAAAACAGTCAAAGCAGAAGGTTGAGCTAGCTGAAATTCAAGCCATTTTAGGAGGTCCTATAAGGCCATAAACTGGCTCAGTCTCAAGACACTTATTCTGACTTTTGGAAGCTCAGTACTGCTCAAAAGCTTCTCCTAGCCTGGAAACTGAACTCCACAAGTTTGCTTGATGAGCTCATGCACTTGTATATATAACGCCCCCACACCTTTTATATATAAACAAACAACTACCAAGCTGAAAATGATTGTAATTATGACATCACACAGAAGACCTTCCAAAAATATTTTGTTAAAATTCATGCAACCACCGTGCAATTTCAAGGCAAATCACCAAAATCCACACACCGACACTACAGCTTCTGCTAGCTACAAAGCAATAGCTGTGAAACTCCTGAGCAGAGTTCTTCCTCTGTAACTTGGCAGTTGCTATTTATGAGGTCTCAGGAAAGACACTTACCTTCAGGAAGGTAATATTTATGGCCGTGTTGTTACCTCTCCACCTCTTCCAAAGACTGTCTTTGAAAGACAATTCAGAGGGGATGGAATACCTATCAGTCTTGATAAGATATTGCATCTTACTAACACCTAGGAATTTGTAGAGTAATGAGTTCTTTTAAACAGCCTCTTTCAATCTATTTCTAGTCTTCCCCATGTGTTTAGCCCAATACATATGTGAAGCTCTCTCGTGATTATTTGACGTGAGGCCTGTTTTAATATCTTATATTTTGGTAAATGGCATTTTAAGCCTTTTTTTGCTACTCCTCAACAGGAAGTCTGGAACTATAGAAATAAGAGACCCATGTGGGCCATTTAGCCTAAAATTACAGTATCTCTTCAAGGGCCATAACTAGGTCAACATTTTGTGCACATTCTGATTTCCATTTTGGATACCTACCTTAGCATGCTGATAAGTAATTAGTAATTATTAATCAAGCTCCCGGCTTATTCGAAGGAGAGAAATAAACTTCTCCAGAGGACAATTCGGAGCCTTAAATTGGGCTTCTGCTCAAGAATTAGTCTCTGGAGAAGCCATGTTCTCTCATATACTTTGAAGAGATCCTAGGAAGATTAGTCCAGTAATTTAGCCTGCTGAATTAGATACCAACAGCTATGCCATATTGAGACCTTCCCCTAAGTTTGATTACAGTGCAACTCCACTTACATATTTCAAATGTGAGTCTGTTGTGCTGCTCATCTGCATTTAAACAGTTCTCCAAGGCAAATAAAATTGTACAAGCATTACCTTTACACGGACATCTTAATGATTACCATTAGTATCTCTTAAAGTATTGATATTTTTAGCTCCATATTAATTTCATATATCATGTTTGGTGACATGCTCAATAATTCAAATTTTCTTTGGACTGAAAAAATGATAAAGAACTGAATAAATATTCTTATTTTATACTCATTTGGCTGATGCACAGCTAGTGTGGTTAGTTACAGAATTAAAGACAGGTAAGACTACAAAATTTTTTTAAAATATACGTTACAAGTTGCTCAAAGCAAAAACTTTAGTAGCTTTTGATCAAAAGACCTGAATCTACAGATGATCTGTAATGTCATAAAACAACCCAAAACTCATTTACCTAATTTCAAAGGGCTACAGGAAAGAATAAGAAAGTGAGTCAACAACTAAGCAAGAAAGAAACCACTTGAAGAACAGTCAAAGGCACAAAAACAATTAGCAAAAAAGAGTTTCATAATTAGACCCAAAATATTTCTTATCCGCTGCCTACAGCTTCCTGGCAAATTACAAATCCATAATTTATCCATAAAAGTGGTGGGGTTTCTTTTAATCATAACACTTACTTCATAAGAGATGTGATCCCAGGATTACACTTTCCCTGACCTAGACAAGAATGGAACCACCGACAATAAACTGAAGTCACTTTCTGAGGCTTCACTCTTGCAATGTCAAAAAGCCTGAGAGGAGCAGAGGTGCAATTACCTCAGAAAGTGAGGCTGCCTCTTTATCCTTGGCTATCTCTACCCCTGCTGCAGCTGTATCATTATTTCTAAAATGGTATGTCAGTTTTTCAATTTACATCCTGATTTTGCCCATAAATATGTTCCAAAGCCAATCTAAGGATGCACATGATTTACTGCCCTACTGTAACGTAAGTCACATTAAATTAAGTGGTAATATAATTCATTACTTTCTCAAGACTAAATACTCCTTCATATATTATTCTATTGGAAATAACAGGAATAATCGAATCCTTGACATAAACTACAGGAGAAACATGAAAAAGGGATTCCACATCTGCATTCCTTCCACTTAGCAAACTAAGGACAGAACTTGTACAGTATTTACTTTCTGTGTTGTATAGTGTGTGAGACATTATATACATATATATATATATATGTATAACTATCAAAGGAGAGCTGTTCCCCTCTCAAATTCTAAAACGGAGAAAAAGAAAAACAAAACCAAAAACCAACCAACCAAAACCACCACCACCAAAAAACACTACAAAACCACCACCATAAAAACCCAACCAACCAACCAACCAACAACAAACAAAAAACCCCCAAAACACAACCAAACAAAACCATGGTCAGCCTGCAATATCATAACATAATGTTTTATTTCTATCCAGAAAATAAACATTCCGTTTTTCACTCGCTTATCATTTCTTCTCCAAGTCCATACTTCATCTTGCAAAATTGGAACTGTCGATGAATTTGCAAGAAAAAAGTAACTAATACAATAAAAATACAGAAATTGGATCCTCTGCGTACCGCCTCTTGGTGTTTCACAACAGAATGAATCTGTTATTGGTGTAAACTTATGCCTTATTCAGTTTTCTATGCCTCAAGCACTCGGGGTTTTTTAACATTGTGTTCTTCCCAGCTGCTTAAACAACTGTTGTAGAAACTCTATGTTTGCCTTGGTAAGGCTGAGAAAAAGACCAAGAATTAAATGTGAGCACTTGTGTAGCACTTCCCCCCATGATTCACGCCTAGAGAAGATACTATAGCTACAGAAGCTAAATAAAGCCTTATGATTATGTTAATGGACTTCCACTTCCTCCATAAGAAGTTAAAGAACTCTACCAGTTTCCACCATATTTACAATTGAAATATGTCACTGATTACTAGCAAGAGAGCCCAAATGATAACTCTTGAACAGACTCAAGAGCTCTCTTACACTGAACTGAAGAGCTGCCGAGGAACAAAGTGAGTAACACAAAACAGGTGGCAACACTGCCACAAATCCAATCCAGCTCAAATCCATGGTGCAGCTGAAGATGAGAGTACACAGAAGGTGACACTGATTCAATGTCAAGTGTCAAAGGAGAGCGGAAGCAAGAGCTCTTATTTAAACAGTAAGTCCACAAAATTGCTTCTGCTTGGAACATCTCTGCATGTGATGTGCTGCTGACACCCCCACCCGTGTTAGACTGGCTACTTCATGATGTCAGCATCTGCATTGCTTCCTTTCCCCTCTACAGTAAGCACTTCTATTAATAGGAAGGTTTTGAAAACTATTGTAAGGGATAAAAACGTTTGCAAATCCATACTCTGTACTCTATGCCTTAGTAAGACTCTAAGAACTGCTTGCACAACCAAAAACATCGCCACAGAAATTAACAGCTACTGCCACATTTATGGCAATATGCTACAGACCTGAACACAAGTGTCACACAACCATAGAAAGCAGCAATCCCTGAATTTCAAAAACAGCACAAAAGAACATCTGAAAAATGCATGCCATTAATACCACGGTGATAAAAAGCAAGATTATGTCTTAACCAGTACTCTGTCAAATAGGAAGGAGGTGGGGTAAGCAAGGATAAGGCGAAATCACAATGTTTTCAAGAATCAGGAGGAGAAAATACACTCTAAAATTCATTTGTATTCAAACATGCAAAGTGGTTAACATGTTGACTAAAGATATAATATTACTGGATAAATATGACAATCATTTGACTGAGACTTTATCCAGACACACTTGGAGAGGAAAAGCTCTAAGGGACAAATGCAAACCACAGAAAATACTGACTAGGGAACAGCACTGCAGGAGAAGATACGAGGAGTGAAATATAGTAAACATGAGCAGAATTACAAAATTAGCACTATATGCTGGAGGAATGGAGATGTAGAGAGGCAGTACAGACAGCTCTAGTGGGGCAATTATTTCTCCTTCTGATGTACTGATACAGCTAAACACAGAATACTGTAAATATACTGCTAATCTGTATAGTCAGCATAGTGATAGCAAGAACACAGAACAGTAAAACAGTGATCTGCAAGGTGAGAGCAATATGTGTGATAAAAATTAGAAGGCATATTGCATAAAGAAACAGGTAGGAGAAATGAGTTAATATATACTAAAGGAAAAAAAAAAAAACTATTGGAAGAGTATAGTAGCTCTTTATAAATACATGAGGAGAGCTAATGAAAATAATGAAAAAGTATATATAAAGTAGTTACTGTCAAAACATGAAGAAATGGCCCTTGAAGTAGGAAAAGAAAAATAAGCCTAAACAAATGCAGGCATATTTAGTGAGGCTAATTGGCTTGTTTTGCTGAAAGAAAGGCAAAGGGGTCACCATCTTGGAAAGTGTTCACAAAAGAATTGGAGAGAGGCAGAGGGGGAGTCTAATGAGAATTCTGTAGAAAGTCATAAATAACTTCGAAGCTGTTGGAGTGAAGTCATTGAACTAGACTCTCCATCCAACCCCAGCATCTACAAATGCAAGTACTGAATTATGAAGGGTGCAACTACTAAGAAAAAAGGGCTCTACAGAGATACGTGAAGTTGTCAGAAATTTAAGGGGAAAACAATAAATGGAAAAGAACAAAAGACAGCGTGTTATGCAGGGTCTGTCCTGGCTCTACTGAGTGCAGTAATATGACAAAATGACAGGCAGTACGTAAAGAAAAAGAGCATTAATCACAAAGGATTAAAAAATTCATCACAAAAACATTAATCACAAAACAGTCTCCATTAACATGAAATAAAGTGACAAGTTCTATCTAGAAACAAATGTAATTACCCACATTGATTCTTTTAATTGAATTAGAGTAATACTCACAGCTAAATTTCTGTGCCTATTTAAAGCAAATGAGGCAATGATTAGGAGGTCAGCCAGATTCTGGACCTGGCCTTAATTTTCTGAACACTGGTCATCTTTAGACTAGGAATTTTCAGGGACAAAGTCCAATCCAGGAGGCAGGTGACTAAGAGAGAAAACAAGTTTATAAATAACTTCCAGGATCTAGTCCTTCCCTTTAGCTCTTTTTACTCCGATTTAAAAATTAAGAATAAGGAAAATGGTCTCATGGAGCAACAACAAAACACCACTCCCCGTAGTTTAAATAACTTAAAAACAACTAATGAAAAAAGCCAAACCACCACCGTGAAATACTGCTGTGGCATTCAAAAGAATGGTTTAGCTAAACAATATTTAGGGTTTTGCTTAGTGTTACATTTACCAACAGTCAATTATACGTTCAATTCACTATAATAAGTTTGTTTGCCAACAAAGACAAGTGATTTTGGAGTGAATTTATAAGGGAGAAGTAAATGAAATTACTATACTGACAGAGCAGGAATCACAAAGAAACTGAAACTCTCATTCTTAGGAAGTTTACTGCAGAATTTTCTATCATTGCTATTTGAGTTTAACTTAGCAAACTTATACTCTAGATGCTACTTCACCAGTGGAAATAAGTTTTGGGTTTTTTTATAATTACTATCACAATCCGTGCTATTCAAGCTAGAATTTAAATTTCTTTCGTAAAGTCAATGTGACGTATGGCAAAGAGCACTACAGAATTATCTGTCAAAAAATCATGTATATTAAACCCAAGTATTTTTATGGTCCTTAAATATCAGAGATTGAAAAGTAACTTTTTAAAAGCTGTCTGTAATGTCAAGTGGTAACTTTAGAACCTGTTTAAGGTCCTGTTTATACAGTTTTACCAATCTCATTGTTGTAATCTAGGTTTTGCTACCATTCCTCTTCCTCTCCCAGAGCTCTGCTACTGGTCACAAAATACCAGAAATTCCTTATTATTTTGAAAATCTCTTTACTTGGTGGGACAGAAATTCTATGCAAACCAACAGCAAACAAATTAAAAAAACCTAACCCTAACAGTGTTAAACATACTAATTATACTTCTATGATTGAACAACAAAACAAGAACTAGAAAAAAACATGAATATTTGGTATAGACAAAAAATTATTCTGAGAACATAAAGATGATGTTCCAGGTGAAAATGGTATTGTTTCCCTGTGCATTCAGAATAAAGGCGTAGAGAAGACATGGGGACAAAACGGACGCTCTTGGTTCTCATAAATACATGTCTAGATTTCTGTGCTTTCATCAAGGTTCTGTTGGAACAATGGGGAGTTAATTCTTTACTTTAAAAAACATAATGTGGCGCAAAAGCCATGCTGATTATACTTTATTGAGTATCATTTGTATTGATATTTGTTTATACTTACTGAGATTTATTTTTTAGTCTACTGAGTAATTAATTAATGTTTGTCTTAGTTTTCTAACAAAACCAGAATATTCTAACATATAAGGTTCAAATATTTATCTGGAAGAAGTTTTACCTATAGTCATCCAGATTTCAATTGACTGTAAATGTTTTTGCAGTTTCCAGAATTATAATCAATTCCTTCTGTATTTTTCTTTGGGATTTTTATTAGCCTAACTTGAAGTCAACAACATTAAATCTTGCTAATAGTTTTCAGGGAATCAACTTCAAAGTAAGGGTATGAAAGAATTTATCATGTGGACAAGCCAGCATCTTCAAGTTCTGCACAAAGCAAATGAAAATAAATGCCCCCTTAAATTTGCTGGGAGTCAGTTACGTGTGTAATTGGAAAATATACTTTTACAAACTAAATGAATTTATCATAGAATCATAGAATAGTTTATGTTAGAAGGACATTAAAGATCATCTAGTTTCAACCTACCTGCCATGGGCAGGGACACCTCCCACTAGACCAGGTTGCTCAAAGCCCCATCCAGCCTGGTTTTGAACACATCCAGTGATGAAGCATCCACAAGTTCCTGGGCCACCTGTTTCAGTGTCTCACCACCCTCAGAGTGAAGAACTTCTTCCTAATTTCTAATGTAAATCTACCCTCTTCCAGGTGGAAGTCATTACCCCTTGTCCAATCACTACAAGACCTTATAAAAAGTCTCTCCCCAGCTTTCTTGTAGGCCTCCTTCAAATACTGAAGGCCCCCTTCAGATATCTTCCTCTGTTTCCCCTTTTATAATTGTTTAAATGCGTATACTATAATGAACAATGGTATCTTATAATCTATGCTTAAAAGTAAAAAAAATAGAATTGATAAAACAACTGACTGGGCAGTGACTGAGTTGAAGTAGTATATGAGAAATATTCAGTACTGCCAAATTCATGCATTTCTGTGGTGTATTTTAAGTAATTCACATATAATTCATCCTGAAACGTGACATTTGCACAAACCCATCAAATAACTGAATTCACAAACCAGAAATGAAAAAATACATTT
Organism: Actenoides hombroni; assembly: GCA_024336885.1. Taxonomy (NCBI): domain Eukaryota; kingdom Metazoa; phylum Chordata; class Aves; order Coraciiformes; family Alcedinidae; genus Actenoides; species Actenoides hombroni. The sequence continues at coordinate 15,844,002 of WUAM01000431.1, forward strand.
TATAAAAAGCAGTATTGTTGACCCTGCAAATCAAAATGTAATTATCTGCCTCTCTCTTCCATCACAGAAATGGCAAAGAAATATAACTTTCTGAAACAAACTAACAAAAAAACCCTATTTGTATTTTCTTTGTATTCGAAATATTTCAAGTGAATTTTTTTTTGTCTTTGTGGATCACAGGCTTTGTCTGTTCCTCTCATTAAGTTAAAAACACACATTTCCAAGCGAGGATATTAAAATGTCTTTCCCTCTCTTCCACTTCATTCCAACTCCTTTCCAACAAGCATACAAAATAGTGAAGCATTTCAACAGCAGTACAAGAGTCGCCAGAACCAGAAATACTATCACTTAAGCAAAAAAGTCACAGAAGATGATTTATATCAAAGCAGTGGGACGTTAGAGGAAATTATAGCTCTAGTAGATTGTTTTCCTGTGCATTGACTTGGTTGCCCCAATTCCTCTTCAAGAGAAGAAGAAAAATATAGAACAAATGCTGTCTCTTTATTTCCAAAGATAAACTAAACAGTGCATGGAAATATGAAAATAGAATAGAAGAACAGAATGGAATAGAATAGAATGGAATAGAATAGAATAGAATCAGAATCGCTTTTCCTGTACACAAGAGATCATTTTTGAAAGAAGTTAGACCTTTTTCAGATCGATACAATTCCTCTGTATATGGCTTTGAGTAGCAGATATGCCAATGACATGTTGCGTGGCTCCATCTAATCATTACAGGGTGTGAAATTTTAAATTATTTGGAGATTCTAAAGAGAGACAATAGTTTCTGATTTGCCTAAGCACAGGAAGTAACAGGGAACAACTGTAATAATTACTTCAATGTAAAAAAGAATAGAAACTAGATTTTGGATTCTTTTTATTTCTCCTTCTTTTAAAAGACTATTATTTGAAGAGGATAAAATAAAGTCTTTTTCTAACATCACCAGCATTCAAAACAATGAAGGACGAAAACTTGCCCAAAAGCTGCATGTCTTATCTTTAGTTCTGAGCAAGCAAATGAAGGTACAGAGGGGAATAGCAAAGACATGATTAACATACTGGCCTTAACTCCTAGCAATGAACGTGGGTATAGAGCACTATTTCTTACACTCTGTATTTATAATATGTATGAATATTTTAGTCTTTGTAGTGTCAGATGTCAGTGCCTCCACTCAACACTCACTTACTGAGGTGCAAAGTATTATGTCAAAATGTCAGAAAGACTTTAATTTGGGGTTGAGAGATGAATTCTCCTCTTTTTTCCTCAGTCTTCTAAACCTTATAGTCAAGCAAATAGCTCAGCTGTTAGACATGCCCAGGAAATAGCAACAGAGCAAAGCATAAATTCCAGCTCTGTTCCAACTTTAAAAAAAAAAAAAAGTCAAGGCCACCACTGGGAATTATTTACAACAGTACTGATGAATGTTATAGATAGCTAAATGTCTAAAATATCATGCAATGTAGCAAGGAACTAAATGCAGAAGATGATGTTCTTCTAATATGTGGGTTTGTTCTGATCAGCAACAAGCACACATTTTTTCCTCTTGATGTTTTAATCAGTCCTTTTACCTTTTTTCTTCTATTAAGATATCTTTATTAACACCTTTGAACTAATTACACTATATTAATACAATATTACAATATAAAAAATTGAAGTAGTACAGCAAATAATGTGACTATACTATTTAAAGTATATCTAAATTGGTTTAGACCTTCTAGTATTTAAAATATTTAATGTTATGGAACGTTTTCAAAAGGAGTTTCCATTGATGACACTAGCCATGAAGCACCCAGAACTCTAAGGGATCTCGGTCTAAATTTTCTGATTATAAGTCTTGAGAAGAAAACTAAGTTATGATTGATGAATTTCTCTTTTAGAATTGGCCAACAGTGGCAAGTGTTCCAATTCAGAATACGGATAAAATATAAGGAGACTTCAGTTCTGAAGTTCAATTAAGAATGAACTTTGAATTACTTTCTCTCTTGACAGTAACAGAGAAGGTACCTTATAGGTACAGTTGCTGGGTGAGCAGGACTCACAGGGGACCTGGCTGCATTTCAGAGCTTGGACAATTCCTTACCCTTGGAGCCACCACAGAACTCTGCATACAGACACCCCCCTCGCCCCCCCTTCAAAAGGCAATGCTCAAGAGAAAACACATAATTCAGCCCCACTTAGGGCTTCAAAAGCAGAAAGAATGTCCGTCCTTGTTTTCAGTTCATGTAAAACAAATCAAGGTTAGAATATGAAGGATTACAAATTTTACATGTAGTACCTCCCTGAGTGCAATGGCATGAGAATATTATAAAAAGCATGTAGTAAGAAAGGAATGCAAAGGAATGCTCCTTACCACTAATTATCCTGTCATTTTTAGAACATACTTATAGCAAAGAAAACATTATAGTAATAATTACATATCTTGTACCCAGAACAAATTTAAACCCAACACTGCTGCAAAATTTTTCCACTATTTTCATTAATCTTTCCATAATTCATTTCACACTGAATAACTTTAACTCCTTAATAACTTTAAAATAACTTTTAAATGTCCAGCTACATTTTTTTCAATATTTTCACATGTTGTACAGGGCAGCATGGCTTCAACCAAAAATTCAGTAGATAAAGAAGAATGCTACGAATGTTTAACCTGAACATCTACTCTCAAGAGGAGCTGTTTAAAATTCACCCTGCACTAAAGAAGCAACTTTGGGCATTACTATTTGCAGAATAAAACTTCAGAAATAAAAATCTGAAGTCTGAGCTTCCTGCTTTTACTGTCCACAGCGTCACAAATATAGCTTATTGCTGCTCTGCATTAATAGTTTTCCAAGAGGTTGCTTGAAAAACAGGAGCTTGTAATCCTGGCAGACAAGAGGCTCAGGTGAGTCTTACCAACAGTCCAAGAGTTGACTGTTACATATAGGATGCTAAATGTAACATATAGATCATATCTCCATTTCCAGCTGATAGCAGTGGGTTATGCAGCAGCGGAAAGCCAGGATCAGAGCTCTCCCTTCCAGCAGCAAAGAGGATGAAAGAACATTACTTTCTGTCATCCTAATTCTTCTGGATTTTGACTTTTACCTTCAACATATTCAGAAATATACTCTTGAGAAAAACTGATGGAGCTGAAATTCATTGATATGGAACTCTATGTCAGTATTTATTGTACCATCATTATCCTAGGCAACAGCTAACTCACCTGTAGCACCGTGCCACTGAAGGCAAGATTTATTTACCATAAAGCCCAGGGAGCAGTAAGGGTGTTGAGGAGAAAAAAGGGAAACTGCCCCCTGTATGTCTGGGGAGACTGAACTGGGCAATACTCCCAGGAATGGAATTCAGACCAGACAGGGAGTTTTGACATCCCAAATTTCAGTCTGCCAGTGAGCTGGTATTTAATTCCACTGAACATCACACACTGACCTCACGCACACAAGCTCTAAACATATAATAACATAATATATTGGCTTAGCTCCTTAGCTAAAAAGCCTTGATAACCTCAAAGAACTCTCCGACAGAGGCAACCATGCCTGGGAGGAATTTGGTACAGCACTGTGTTCCTCAGGTCTTAAAACCATCTGTGTCCTTTCTGCATTTTGATATTGATAGGTAGCAATGTTATAATCATTCTCCATATTGTAGCGTAAGTTAATGCCTAGTTAATGATAATGTAACTCAATCTTCAAAAAAACAAAATGAAGAGAAAAGATATAGCAATCCTTTTAAACTATCACAGAATCTAGCAAGGGTTATGCCGATTTAGAAGACCTCATACAACAGGTGAAGAAGCAAAAGCTTTTAAATTCAATTCCAGAAGCGTAGTTTAGATGTCACAGCTTATAGTGTTCTCACAAAATATAGACATCAACTAGTCAAAATTTGCAGGACAGGCCATAGATAGCTGTGAATGAGAAAAAAAAAACTGTGTATTATGATAGTTCTATTTTACAGTATGAAGAAGAATACTTAAAAACCTTTTGAAACTACTGAAGAGATTTACTTAATCCTCATTTCAGGGTAGCGAGTAAAATTTTACATACATCTGTGTCCTCAACATTTCTTCTAAACCACTTCAACACACTATTCAATTTAAAACAAACAAACCAACAAACAAACAAAGTGACTTCTTTTAATCACATAAGAATTCATACAAGGTAGTGTACAAACGGATATGAGGGACCGGGAATTCTTCTGGCTAGAATCACTCTCTCAGTGCCAAAGGGACAATTTTGTCATAAGCTGTCTTGTCAAGAAAACACTGGACTCTGTGTCTCTATTCACACAAACAATTTAATTAAATTGCCGTGTTCTGTCCTCTTTATTTATTTTAAAATAGCATATGTGGCATGTAGTTTTAGAGTTTCAGATAAAGTAATCATTAGATTCTTCGGGGCTTTATGCTTGAGAAAGGCAGAATTGTTTGACAGCCTTCATAAACCTGTGGCTTTGCAAAACCAAGTGTTTTACATAATTATTTTGCTAATATTATTATTTGGTTTTATATGCAGTTATAATACTACTGCATCCCATATACCCACGAAAAGCTCAGCCCAGGTGTCAATAAATAGTATTACTGTAAGCAAATCTAAAAGACACTCACGGTTCACATCAGCTGTCAGCAGTAATGCAATGTTGTCACAATTCTCCTGCTCTTTTGCACGCTGTGCTCCCTCCTAATGTCTCTGCTAAACCTAATTCAACATGTCCTGATTTGATTTAATTTAATCTGTGTTGCCCTCTCTCAGTAACTTTACTGTCCCACTCAGACTCTCTATTGATCCCAGGCCTAGATGCACAACTGATTTTACAGCAGGAGAGAAGTTGTAATGCTGGTTTGAGAGATCAAGTGTTCCAGTTCTGACTAAAATAAAGTGTTTGTGAGGGAGGTTTTCTACAGCCCCATAAAGACTTGAATTTGGACTTTTCCAAATTCTTAGCAACTTGGGAAAACTGGACATGTGGGTTGATAACAAACCAAGTCTTTCACATGTACAAACTGGATGTGTTTAATCCTAAACACCTTCTTAACTTAGATGAGCAGAGGTGCTAGGCATGTGTAAATAGAGAGAACTACAGAGCAAAAGTTAAGACACACACCTTCCATTCCAACAGAGCTGGAGGGAGGTGAATCACATCACTAATAAAATTACAACCTAACTGTTCAAAATGCTTTTATTTTCTGAACAAAAAGGATAATACTGTATAAAACTTCCTTTACCAAAATATTTTCAAATTAATGAAAAAAAAAAAAAATTTAGTTATAAAATCACCTTGCTAAAATCTACAAATGAGAAAAAAAAAAATCTAGCAAATTTTTTTCTCATGAAATCAACAATATACTTTTTTATGTAATTCATTCTCCATGTCAGCTACTTTTGTAATCACTGTTTTGAGATTTGGAATTTCTTCTCTAGGTTACAGTGTAAGAAAAAAAAGCTAAATAAAATTCTACTAATACATCTTCTTTTTTGACAGATTTGTTATTTAGCCCATGCTGTGCAGCTTCCTATTGCTGATATAATAAATGTTAACTGTATTTCAATATTAATGAATGTTTTAGGCCACCGTAACTGTTTAATATATTTCTACGTTATATATCCATTGCAGAAGACCCCAGACTTGTCTGTTTTAAACAAAGAAGTTTAAACTAATCAAAAGCTAAGTTCAACAACAAAAAACCACCTCCTAGATTCAAGTGCAGCTGTCTTAGTGAACTTTTTTACTAGAAAATCAATAGAGAGCTGCAGGGGACACAGCAATTGTAGAACAGCGGCTGATGGGTCAGTCAATTGAGTAGTGACAGTGAGTAGAAGAGGAAAAAAGGCAGGTAGTGTTTCCATGCTTAAGCTCAGTAAAAGATGCTGAGAAACACCATCCCTGGTAAAGTTTTTCACAATCATGCAAAAACCGTGACTCGCCTTCCACCTCCAAAATTCCCTGAGTACACTTAGTACTGGAAACCTTAAAATGACAGCCTGTCTTCTGCCACTGAGGAAAAACAACACGCCCAGACAAAGAGCGAGAGACCAAAATATTGGGAGACTTAATTTAGTATGCACCTTAGTAAAGTCCTGACATTTAATAGCATGTCTGATGAGCCAAAGAGAATATTGAAGTATTGACCTTTCCATTTAAATCTTTGGCATAAAGACAGGAGCTGGCCTTTATGATAAATTTCTAAATTACACTTCCAATCCTGTTTTCTTCCTTTGTTTACTAGTTAATTGTTTAACTTTTGCCCTGCTACCAAGTACAGCCACTTAATGAACATGGATAGTCTAGCTGAATTAACTGTAAATGCAGAGATACAAGCAGTTAAGTAGGTAGATAGGTAGAGTTGGTTTTGAGGATTTACTAGTATCCTTTTTGTTAAAACTGCCTACAATGTTAGGATGCGACTTGAAAGAAAGAAATGAAGCCAGAACATACTAGAAACATTTTCATACTGAAGGAATTTAAGAAATACTCATGCAGGTCTGGCAAGAAGAGATGCTGTAAGATAATGGTTTATTGGATTTTTTTTAATATTCTACTTGCTGATTGCTATGAATTTAATTTTGCCACAGTCACATCAAAACTGCTCTGCAGGTAGGCAGCAGGGAGCGTCTTTCACACAGGGATGATATATCTGTGATGATGGGGATATCGTAATAGTTTCAGGAAGATCTGAAATAGCTGGGAAAGACCAATGCAAGTTTTTGGGAACTCAGGTTTGAAAAGAGGAAAAAGCCTGACAGATTGTTTTGGATGACTTTGCCAGAGATCCATAGAAATCATCACACATTGGAAAGCAATGAATAATGAAAAGTGAGTAGGGTCTGAGAAGGCTCTGATTGAAGGGAGGAAACGGGAGGGTGGTGCAATGGGAACCAGAGATAGGCTGAGGTGGATGGAAGGACTACAGAGATGCTGAAATAAGCACCAAGAGATGTGGCTTTGAGGAGACCATCAAGACCATAGACCTCAACAGACAACCGAAATGGTTTAGTACTTTATTCACAGCACACATTAACCTATACCCTATCTTTCTAAAAAATGCATAGGCATATATTTCAGATGTGGGGAAATTACCACGTAAATGAAGTATATATATTGTATAGAGGACTATCATTATTATTTAAGCTCAAAATTTAGAATTCTAAGTTCTCTGTTGAATGTTCAGCACAACCTTCTCAAACATCCTAAGCTGCAAACTCATTATTTGCATGCTATTCTGCTGAGCTTGTCAACATTAAATTTAGCAGATTGCAGGCTAAAATGGGTTGGCTTGGATTGGCATCTTCACCCCACTTCCCAAATTCCATCTTCTCATCTTCACTGATTTCAGAGCCACTAACATTTTAGATGCTTTTCAAGAACTCTTCCCGATGCTGCCAAGGAATGTAGAGAGAAAACACTCAAAGTGCAATTGTTTCTTCTGAATTGGCATTCTCACATCCATCCAGTTTTAACAATCTCATCATTACACAAAAGGTCAAAAACTGCCACTGGCGAAAATTGTACCTGATGACTTTGCTCACTGTAATGTTAGTGCTCCATTTACTAGCATGACTAATTATCATTGCTCGCTCATATTCAAATTAATACATTTTAACAAATGTGTTAATGATACGGAAGATTTAAAGGACATGCCTGTGATAGACGTTCCTAATTTTTCATGTTACCTGCATGTTTTATTGCGTTATTCTTACTAAAATTGGTACCATAACATATTCTTGCTTGTATAAAACAACATGAGAATGACTCGAGAATATCTACACATGAATGTAACTGCCTGTCATTGAAAAAAAATTAAATCCCCTCCTTTCCCCTGAGTTTTATTTCACTGGAAAATAAGCTAAAATTTAGGATCTGTTCAAAATACTATAATACCAATCTTGAGCATTTCTATAATGCAGTATTATGAAGACTGACAGAAGCTTGATGGAAAATAACAGGCATGTGGGAAATCACATTGCTGAAAATCTTACTGTTCTGAGCAACTGCTCTCCAAGTGCAGCTTTTTTAGATTTGTATTTTACAGCTGCCTGGTGCAGCCTTTTTTCCCCCTTGACTCATGAGTCTTGTAACGGATTCTAAACAGACTGAAACTAGTTTACGGTTAATTGAAGATGAGCAAAAGTCCAGTGTATTCCACACTGCTTTCATGTCTTTTTCGTCCGTACATCAAATCTCAGCAGCAAGTCCAGTCTTTCCTCCACTCACTTCCCTGCTGTTTTCTGAACATGCAGTAAGTACTACATGCTCTAAATAGAACATCTCAGATTATAACTCGAAGTTCAAGAGTTTCCACTGAGGTCTAGTATTACTTTTTGCCAAAATAACTTGTGAATTCATGAAGAGTACCCACACTTTCCTAAACTTTATTCACAAGAAAAGTAAATAAGATGAATTACAGAACAGTATGCAGACTTTTTCGTCGTATGCTATCCATAATTTAAATTTAGCATACTCTTTTTGAGAAAGAAACAAATTCTTTCTGTTCTTTTATCAGAAACGGAAGGCCAGAGATTAAATAATCTGTGAATCAATAAATACAATAAAGGATTTATGGACTGACATCTGGGAAAAGGTAGCTTTACTGATGTAACTGACAGGCTGATGGCAGATTTACTAGCTGTGCAGGATTACAATAAATTTTACTTCAACTTTGGGTAAATCATGTTAAGAAATACTGCCGTGTCAAAGAATTTCTCAGAGATGTCCCTGTTGTATAATGGCATGTCACCCATGAATGTTATATTCTCGAATGACCTATTCCTCATCAAGATGATGAAAGAGTCTGATTAGTATTCCTTATTTAAAAGTGCCATAGCACTGAAAAATGTCTTGATCATCTCACATCAGACAACAGAAACTACAGCACTGCAATTTGTTTTTTTAACTTTTATCTATTTCTCTGGAATATAATATATTACTTATGGAACACAATGCTGTGTTATGTGAAAAAGGCAGGGAAATACTTGCATACTTGGGATCCCAAGATAAATAGAGTTAGCTCAGTATCTTTATAATCTCCTTGACTTCCCCATCTCTGTGTGACAAAGCCGAATACTACTAAAACTGATTGACTAAATGCAAATTTATAAAATCATCAAACCTAAAAACTTCTAAGGAAAAAAAATCAGCTGATATAAATCACTTCAGTTTCAGTTAAAGCTATGGCTTTATTTCAGCTAATGCCAGGTGGAAGTTAATTCTCTGGTTGCTACCTAGAATATTAATAACGTGAAATGCCACTTCTGCAAAGCTTATGCATATATAATTTTATGAGAACACTTCTTGAAGTTAATAGAAGTTCATTTGAATTTATATACACATGCACTAAAGTGTTTAGAGGATCAGTATTTCAGTCCAGAAATAACAATAACTATTGATGAATGGAAACAGTAAGGCAGCATAGTAACACTTTGTGGTTATCTTCATTGTTATTTATGATCATTTCGTAATAAAAACAATTAATTCCCTGCTGTCCCTCAAGGTTTAATTACCTGTGACACTGACCACAAGGAATACATTCAGTAAAGGTTCTCTTGTGAAATATGTGTCTGCAGCAAGTCAAATGCCTTTCTTCAAAAAGTCATTTTTACAGGGAATAAACATAATTAAAAAAAAACCCCTAAAACATTTCTAGAAGCTATAACAAAATGTATTAGAATCCTAGAGTAACTGAAATCCTAATAAATTATTGCAAAGTAACTCAGAGAAGCCTGAATTACTGTAAGGGCAAATGAATGACACAGATTTCACAGCTGATATAATCAAAAAATCAGATGCTCTTGCAGGTTTTGCAATTGAAGAGAAAGTTCAGGATTGGTCCTCTGTTATATCAACTCTAAACCTTGTGTCCAGAATTCCAAACTTACTTCAAATCCCATACCTTCTCATTGAATACTAAGGAAGTTAGGTGAGTATTTCAAACAAGTATTTAAGTGAATCCCTAACTACAGATTGATTGAGGAAAATGTTTATTCATTTTTCTGAAATGGTTCTTGCATGAAGTTAGCTCTACAGAGTTACTCTCAGCTTTGTGATGACTCACTTACTCATCAATGTGACTATCTCCACGGCTCAGGATCTACCATCATATAGCAATATTTACACAGGAGAAAAGGACAAGAAAGGACAAGGAACTCTCTGTATAATGAATTAACCTTCAGATCACCTTCAGATCTAATACTACTATTACTGAACCATTAGGATGATATTAACAGCTGATTTCTGACTACAGAAATTCAATGTTGCACTTTGCCTACAGCGTACAGCATCTACAGTTAACACACAACATGATTTCACAGAACTCCTTAAGAACTCTACCACAAGTGATACGAGGACCAAATCAAGTGCTAAATAAAATGCAGAGAAAAAAACACCTCCGCATAGCCATAATGCACTGTCAGAGCTACTGGTGAAATGGAATCACAACCTGCATTGAAAACAACTTTAAAATTTATATATTTGATTATTTTTAATGCCACGTTATTTCTTGTTAAGACCTAAAACTGTAAAAAATCTGTGATACAGAGGTAGTTCAGATACAGAGAAGAAATTCCATTTCAGGAACAGTTTGAAGTAGCTGGAAGCACATTGCAACTCATGAAATTCTAGTGATAAAGATCTAAATCCTGTTCATGTTTGAATTTAACATGTTAATTAAAGTTCAATTAAAATCTAATAGTGAAAAAAACCAATCTTTTTCAGTTTGCTTTAAGTTTTGATAGAACCAGAGCTCAAATTGAAAAAACCCCATCTATATAGAATTCCAAGACGGAGTTTTTTGCTTCATCGGAAAATAGTTATGTTAAACTAATGAGAGACTGTACTCATTCCTAGCTGGATGTATTACTTTTAAGTAAAGCTGTATGTGAGACCCTACAGCCTTGTTCTACCTGTATACCCATGAAAATCAGGATCCCTGTTAAAATACTGCATGCCACAAGTACTGAGGAAACTTCCTGCCTGTTTTTTTAATATCATTTACAAAATACATTATATTTTACATTAAAGCATGTGATCATTTAATGTTTACCATAAAGATGCTTAGCTTCCTACGTTTTCATATCTAATTTACAACAAGGATCTTTTGGTCTGGTCCAAACAATGCACTTTCCTGAAAGCACATACATTGTGATCATCACATCATTTTAAATGAGTACTGGATGAAATAGGATTTGATATTATACATGCTTCTTGAGTTTCCATACTGACAGTCTCTTTCTTATTCTTTGAAGTTTATAAAATGTAATAAAAACCCCAAACTGCACAGGGATTCATCTGCTAGGATAATTCTTATATTCCTTTCTGTTTCCTCCTCAAGGAACAACACGCTCTACCACTACATTTGATTTCCCTTACAGACTAGTCCAATTACTTTCCAAAGCTTTTGTTAGCTTATCCCCTCCTGTTGTTAATAACTCAGTATGAATATGATCCCTGCCCGAACTTTTGTTGTTTCAAAACAGTCTGACTTCCTCTTCAATCTCTTAAAAAATCAGTTTTTACAGAAATAGCTCAGCTGTGTGAAAAATGGGTGCCTGTCGTTTACTTTTGCATTTGTCTCTTGAATAACAGAAGTGAATATTGATGCTATTTTAATCATATTTACAATAAGATTACAATTTGCAATTTTAAGTCATCAGTTTCAGTGCTGAATAAGATTTACCACCAGATTCTAGTATATCTTCCACAAAGGTACTATTCTAGTAATTTTAATAAATTTTAAATCAACATAGTCAAGTGTAATGGGAAAAGAATACTCTCACTCATCAATTACATTTTCTGTAGAAGTCAAATGTGGAGATACACGTTTCATGCTTGTGTATGTGGCTGAGTATGAAGAAGAAATCACAAGTCAGATTCCTTCTACTCAAGACATTTCTCTAGATGAAAAGTCTCAAAGCCATCCCAGAAAGACACGAATATTAAAGTGCTGTTCACTGCCACAGTTAGCATTTTGAAGCTGGGCAAATAGAAGTCATGAAATATGAAAGGAGTGCCCCATGTCATTTTATAGAAAAATGTTGCCATTAAGATGATGTATAGGAGAATTCATCCCTTCATCTTTTGGGGGTACTATACTATATTTTCTGTATTGCTTAGCTTCAAATGCATTACTAGTGTCTGACATTCTTCCTTCTTTGGCTGAAAGAAATTTATGAAACATATTACAGTCGAGATTTTAAATGCCTGTTAATACTGATATATATAGTTATCTAAAGCAAGTATATATTTTTATTTATTATTAAATTCCCAGCTGGGATTCTAGTGCAGCTCTTTTCCTCATCCACTAACAGCAACGCAAAATCACGTGTTCTTAAAAAATTCTACAATGTTTCACGGTTACAATCCACCACCACAGAATACAACCATAGAAGGGGACTTTCTTACTTTAAAGTTCAGACTCAACTTTCTCTATGTTTTGGTTCTCCCATTTCTGATGAGCAAACTTCTCAGAACATTTAAATTCTCATCACAAAACATACTTGCTACCCTCCAACTGGCAAATTGATTCAGAAATACAATACTTTTCCCCAAACTTTAGGCATATAAAAATCATAAGAATCAAGCCTGGCTGGATTAGCCTACCTAGCAGGTAATCTAAACCTGTCACCAATTTATAACGTGAGTTCAAAACAACAACAGGACCTTTAATACTATATACTAGCAAGCGATTCTCTAACAATCTGGATGTTATCACTTACACATTTAAACCTGTTTACATTCTATCAAAATCACATTTAAGTGCAGGAAACAAGCTTAATGCATGTGCCTGGCTGTGAAAGCAACAGTGCCCCACTTGGTGAGGCCCAGCTGCCCATGCACAGGCTGGCCCAGCAGCTTACAGTCTAAATTTACCTGCTTAAATCTGCAATAGTAATAAAGACCGACATTATTCCCCACACATGCCTGGAAGCAGCCTGGAAAATACCAATCCTTTCAAGAGACCTCAGACCTTGACACCACTGGCCAGAGAAGAAGCTTCAAAATATCATCTCTAATCAGCATCACTGTCTTTGTGCTACTTTGCATTATTTTGGATAACATCATCATTGATTTATTCTCCTCTGCAAACGAATGGTCTCATATACAAGTAAGGGCTGAGATGTGACTCAATAGCAAGTTTAAAATATGTAAAGCAACAACTTCAATAAACAGGTCAAGAAGAAACTGCTGCAAGATGCACGGTTCAGTAGTGAGAAAAATACTCTAATGAAGCTCTGGAAAAGACTACACACTGTCGTAAGCTCAGTAATTAAGCAGAGAACCTCAGTGGACTTAGAGTCCTTAAATAGAGGGGGCTCCTAAGCTAATACTGTATGAGAAACTAAGGTTCACTAATGTTCCTTTGTTTCATCCCTAAAAACCCAGCATTCTCATTTTTCATACAACACTGTGTACTGTCCTCGTTAAATAAAACAGGATTCACAGGAAGCCTGTAACAACTGTAAAAGCTAAAATACCGAACAACTGCTAAAATCCATCGTTAAAGATGTATAGGTGTTTAGGTGTATAAAATCATGATTATCTCCTTTCAACATCTATATTCCAATGTCTCATTTTAGTTCTCATCTTAGGTTCAAATGAATTTCTTTTTCTTCTCAGAGGAAGGTATAGAATACTTCAAATCATGTTTATCCATAAGAGGGTTTAGCAGCTTATCTGGCCAATGCTTAATTGGGTTTTCAGACTTAAAAAAAAATAAATAAATCAACAAGTATAATATATCCAATATAAATATCTGTTTACAGCATCTTACGCATAAATAATCATTTGAAAAGAAAGAAAACAAAGATTTCCACTTGTTCCAGGGAAAAAACCCCACATTTTCATTCCTTGAAATACCTTAGCAGCAGTATCCCAGCGAAATGAGCTTCAATTTTTCACTGACAGTGAAAAGAAACTAAGGTAGCCAAATACCAAGAGTGAAGATACTTTCAATAAGGGAACTGAACTTGGGTGAGCAACAACAGTACACGGCAAAGTTTGCAAACTCAGGTTCTACTCTGATACAAAGAAAGCAAAGGACAAGTGTACCTTGCCAGTCGCTGTACTCCCCTGTGCTATTAATATTGTAACACTCTTTTTTTTCAAAGTTAGTTCCAAAGATGAGAGACACGTTCTCACTGGCAATCCACACAGAGACTCAAGCCGTGAATTTCAGTTGGCTGAATTACAGCTGGCAATTGTGGCACAAAAATTCTCTAAACTTAATTTGCCGTGTTACAGGAGTACATCTTGGCCCTATCCTCTTTCTCTAAGGTCGTATCATTGGTGCATCCTTGTACGCACACCACTTGTGAGTAATTAAGCAATTAACTGTTTAACACGTATAATAAGTTTAAAGCCTTTCTAATTTGGCACTCACAAGTGCACTATAAATGTGTCTTGGAGAACACTTGCATCCATAACCTGATAACCAGCTTGACTAACAAAATTACCATTTAATTGTTGAACTGATGGCATCCAAACAACCAAGAATGAAGATTAGATAGCAATAATATAAATATAAAATACAAATAACTGTATGTCTATTTTTAGATACCTATCAAAGTGTCAACCACAGGCCATCTGAGTACATTCAATGGGTGCATAAAGGAATGATGTAGTTACCAGCTGCACTCGTTTACCTCCTGACACTCCAAACTCAAAGAAACAGGAAAACTTACAGTATCACCAGTGGTGCTGGCTTTCACCATTTCTCTAGATTCAGCTATAGGAATCAAATCATCTCTGGTACCACCCTATTCTGGAACTTTCTAAAGGAACCTGCCTTCCCTTGCCGCACAATTTACTCATACTAAGCCTAACGCTGAAGCACCTGAGGCTCAAGAAGCAAATATGCATCTTCAGACATAGATAAAACAAGCTATCACTTCATTGGAAATTCTGTTACTCCATCTCATGTGGTAATGCTCTGTTCTGAATGGCTATGACCATGGTATGCACCAGTTAGGAGTTTTCAGTAAATAGAATTCTGGAAATTCACTGGAAATTCCTAATCAGTGCATTCCAGTACAGCATCCAACACTCTCATGCACACCTTTCCCAGGAAGACCCTACCCACCTGCTCAGTGACTTGGGCATGCCATCATTAAGGGGGCCACACTTTGACCTGTCCCAGAAGTTCTTATCTGTCACTTAAATTATATATTTCTTGCAACTGCTGACTATACTTTTTTTCTTCTGGCCTTGGTTCAACTAATTAAAACGAACCGAAAAAGAATGTTGTGCTTTTGGGGAAAAAATATTACCATTCAATTTTCATTTTCTTTTAAAAAAAGTATTTTTAATACTGCCATTTGAACCTAGAACTCCAAGTTTCTGGCATGCCTGTGAGCTATAAATCAATAGATCATTTCATGAATGAGAATATAATTAAGATAAAAAGGCAGTCAAGTATTTGTTTCCTTATCTAACAGATAGCCCCTAGGAGTTTCTGATGACATCCTGTATGTTTCCAAAAATACACCGAAATAGAAGAGAGAGTTGCCTAAATATGCAGAGAGATTTCAGTTGACATAGCTTGCATGCACTGGAATAAAGGACCCTGATACCTTTGTGAATAAGGACACTAACACTTAGCAGTCGGTTTATGAAATCCTTAAAACACAACATGGATTTTAAGCTGACATATTCTAAAAGCACAAAGTTACAGGCCTACTGGAAATGCAGACAGGAAAAACGTCCCTTTTTCTGTAGTCCGTACAAAATGACTCCTGCCCTTTTGTCTTGATAAAATGATCTGCAATAAATACTTCTCATGTTCCTATATCTTTAATAATTCATTTTGAAAAGCCAACAATAGCTGTAGGCACAGTCTATAATGATTAATGGCAGAAGCAGTGGCCTTTGTGTAACAAAGCTCTACTGGTTCGAGAAGTTTTCAAGGTCAAAATCTCACCCAGAAAAGTTGTATTTATCTTAAATATTCTTTAGATGTGGCCAAACTGTAATGCAAAATAAGATGCATATTATCTTACAGGAAGGGTGATACAAAAAATGTATCATGAAGCTTCAGATTAATAAACTTCATATGCACTTCAAGAAAACCTGCAGTGGGAAGGTAAAGTTTTTGTCACCCCTCTCATTATATGTTGGAAGTACAAACCACAGCTCAGATAATTTTGCCACCTTATCATTGTTTTGCTACACTAATGATCCCCACATCAGGCTGAAGCTTGATAAAACACCTCTAGCATGGTCTGTTAAGAAGATTAAATGCTGATTTAAAAATCATGCTGTTAAACTTCAGATGTCATTATAAAGCAAGCCTTACTTTCCAGGCTGCCTTTACACACAGCTGTACCAGAAGAGATTGACACCTTTTGATGCCAAAGTTTGCCTCTTAGCCTTTATAATATGTAAGAGATTTATCACCGAGAAATTGCCACCACTTACATATTGAAACATTCATCATGCACTGTGAAAGATAATTATCACCAAACTTTCCACTATAAATGTATGTTCCTAGTGCTTTATGTTCCTGTATTATTCTTAATAATCTTTGTCATACATTAAAACAATTTACTACAATTAACAGGATGTCTGCACAATCTTAGAGGACAATAAAATTTCATACAATATTGTGTCATTCACAGAGAGCATCTGCTGAAATACTTCACACAATCAAAGTTTATAGCAATGGTAAAAGGAACATAAAGTATAGCAGAATGTCATGCAACCAATAACACTCCTCCTTTTATATTGTAAGGTGATGAAGAAAAACATGAATACACAGCAACAGCCAAGTTTTAAAAAAGAACGAAAAGTATTCGAGATAAAAGGAGCTTCATGGAGACTCCATGTGATGGAAGATGTTAATGAGTATGGAAATAGCACAGAAAATTACTAGAATTCTAACGATTCTTATTTCCAAAGAACATGTTAGAATTGTTCTGCTATTCTTAGGCTCCTAGAATCACCTGATTTTTCTGAAAGCCCTACCTTTCACTGAGCTAAGTACACCTACAGTTTCTAGAAGAAAAAGGAAAAAAAAAAACAAAACAAAAAAACCCCAAACAAACTTTGAGATCCACGGAAACCTAAAAGTTTTAAAATCAACTGCATTTTTGGACATCGTTTAGGAGAACTCATTACTTACCCAACTGCAGTAAACTGTGAGGAAGGGACGCTCAGCCACATACAACAAAATTAAGAACGGCAAAAAAAATGCGAATTTAAGTAAGTTGTAGACAAAAGAGGATTTACAACTGCATTCAGGATTACTAAATTTATTTTGGGGGAAAAAAAAAATAAATCATGACAATTTGAGAAGTATAATACACAAACTGTCTCAGAATAGAAGGGGTGAAGCAGGAAATGGGCCAGAGGTGGGATTGCATGTCCCAGTAAATAAGGCACTGGTTGGCATTTATGGAGGGACAACATTATGCTACTTTGCCCAAATAAATCCTTATTTATTTACAGTAGCTACAGAAACTTACATAAACCTCTGCTTGGAAAAGGTATTAGTAAAGCAATAAAGCAATATTTTTGACAACAGGTGTATGACATGCATCAACACGAAGCCTGTTTTATTTCGGTGATAAAAATAAATGATTGTTACGTTTTGCTTGCAATACTGTTATGGGTCTAGATGACAGGAAAACTAGCCAGGACCATTCACCGTCAGCAGAACTGGTAAGCTGCAGTCTTTAGTGCTATTGATGCCTTGGCCAGGCGAAACTACCCCAATGTGTGTGGGAATTCAGTGTGCAGGAATTGACATAAAACTGATAGAGACGAAAAGTAAAAGTCACAACGAGCAGTGCCTGTAAAAAGGTATTTACAACCACACAAGAAGTAAGAAACAACCAGCAAATCACCATTATAAAAACCACACACAAGACTGTAAAAAGATATTTTTAATCAAGTTTAACTGATGCTTGCTTAAGTAGGCTCTAGACAGGAAAAAAAAATTAAAAATTAAAGAAAAATTCACTTTTTAAGCATTTAAGACTAGGATGGAATTAAAGTGAAGAAAGCATAAAAGAAAAATAGAGTTTGTGCTCTTACACTAAGATTATCTTTAAACTTAAGATTTCAGTCAAGATGAAAACGTGGAATCACAAAATCATCACTTTTAGGGGCAGGAAAAAAATGAAAAGGGCTAAGTGCATCTTTGAAAGCAGTATAAATAGAGACCAGCTAGCAGAACCAAGTCTGTCTCATGACCTGGTCTATTAAATCACACAGTACATCATTTTGGATTAGTGCAGAAAACTGCAAGATACAGCCCTTGTCTTATAGCTGAGTGTTATAAAATAAACTGTGAAGCGGCACATAATGACAGGGTGCAATATAAAGGTCTACAAGTGAAATAAAAATGGACATATAACAGCTGACTTGATTGCTTAAGAGAAACAAGATGTTTAAAAGTGTTCGAGGGCGAGCGTATCCAGAAGACATATTGATAGGCAAGAGGACGTAAAATGTTCCAAAGCACATGACAACCAAATTAATGACACTTCGAGTATAGTTTAGTACATTTAACTACACATACTGTGGGCAAGATTAAGTTAGGACATCAAATTGTAATAGCAACTGACTTGAAGTACCAAATCTACCACGGCATAGATACTTTATAGACTTCACAGTGCAATTACGGAGTGCACTGTGTATATACACACAGTGACTGTTTATAATTCATCTCTTCACATAAATTTTACACTTCTATTGACTTCCATTTAAAAAAAATTAATTACTAGCTCTCTAGCTGTATATTTTGGTATCTGTTGTACTTTATACACAAATACAACATAAGAAAGGAAAGCTCTGAATGTTAAGCTTACTGTTGTAGATTGAAGGATGGAGGCCCCTAGTCCCCAAAGACTCATTTAGTAATATCTCATTTTTTTTCACAGTAAATATTTAATGTGGCCTTCAATAAGTCAGTGACTAAGATAACACATGATGCATCTTCCTCATTCTTAACAGTCCAAACGAAAAAGTCAGTTTAATGAATAACTTTCATATCTAAAAAAATATCTAATGTTGCTCAAATTATTCATTTTCT
This sequence comes from Actenoides hombroni, assembly GCA_024336885.1. Taxonomy (NCBI): domain Eukaryota; kingdom Metazoa; phylum Chordata; class Aves; order Coraciiformes; family Alcedinidae; genus Actenoides; species Actenoides hombroni. The sequence continues at coordinate 15,863,021 of WUAM01000431.1, forward strand.
AGTGTAAGTCTTCACAGATACCAGTTGGTGTTTTTAGAGCTTTGTAAAAAAGCAAACCCCTGCTTCCTCGTGTCAAGAAAGGGAATTGTAAACCTGACTGCATTAACTACCTTCTTTCCACTTAATAAAACACACTACATGGGGAGCAACGGGGAGGGACAGAGTTCCTTTTATTACAGGAGCTGTGCAGAAAGACTTCATACTTTGGTCACCTCCAAGAGATACAGGGGAACTCCCTCGTCAACTTGTGTTACTGCTTCAATGATTTTTCCAAATAACTGCTCTTATATTGGTTCCAGGAAGCCCAATATACAACTGGTGACCACTGCCCAAAGCAGCACCTTCATACTGGTTTCACTGGCACACAAGGACACTTAAAGATGATCCTGAGCTCACCAAGTTTACCAAATGTTCTTTTTTCCCCCCCCTCACATGAATGCTGATCAGTAAGGCTGTCACAGTTTAGGGTCAGGGCAGCCCCTTAGACCTGTAACAGATGCAAAGCAGACCAAGAAGGCAAAGAGTGGGGAAAGACCCTCCTGATCCCTCAGCTTTATACCAAATATGATGTATCTGGGATGGAATACCTAATTGGTCAGTTTGGGGTTCCCTGTCCTGTCCGCTCCTCCCTGCAGGTGCAGCATTTTGATTTCTGCACCCCCCTAATGTGGTACACAAGATCCAGCAGTGGCCTTGGTCTGCACACCAAGCCTTGGTAGTAACTCTAAACATGGGGAGTTATCACTGCTAGAAGCAGTCACTGCCTGTGAAAACAACCTGCTGACTTCAGAAAGTGCAGTTAGTTAGAAGAACTGAGCTGACAAGTAAAGTCACTGAACAGAATTAGTTCTGTTCTCACTCAAACCAGGAAAAAAGCCTATTAGAAATACGTCAAAATACGCATATGAAGGAAGATTTCCTGAAATTTACTCAAGGGAAATACAAAGAGATTGCTCAAAGTTTTGTAATTTATTTCATATTGGCAAATATCCACGATAAATTGCTGCTATCAGCTTGGATGACCCATTTCTGCTTGATATGCTTGTGCTTGTCCCAGTGCCAAGCGACAACGAGGAAATTATTAAAATCAAGTTATCAAGTTCCTCTCTTCTCATCCACAACATCTGGTGATAGCGCTTATAAACTTTTGCTATCAGAAACTTGTACCTCAGCAATGTGGAAACACATGTTCATTGTCGCAGATGTTTGTCCGTGCCAGGGCAGAATACAGAGGCAGGGAGGATGGTAATTACTTTCACATTATGTCCTCTGCTATCTTAACTATGTCAGCAGCAAGACAGGACTGCCAATATACCGTCTTATTTTATATTCTGTAGTTTTCTCCTCCACTTTCTTTGCTCAGGACATGAAAGCATTCAAGGAATATTAAGTTTTAAGGTCTCTTTTTACACTCAATTTGGTTTTTTTAGCTTTTACTAGCAGAAATATGAGGAGATGGAACTGCAAGAGGAAGCTTTACAACTCTGCAAAGTTTTGAAAAACTGTATTTTATTTTAAATTATAAACCCATCAAACAAAAACACAGTAGCTGACTAATGTATATTGCTTAAGCAGTACAATATTCTAGTTGAAATTAAGCTAATTGTATTAAAAAAAACCAACCAAACAAAAAAACCCAACCCCAACACATAAGATCTAGATGACTGAACTCAGTGTCAAAAGCATCTTGCAGGTCAAACATCTTCATGTGGGAAAGCAGAAGTTCCCATAGACAAGACACAGACCTCAGTCCTTGACTGAGATGCCTCTTTTATATAAGAAAAGGTCAAACCACAGCAGCAAAGACATTTGGACAAGAATTAACAAACCTGGTCATTCACTCCCGGTGTGATTTCTCATCAGAGGAAAGTGAAAGAAAATGGACAAGGACTGTAGGTGAGTAAAGGAAAACCAGCCCTCAGATAACAGCTAAAATTTGAGCAGAAAAAATAGTCTGAGTGGTTTTCTGGCAGAAAATACCTCTATATTAGAGTATAAGGATAACACCAGCAGTAAAAATCTTTCATAAAATAAAAGGCACAACGCTGTTCTTATCTCATGGGATATGCAGTTGTTAAGATAATTTGATAATCTATATTTAAAACACCTTGAATAAAGGTTTCGCTAGGTCAATATTTCATTGACATTTTAATTAAATAATTGGTCTAAATTCTAAACTGGGAAGCGAAATGATGATCTTATTTAAACAGAATAACTGAGGTCATCAAATTACTTCTAATTAAATTGTTAATTGATCTTTCTGTAATTCTTTAGGATGATTGATGGCTGCACACTTAGTTGCCGAGTTTGTTAATTACAATCATGAATCAATTCCATGTAGTGCACTTTGGTACGGCTGCTCTAGTTATCTCCCTATTAAAAAAGAGAAAAATTTTCACAGTTTTGCTACATCATTTAACATTACTCACGCATGCCTCCTCATGCACTTCACTTTTAAAAATCTGGTAAGGTAGATGAATCATTTCCATTGAATGTAATTTAGAAAATTAATCTGCTAGCGAATTGGTAGCTCAATCATATTTTCCAGTAAATCTTGCACCAATCGGCTTAATAATCTCTCTTATGATTGTCAGAAAGAATGTTCATTTCATTTTTTGAAAATTATGCAAGACAAGCTACCTTAAACTTCCTCTAACAGTTGGTGTAGAGGTGGCAATTTTTTTGGCATGTTCTGTAGCTTCATTTACAGAGCTCTGTAATCTCCTGACAACAGACCTTCTGTGATTATGCACTGAATAAAGACCAGGAGAAATGACAGCTTGGTTTCACGCCTAACTACTGCTATCTGTCCTTCGTTTGTTGACAGCATAATTTCCATTACCACCAGAAGCCCCAAAGCAATGTAACTGTTTCACCTTCTGTGAATATAAGTTTTGGCTTTAAACTTTTTACTTGGGGTTGAGGTAAGCAATTACTGCAGCTCATGGCACTTAAAAAACCCCCGCAAAACTAAAAAAAAACCCAACCAACTTGCATCTCTGCTTTTTTTTCATAAATAAATTCTACATTCATAAGAATTTTGCTAGCAAGGCCTGAGCTCCCACGAAGTCTTTCTAAATGTCTACCTAAACAATTTAGTAGTAGTAGCCTTTGTTGTATTTATAAAGTGAATTTAAAAAAAAAACAACAAAACAAACAACAAAACACAACAAAATGACGAAGAACTGCCGAGTCCAAGGTTTACTAAAGTAGCATACATACCCATCTCATATATATATCAGGATATAGAATAGAATGCCCAGGGTTGGAAGGGACGTCCAAAGGTCCCTTGCAGTAAGCAGAGATATCCTCAACTAGATCAGGTATCTCAGTGAAAAGAACATAATTTCACCATCTCACATAATCATAGACTACTTCAGTCTGGAAGAGACCTTCAAGATCATCAAGTCCAACCTTATTCCTAGCCCTGCCACAAACCACTAAACTATGTCCCTGAGCACAACATATAACGGACTCTTAAACACCTCCAGGGATGGTGATTCCACCACCTCCCTGGGCAGCCCGTTCCAATGCCTGACAAACCCTTCTGTAAAGAAATGCTTCGTAATATCCAGCCTGAACCTCCCCTGGTTCAACTTCAGGCCATTTCCTCTTGTTCTGTCACTTG
>WUAM01000431.1:15874317-15925394 GCA_024336885.1 Actenoides hombroni
AAGCATTTCTTTACAGAAGGGGTTGTCAGGCATTGGAATGGGCTGCCCAGGGAGGTGGTGGAGTCACCATCCCTGGAGGTGTTTAAGAATCCGTTAGATGTTGTGCTCAGGGACATGGTTTAGTGGTTTGTGACAGGGCTAGGAATAAGGTTGGACTTGATGATCCTGAAGGTCTCTTCCAGACGAAAGTACTGAATGATTGTATATGACATGAAACACTGGCAATTGTTAGAGAGTGGCCAGGTAGGTAGTTGTAGCCCTATGCAGAGTTAAAGACACAAATCTGCTGCCAAAACAAACAGTAATGTTCTGTGCTATTTCCTACATATAATGGAAATCGTGGCTTCATGCTCTTTCTTTTAGTCCATTCCTATTGATCAAGAAGAAAAAGAGAAAAAACAAGTTTTCATCTAGCACGTCTCAGTGATATACCAGCATAGGAATCAGTATGAAAGATCTGCCCTAGTGTGACTACTGTGTTTTTGAATCACTGTGTCCAGGTTTTCTTCATCAGGAAGCAAAGGATGACTTCATTCCAAAACATGGAAGTCCATTCCCTATCTGACAGATAATAAATAGCATTAGTAGCATATAAAGGCTTCCTAGATTTACCATGTTCAGAGTTTAACTCAAAAATCAATTTCCTGAAAGCACACTGCCCTAAGACAAACTATTTAATTGTGATGTATGTTTTTGAAACACCATTCTGTTGCCAGCTGAGGGAATCAAAATGGCATAAGTGAAAATGGAATTTGTCAGTACATTTGAATGCTATTTGTCACGGTTTAGGGTCAGGGCAGCCTGCTAGACCTATAAAAGAAAATTAACTTAAGAAAAAGCTTAATTAAAACTTAGGAGAAAAACCTCTTCTTTTGATAGTGTGCTCTGTGTCAGCTACAAATATTAATAGGGTTTTCGAGTTTAAAACCAAATCTCTCTCATACATTCCTGATACAGTTCCAGACAGTTATTACAAAACAGTTCTTAGGACAGTTTATGTAAAAGTACAAAATGTTTTTCCAAACCACAAGGCTTTAGATGTACCTGACTTCTATTGTATAAGCAATTCTATAAACTACATGAGAGCCTTCCAAACGAATTCATGAATAAACTCCTTAACCAACATTACTGTAAAGTAACAAGGGACATAAAACATTTTTGGTGTTTATTTGTTTTCCTAGGAAAAAATGGCAGCAGAGACAGAATTATGGAAAAAACAAAGCACACAGTTTAAAAAAATGCTTACTTAATATGACTTCTTTATTGATTTTTAAATAATGTAATATAAAGAGAATGTCAACAAAATAATTCAGGTACTGCTTATGCTATGAAAAAAACAGGAGACCAGAATTAAGCACTGTCAGCTGCAGCACACTCCAACAACAGACTGACAATTTACATTTATTCTTTGAAATAACTCAAGTAATGAAAGCAAAGCGTAAGAGAGATGGGTCTTTTTCTTTGGGCAGTGCAGTAACAATGTCAAATGCAATCCTAAAGCATACATTTTCTTATATGTTTTTTAGTTTTTTTAAATTACAGGCAAGGATTTTCAGTTCTGCAGCCATTTTCCACACTTGTCATAGATGTAAATCCATTTATGTCAATTGACATATCTAGGATGACCAAAACGAGGACAGATAACTTGGTTAATACTGAAATTTAACCCTAATCAACAACCCTAGATTTAAAAACTCCCAGAAACACACATCAGCTTTGATACTTTTCAACAATTCAGAGACTTATTTGATCCTTGCTTACCTGAACAAAGCTTCCCATTTCTGGGCTCACTATTGTTACAGATTTTACAGGAAAAGCTCTAACCTTCCAAACCCAAGCTCCATGCTAATCCAGCATCTTAAATATATATTTAAGAAATATCCGAGTGGTGACACACCAGTATACAACTTCTTAAATACAAACATCTTTCTAAGGAAATACTGAGTCAGGTCAGATTCACATGCTTAAAACACAATCTCGATTCTGCATCAAACTGGGTTCTCAGGATCTCAGTGCTGAATGGATATGTGGCAACTTGTAGGACTTGAGCTCATCTGGGTTTGACTATACTGAAGATTTCTTGGAGTAACTCAGCCCCAGAAAAGAGCTGACAGGTAATGGCGATATCAAAATAAGAAGGAGAAATAATCAGAAACCAGTTTTCTTTGGCAAGGTATCAGCTTATCTAAGAATAATTTTATAAAACCCCAATTTAAGAGAGAACTTATAAACAAAAAACTATACACCATTAATTGGCAGCCAACTCATGGCCTTCTTTGGAAAGCTATCTGAAAAATGAACCACAATGAAATTTCGCTTTCAGGCTAGGGATGTCTTATGTAAAAAAGCTAAAAGACAAAAACTTACACAGAAAATGTCTCCTTTAAGAAGAGGATTAAACTCTGTCATAACTTAGTCATAATTTTCAGTTACTTAATAGATACAGTTATACTTCAACATGATAATGGATTTTTTAATTGACTTATTTTTCCATCCAACACCAATGAAGCTGTCATCTTTCAAAGAAAGAAAAGAACCCTAGTCTTCCTCCTTCTGCCATTTCCTCCTGTATCCACTGTGTGGATAAGTAACACTGCTGTGCTTGTTCATTAATAAATCTCATAAAAAGAAAACCCTCAAAACAGCTGCCAGGAGGAAAGAAAACTAGGGATTTTATTCAGGAGCTAATTCAATTGGCAGGTAATCAGACTCCCTGAGAGCTCAAAAACACAGTGCTCCTTCCACCAAGGAGAATGCTCTTCTACAGAGATTAAAACTTCTTTTTCAGATATCTATCATTTAAGGCTATAAGGAAAAAGAAATAAAAATAACAAAAAATTCTTAACAATCACAACACCTTAAGGCTGCCAACCACACATAATAGAACTGACTATTTAGTGTTCTCATAGCTTTTCCTGTCCAAGTGTTGAGATACTACTTTTGTGAAATGCACTGGTTAATTGAGTAAGATGTGGCTAAGAATACAGTTTCAACCCTGCAAAAGAAGCATCTACTACATTTAAATACTATAGAAACTATACTATAGAAACTATATACTATATATATATAAAAACTATAGAAACAGGTTTTCTTAAAGAAAAGTATGATGAAAACCAAAGCACTCAAATACAAAATTTTCCTGAAAGATAATAGAATACCACAATTCTTTTCTTCTCAAGGAAATTTATCTCGAGCATTGTTTCAGCCCTTGTACCTACAAGATGATGTAATCTACCTGAATTATATATTCTTACTGTAAAGAATAGATGCAAATCTAAATGGGAGGTTGTGCACCCACACAGCCATGGCCACCACATGCAGTACCAGACTCTATTTGTCTATGTCATGGACAAATAAATTTTCCATAAAGTCCAAAAGAAGTCAGGAGTTGCTATTTCCTGAACTCATAAATGTGAAGTTTACATCCATACATGAATACTTCTTCCCATGAAGGACAGCCTACTGCAACAAAACAACATTCTAAGCACCAGGAAAATAGATTAGTAGAAGTTGAAGTTACAGATCAGAAGGAAAGGCTCCTAGCTCTTGTTTGAGATTTACTGCATTTATGCTCAGTGGAGTACACTTAGCAAAGTCACTCAGCTAAGAAAAATGCATGCTACAATGGGCAAATACAGTTCTTCAAGTGAAGTGGAGCTAAGAGTGACCATGTGCTTAGGGACACAGACAAGCATCACAATTACCTTGAAAAGAGTGCACATTTCCTGCAGGCTGGAGAGAAAAAAAATCTCTTCATCCATTCTAAACTGTTGAAAATTATTCTGTTACTTCCCATGAGACATAACACCTTGGACAGAGGAGGAAGACACACTGTTTGAACTTGCTTATGCAATGCTGACAACTACTGAAATTTTCTTGCAACTTCCCACACCTAGAGTGTCAGGCAGCATCAATATACTCAGTAAGGAGTAGTGCAAAGAGTAGTTTTTTAGCACACAGACAACTAACAGCAGCTGTATAGCATGCAGAACTGCTTAACCACGGCCATACTGAATAGGCAAACACAGCAAAAACTCCATCACTTGGACCCTCCTTCTAGGACAAAAAAACCCCAAACCTCTAGAATAAAACAGAATTCTGAAAATATTTCCCGCCCAGAAATGTTTGCATATAATTAGGTTTATTCTGCCCATAAAGTGATGCTGTTCTAGCAAACTAGTTAGATTCTATCATAAATAATAGTTCCTCATTTTACTAAATGAACAGGCTATTAGATGGATGGTGCTGTTTCCACACTGAAAGCTACAGAAATTTAAACAGCAGTCACAATAAGATAACTGCAATGAATGCTTCCCTCACCAGGAATTCTATTATATGCTACATGGAATAAAATATACATAGTGTAGTAATCAAAAATTACATCCATATTTTATAGGTGGGAGAAAAATACTGCATGTAAAAATCCTTCAAGGTACCTATTTTTACCTAAGTTAAAGAGTTTTTACCTTAGCTACTTCTCCCACATTTTTAAAAAACATGTTTTTATTGCAGAATAACGATTCTTAAATATTTAGTGATTATGGTTAATAATAATGACTTTAAACTACATATGGAATGAGAACATAGACCTAATTGGTTTTGATTATGTAATGCAGAATTTTTTCCCTCAGAGGTGAATAAAACAAAGCTGCATTTAATGTAAACTGAAATCCAGCTATCCCCAGCTCCAAGAGACACTAAAGATTGATCCTTTTGACAAAACTGGTCAAATTGCAATGTCACCATTACATCGCTATGAATATTCTAAAAAATATAGCCTTGTCTTTTGTTTCAAGAAATATGCTTATATATGCAACTGCACAGAAGAACAGCACTTTACTCTGATAAAGCAGCAAACAGGAATCTGATGTCTTACAGGGTGGAAAAATTCTTCTTGGGATACGAATCTAATGCTGGTTTCCAACATGAGGGTATTTGTTTACTATTCCATCAAAGATGTGCATCTTTCAGAGATAAAAAGAAAGACAGGCCTGCTTTTAAGGACAGACCTAAAATTCAGGAACAACAACAATAAACAGACAATCTTTCTGTCTGGGACATCAGCCACAGGCTTCTGGTTAGGGCTACGGTTCCAGTTCAGAGAGCCACAAGGCTTTCAACTCCAGGGACACCGTGGCTGCAAAAGCCATGCCAAGGGGACCACAGCACTGCACCAACATTGCTCCCTCTACACCTTTCTTTCTCAAATGGGCCACCCATCACGCTGGGACATCAACCAGAGTCTTCACTTAGGGTTAGGGTTCAGAGAGCCACCAAGCCTCCAGCTCCAGGGACACTGATAAATATAACCTGAATTCATGGAAGATCTCTCGTTCCTTGGGTAACAAGGATGTCTTTTACAGGATAAAAAGAAGTGCCAAGGGTGACAAGATCAGAGGCAGTCAGAGAAAAAACACTGGCAAAGCAAAGACGGAACTCATAGGAGACTGTTTTGCACTGGAAAAAACCCACACATGTGTAGGTATTTATGTATGTACACCTATAAATTACCATTGTGCATGTGCACAGGTAGGTAGATGCTCAGAAAATCTGAAGCACAGCAGATGGAGTCCAATGAATCTATTCACGCAAAAAAATATGATCCCCCTGAGTGCAGAGGAATTTAGAATGCACATTCTCTGTATTCAAAGAAAAGCAATACCCAGCTGAGAAGCCAAAGAGGACTGTGCTTGGGTGATGAGTAGACATTCCCCTGCTGCAAAGAAGGAGAAATAGAAGAGAATGAAGAGACTGAATATCAGACTTGACTGGTGCTGGGTAAGCACTGAATTGGCAAGAAAGACGATGAGTAAGTCTAGAAAAGAAGCCCTACACGGAGTAATAATAAATACAGGCAAGTGGTATCAAAGTAGAAGTCAAATAACAAAGAATAATTAGTTTGAATTATTCTTATCTTTGCAGTATGCAATGCTAAGTGAGCAGACATTTCAGAAATGTAATTCCAGTAACCCAAGTTCCATGGTTGAAGACTGAGATGGGAATGCATATGCCGTTACATTACCCGAGATATCAGTGAGGAACCTAAATTTACAGGCAACACGTTATTGCCAGGACTAAAATCAGTCTTTTCAGTATGGTTCATAGAGCTGAACATCACCAGAGAAGGAGAAGCAAGATATGATGATCCTGTACAGATGCTTTCTCACAAATCAATAAACTGAGCCACATAAGCACTTCTACCAACTAAGGACACCTCTACAGAAGAGCTGTGATCAAGGAGATCCATCATACTCAAAAAAAATTAGTAAATTTATCTCCCTATAGCGTGTGCAGACAATACGATCAGCATGCTATTTTGTTAGTGGAATAGCAAACTTTACCATTTAACAACACAAACATTCTGATTTTTAAGACCTGTGGGAAAATGTTATGGATCCAATATAAGCTCCTGAGAAAGTGCTTGCTCCTTAAGAAAGCAGAGTCTCTACGACCTGTTCTTGTTCAAGGAACTTCAATCCTCAGCTCTACTCATTTCAGTAAACATTTGGATAGCCAATCTTGAAAACCAGATATATCCAGAACTTGACTTTACACATATTCGATTTTGGCAGTTGGATCACTGCAGATGAAAAGATAATCGATCAAGTAGTTGCTGAGACACACAGACTGTATTTCATAATAGTGACAAGATACTTCACATAGTATTTGTAAAAGTGAGTAAAGAGGACCAGGAGATTAAAATACTTCACTGTTGGGGAAGAAAAGCTAAATCTCCATTTCAGAACTGTACTTCCTTTTTAACGCATCAAAAGTCACTGAATATCATCTACGCATTTACTGAATCCCACTTTGTTTTTAAAGCCCTTCCAAAATTCTAAGAGACTGACACGTGAAAAGCTAAAAAAGGAAGCACACATTTAAAGCAACCCACCCAACAGGCATGACAATCAGCAACAACAGACTTGCTGCTGGTTTCCAGTGTGCAAGCCTTCACCAAGGTCCTCAGTGCTGCAGACTTGCCATTTCCAAAACAGAAGCGATGATGACACACTAAGCTGTACACATCAAATGTGCCAGTCTCCTCTGGAGGTAGAGTACATGGTATTGATCTTAGCACTCCTGATACAGAGAGCAAGCTGTGACGGCTAAAAAGCACTGTTGTTCTTAAATGCTCTTGAGGGGACTAAGAAAGCAGATGCAAGGTTACAGAAATTAAAGGAGATTGAGAGCTGCGGGTGTATTTTGAGGTGGATGGCTCAATAATTAGAAGACAATTTTGAACAGCATTCCCTGATTCTTGCCTCATTCACTTGTTTCTAACAGGGAAAAGTATGCAATTACGTAGATACCCATTAGAAAATTTAAAATCTTAAACTATGCATCACTGAACACTCGGCTTCCACCGGCTATCAAAAAATCAGCTGTCTTTAAATGTGGAAACAGATGACTTCCCCCCAGCAGCAGGCTAGCGAGGTTGGTGGACTTTTTGCTATCAGGAGACTATACAAAATAAAGGTTTGCTAATCCAAAGTGGACTCTGAGCATCAGCAGCTTTTGCTGGAACCTCACAGTTTTAACTCATTAGTTGTGGGTAAGCCACCCTGCCCTAGAAAAGAATTCAGCCAGCTCAGCCAACGATGTATTATGGTGTTAAACTGTGCTAGAATAAACAAACAAAATGAAATTCATCACTAGATGTAACAAAATACACAAACTCAGAAGCTACTCAACACCATGGTATTTTTTTACATGTAGTCTAGAGCAGTGTGATGTTGAGCCAAAGAACACAGTACTGAATTGAGCAGGCTAGCCATGGGTAAAGATAACTACCCTTCAGTCCTCTTATTTTGAATAGGAGAGAGGAAAGTTTTGTGGGTTTTTTTTTTTTGGAGGAAGAAATCCAGTGTGCATAGGATCATAGACATAAGTTAATTTCTGCATAATAAAAATACAAGAAAAAAATGAAAGCAAATACTCGTTTGCTGTTCTTTTAGCATAAAAAGGCTATTTGAGACACATCACCTTATGCTCAGCAGATTCCCACTCTTTAAAAATCATCAATGTCCAATACACTCAATATTTTGGGAAAATGACAGAATGTGTTCTTTTTTTTTAGTGATAGTATAAAGACAAGGAAAATTGCAGATTCAGCCACCTGCTCAGTCATAATTTTGTATTCCTCATACCTCAAGAGAACATTATTTTTAGGAGGAAAGCATTATTTGATTTTTCAGCTCATTGATTTCTCTCATTCAAAACATCCAGAGATTCTTACAAGTTTTTATTCACAAATGGTATTACCAAAAAAAATTTCAGTGTTATTGATGTATGACAAGCCAGCAGATTAACTCATTCTCAATACACAACAGATTATCCACATACCAACATTCATCAGACCTCTTGAAAGGCATGATCTCTGTTTTAAAAACTCTTAAAGAAAACATCATCATCCGAGTCTTCTAACAGTCAGGTGGTAGACGTAGTTAAAACACATTGTAAGGATTTGAAAACGTAAGATCTTTGTTCAGATTTTCCTTTTCTTTACAAGCTTACCTGAAGATGGTTTTCACTTAAATCTTTATAGGAACGTATGAGTATTCTCAGCTTGCAAACTAAATATAAGTGTATGCATAAACATGAAAGGTGACATGTTTGTGCTTTACATCTAAATTAAAGCACAATGACTAAAACTTGCATTTGGGGAGGAATAAAGTTCATGCTACCAGACGGCCCAATCTTGAGTGTTGGCACAACACATGGTGTGTTTAGAAATGCACAATAAATCTTATCTCTATTTACCTCTTCACGGTTTCGTAGAACCACGTTATTTACTGTACACTATTTTAATAAAAAGAACCTCCCAAGATAAGTGTATCATGTAAGTACGTATATAGAAACCCATTCAATGGCAAGATACAGAGATTGACTGGATTTATGAGGAACGATTAAATAATCAGAAAAGTCAGTAAGGATGCTTATGTGCTTAAAAACAAAAAAAAAAGTGTATGGTGTGGTGGTCTGAGGTCCAAAGACACAGACACCACGTGAACAGTTCTCACAGATTATGTCACTAACACTGATTTGCAACCTTGTCTTCCTCTTGTCCATCACCTAATTCACCAAGAACAGTAACAGAAAAGTATCTAAACAGTAATTACCTTTTACAGACTGAAAGCAACTCAAAGAACAGAGATGAAATCCCCCATCTCTCAAACATTTAGTTTCCCACATTAGAAGCGCTCTGAACCTCATCTACATCATTTCTGAATCTGCTGTCTAGATGAGACAGCTGGGTTTTAACTAGAGAAGCACAAAATTACATGCATAGAAGCAGCAACATTGCTGGTTTTACACATGACCACTGCTTTTCTCTACTACATGGGTTTTTAAGACCTGGCAGGAGCAAATACTTTACATCTTCCTTTCTCTAACACGCAGATGTTTATGAACCACGAATCAGCATCTGGCTGGCTATATTTGCTTTGTGTGCAAAGGTTTTGGTAGCCAGCGGGCTACAGGGGCAGCTTTCTTGAGAAGCCTTCTGTAACATTTTCTTTCCCCTTGTCCAGTTGAGGAGGGGAGTGACAGAGCAGCTTGGGCAGGCACCTGTCATCCAGCCAGGGTCAACCCACCACACTGGGGGAGACAATTTTTGGACTGGTTCAACACGTGCCTTGTATGAACAACTCCCTCTGCACACTGGCTAAAAGTGCTTGCTGATACTGCTCCTAAGGCTTAAACTCCCCTGTTGCTTAAACACCTCAGAACATCCCTTCAAGAAACAACCAACTGACTTCCTGGCCTGCTCTGAAGCAGTTTCATTCAACTGGATACGAGAATGGCTAACTGACATTTTATGAAGTTGCAGTCTACAAAGTATTCTTTAGTATTCTTAGGTTTGAAAGAACTATTAAAAAAATCTCTTTGAACAGATGAGCTGTACAGAAGGAAAACCCTAAGGATTATCAAGGTCTCAAATCCAATCCGGTACACTTTTGCCTCAAAACCTTCCCCCAAACCAATGACTTTTTTAAGTTTCAGCTGTAGCTCTTAATTTACCAACAGCTGGGGTGAGATTATACTTAGCAATCACAGTTTGGATACTAGCCTTGCTAAACAAATGCCCAGGCAAGAAGATCCAAATATAGATATATACACTTTTCCACTGTCCATTTCAGAGTTTTTGGTTTTGTTTAGTTACAAGTAGATGAGCAGCATACTAGAAGACACATCCTTGAGATTTTTCACATCTCCTGTACAGCTGATCAAGGGTCAGATGCATCCAAAAGACCTACAATCCATCTATATAACCCTAAAGGACAAATTCTGACTTTTGCTGTGATTTTGACCACCAACATTTTGCCACTTCACCTGACGGTTAAAGGCCACGAGATTGTGCAAAGTCTTGGACAATATCATTAAGAAAGATAAACAGTGTGATCATGTTTAACAGGCAAGTATAGAGTTGCACACACCTTTAAAGGTCTGTCAAGACCTCTGAAAACATGTGCAACACGGAAGAAAAGGCCACTGACTGTTGGATGACAAAATATTCTAACATTCTGGTTCTGCTACTCAAATACTCATTTCAACACTTAATGTGCTATTTAGGTGTCAAAAATGGCACAAAAATACTTCAGTCTTGGTGGTTTATTTTTTTGTAACAACGTTTGCAATTGTCCTGTAAAAGGTATCACCCAGGGTCACATAACTAGGAAACAGCTGTATACCATACAAAAAAAATTTCTCTAGGAAGATTATGGATCATCCTTCCAAGCATCCTTCAAATGCATTTGAGTCAGTTTTCATATATATCAAAATTATAAACAATATAGATTTTCATGCCAAAAGTCTCCAAAAACTGAATAAAAAGCTTTGCAATCTTGGAGCTTTTAATATTATGCAAATGATTTACCCATTTACTTTATTAATAAAACATCATTGTATTACATAGAGACACATTCTGCACTTCTGTTTTTGAGCTATTTTTAAATTAGGTTAGATTTGACAAGGGACTATTTGTGGTAATGTGGTAATTAAGATTTGAACAGATGTCAGCATTAATAAGGGACTCAAATGAGGTGTAGGGAGATAAATGTACTCTTTTAGCTGTGCTGGCATATCAAACATCATTGAGAAGAGAAGACAGCATGGCTTTGGCAGTTCTTTTTTCAGGAGAGCTTCTGGAAAATTGTCCATCAACTCAAGTTTTCTGATATTACTCAGTCATTTCACATGATCTTCCAGGCTGTCTTATTCTTAAAATAAATTACTGTTCTATCAATAGTTATGACATACAAGTGTGATGCAATTATATATTGATCAAACTCTATAACAGAAATTATCTTTTGTGCTATTGATCATCACTTTAAAAAATATTCTGTACCTAGATTTTCTTATTCTTCCTGTTGCTATTGGTTGCATAAGTACTTAACACTGTGAGCAACAACCTTCAGAAATTACAGGCTAAATTCACAGACAGGTCCAAGTCCTGGCCAATAATTTAAATAATTTAAATTCAGTTCAAAGAAACCAGTACTTATATTGTACTTATATTGTGTGTACTAAACTGGAATAAGCAGTATGTAAATTCACCATTAGCTAAGAAAGATCAATAAAATGAGCTGATTACTTCATTTGCAATCCCTCATTTGGGCTGTATCTACACGGGTACATAAAACTGGTCAGACACCTTTTTCTGACTTGGAAACTAACTGATAAACCGCGTGCCAAATTATTCAAGCCCTCAAGTCAGTGCAGCCCCCCCAAGTAACCAGCCATTCCAAACCCTGGATTTTGTTGATACAGTGTTTTAGAGAGTGGTAGATGGTAGATACCCTGTTCTGTATGTTGCTCACTGTACAGCAGTATGGTGAAGTGGGTGCCAGTGTTCCCAGACTTTAGGCTCAGCAAAACCCTCTGTCTGTTGAATGAAATAATGTACATGTCTCCCCTGTCCCACGTCATAAGTGAATAAAATTTTTGCTAAATCCTTAATTGGTTTCTCCATTGCTGATCTTTTTCCAAAGGTCACTTCAACAGAGTTTGGATTGAGTTAGAGAAGAAAGAGTACAGAAGCACTTCTGATAAGGAAGGTTGTGTGGTTTGTTGTTCTGTTTGGGTTTTTTTAGTTTGGCCTTTTTTTGTTGTTTGTTTGCTTGGGGTTTTTTATATCTCTTTCAGGGAAAACACCATGTACTTCTTTTTTTTTGTTCCATTTCTCATGACACATGTCACAGTTACATTCCTCCAGTACCATAATAAGAACCTCTTTCAATTAGAGTATTTTCATGTCTCATTACAAACCCAGAAAGGAGAAGATCAATGAATTTGACCCATAATAGCTTATGCAAATATATTTCAATCTATCAAGCATTCATTATACTTTTAAAATAGCGGAAAAAAAGGTTTAACATACACTAACAAATTGTCTCATTATCATGCAAAAACTGGTATGTGTCTAAGCAACAACCTCTCTGCAAAATAAAACAATTTATACTTTTGACCCTGTGATCATTTATACTCAGAATATATGTCAAGAAGTGTCCTATTAAAAGCCTTGGGCCATTTAAACTAGTTGTTGGAACTTGTTCTGGTCTCACACAAAAATTATGATATGCAGATTAGATTATAGGCACTATTAAGTGAAGCTTCAGGACTATGAAATTTCCAAAAATAGGAAGCAAGATAAAATAATATTCACTAAGAATATTTTTTCAACGGTGTTTAAAAGAACAGAAGTTTGTAGGAAAAAAAGTAATTTCACACAGCACTTCAAATTATTATCGAGAACTAGTTAAAAAATGCTGCTCTTCCTCAATGAAGATGAGAACAAGTTCATAAAGACTTCTTTTTTTTTAATGGGCAATAAGGTATCAGTTAATGTAAAGCAAGCATGTTAAGAATGTGACACATTTCAGAATATTGCCTACACTTCATTGCCCACTGTTGAGTAGCTGAAACTCAGACTGGCCTGGACCAAAACACTCATAAAGATACATCCTGGCATTATGTCTCAAAATAACTCTTGCAAAAACTATCAGAATGTGCCAGCCATGCGTGCTGAAATTTTCATATCTTATAAGCAACCTGAGACCCTACAAGAAAAGAGGAGACTAGTCAAAAAACATTATGAGAAGGCTGGAAAAAACCCCTGTTCTACAGAAATAGCATCCAAAACATGCAAAATCTAAAACCATGTCTGGAAAATGACACAAAACCACAAGCCACATGACATTCCTTTGCAACAGTTTACAACCACTCATAATAATATGCATAATATGTATGAAGATGTTGACAGAAACCCCACTGCACTATGGGCAATGATGTGGCTGTATAATGCAAACTACTATGAGAAAGAAAAAGAAAATAGTACTAAAATCTGACTCCACAAAAAAGAAAAAAGAAACTCAACCCACAAAACAGTGCACATATTGCAAGCCACACAAACTGCAGCAAGTGATGCAAGTGTAGGCAGTGCCTAAACTTCGAAGAAGTTGCAAAAAAATGGCAATATATTATCCATTTTTAACAGTTTTGCATGTTTTAAAACCTGAATGTGAAAACACAGCTAAGCAAGTGGAGCACTGCCAAAAAGTGTAAGAAAATTAACATTAATTCAATGAAGTTGTGCCCTGGACAACTGCAACAGAAAATTATCAGTTTATCAGTGTGACCAGATTTTGTTTCAAGTTTGACAGTGACACAAAAGCAGCAAGGTGAGCAGTGAGTGAATAGCAACGGGCCAGCTGAAGTTTTAAGAACTGATAATAGTGATTTAATCTTACTAGTATAGCATTCACTTAAACAAAAGATACATTGTAGAAACAGAAAAAGGTTAAGATTTGTAAAAGACAGTAAAAGTCATCACTGGGCTCAAACCCATGCAATTTCTGTCATCAAGTTACTGAAGCTTTTATTTCTATTTTAGATTTTATTTTTTTATATATATATATGAATTATGGTGCCAGCAATTGCTACCAAGTGCTACAAATATGATACTGTCCCAATCCAATACCATGGCTGTAAGTGGCAGAGGTGTCAGAGACATGCAGTTCTCATTCAAGCAGACATGTACCATGAAGAAGTAGGAAACAATTCTCTAGTTCCTTAAACAGGCAAAGAAAGTAATTAACAAACTGCCTGGTTTACAACTGATCTCTTTCAGATCTGCAACAGCTATAAAACATCAAGAAAAACTATTAGACTGACATTCACCAACTGAAAATAACGTGTAGGGGAGTTAAGAAAGTTTATCCAGTGTTGCAGGCACCTGTGATTCAAACTAAGGGTTGGAGAAGTCTTTGACATACAAATCTCAGTCATTATTAATTATAAACCTGTGTAACTGGGAAAAGAGGACACAGAGGAGTGTTTCTGCCAAGAATGTGGAAGCTTACTGCACATAACGCAGACTGGTTCATCTGCTTCAGATGCCAGACTTCCTCTTTTGGCTTCAATTAATTAACAACCATGGTAAAAAGCAAGAATACACTTGAGACAGAGCAATAGATCAGAATTAACCAAGCAACAAATTCTTTTGGAATATTCTGTCCCATTAAGAAGAAAAAAAATAATTTAAAGATACTAGTACTGCT
This sequence comes from Actenoides hombroni, assembly GCA_024336885.1. Classification (NCBI taxonomy): domain Eukaryota; kingdom Metazoa; phylum Chordata; class Aves; order Coraciiformes; family Alcedinidae; genus Actenoides; species Actenoides hombroni. The sequence continues at coordinate 15,888,876 of WUAM01000431.1, forward strand.
AAACAGTAGCTCAGCTAAAAGGTATGAAAATCCAATATTGCACACATTTGGGTTCAGTTTTAGGGTCTGAAAGCTATTACTTTTTAAGCCTAGGTCTCCAGTTCTCATACAATAATGAAATAATTCCAAAGCAAAATGTAAAGTTGTTCTAAATGTTTGCACCGGAATTTAGTTGTCCTAGTTACAGAGGAGCAAAAGCTTAAATATTCAACAGGAAAAAAAAACAACCTGAAAACTTCAAAATTAATATATCTCCTCACACAAAATCTAGACGTTGGGTTTCTTCTTATTTACAGCTGTGATGTAGAGTATCACACGTTGCTACGCCAAAACACAAACCCAGTGCACCTGCTGATGCTCAGCACAGCACTCTCTATTGGGGTCATGTAGATGAACTAGCAGCTCATTATCAAATTGAAATATGCCTTATACAAAAAGATAATATACTGATAAATTTTGACAACACTTGAGAGAATAACTGGGAAATCTGTGTCTAGAACTGTAGCAAGTGCTGTAATACATTTACAGTTTTTTCTCAACCATTTCCAGTGGATTATTGCTCACACTCTGAAGAGTTTCTGGGTTCCAAGAGATTATTGCTAGAACATCTGTTTTCTCAGTGTTTATTTCATTGCCCTTTTGCTATGTTATTATTCTACTAATCACTTAGTTTTCAGCAAGATAAAGAACCATTTAAGGTAATTCTTGTTCCTCTGGCCTCCATTATACACAGACAGCCTATGCCAAGTGGCAAAGGTGGTATTTATATCTTTTCATTTCCTTCTCACTCCCAGTTACTCAGGCAGCAGGATTTCCATCTTGTAACATTTGCGATGGCAAAACCTGCAAGCATGCTGCATCCCATGCTAATCCTCTTGTCCTGCTTTCTCCATGTGCTTTACTCTGACACATTATTTACTGATTATTATCATCAGCAACAGTACCGATGTCCCTTCTGCCCTTCTTCCAAGCCTCCTCAAGTATCAATTACTACAAATAGTATTGTAGCTTCTTTTGAAGAGAGCAAAAAAAACCAAATCCTAAGCAAAAGCTCTATTTCTTACGCACCAGCGTTTAAAAAATCTCAAGACATCCTATAACATTAAGGTATCTCTAGTGCAGAGCTTCATTTCTCATATGGTATTACTATAGTCAGATACACAAACCTACTTCCTAGATCATCCAAGATATGCACCGAAAAAACCCCAAACCCAGCCAACCAAGCAACAAAACCCAACATACTCCCTCCCCCCACTAATCCCCCCAGTAGTCAGGCAATAAGTGTACTACCTCCCAATAACTACTACCCTCTCCAGGTCTTCAAACATGAACAAAGTAATTTAAAAATCATAATTAAAAAAAAAACCAAAACCAACAACAAAACAACCAACCGCAAAACAACAAAGAAACAAACAACGCTAGAAAATAGGAGGGGGAGGGAAGAGGTTTTTGTTTGTTTCCCCTCTTGCTACAGGTTTAATGTAATGCCTTGGAAAACTCAACTCAGTCCTGTGATTATGAAGAAGTCCACTAACCTCAGAAAATGAGTCACACACAAGATGTTACTACTACTTCATCAGAAATATACAGGAACTTTCCTTGCTACCCCAAAATTATCGTGGATTTTCTCATCGTTCCCACATACAGTGTGATCCTCCATGACCTCAAGATTCTTATTGCAGTGCTTGAATTTCTGTACACACCACAGTGATGTGACCCTGGAGATTTCCAGGGGTATTTTCTGACTTGCCAGTTAATACCTAGGATCTTGAAGCAACATCCACAGAGTGTCGGCTAGATAGAGCTTCTTCCCAGCTTACAATTTTGCTGTATCCCTCTGTACATCCCCTGGTAGCATTTGAACCAATATATTCTCTCATACGTTGAGCAACAAAAAGTGCAAAATGCTCTATGAAGATACGAGTATGCTGCACAGAAGTTAAGTTATGGGATTTCCAGCTGGTAATGATGTATACATTTGACACAGTTTGCTGAAACTCCTATAACATTTGTTGAAACAAGCCAAAAAGTGAAAGTTACACAGACAGCAAATACTCTTCAGAGGGAAAAATGCTGAACTGGAGCAGCAGAACTAAAAAATTTGTGATTTTTAATTACGCAACATGACTTTGCTTGTAAAGAAAAAATCAGAAATTCAGTGCCTACGTGACATTTCCACAAACTGAGATCTACCAACTCTGATGGTTCCCAATACTCCAGAAAGAGCAATATCGTTATGAATTAAAAGATTGCTCTCAGAAATTCTGGCAAACACAGAAAATTTCTCTACTTTGCTCTTTTGCATGTAAGACACTGCGTCACCCTCTCTCTTGCTCTAGGCACCCGAATGAGTTAGGAAGCCTGCCTTAATCTCTTATGCAGCTTATGGCACAGAGTCTGTCCATATTTTTGGCTAAATGTGGCCTTAAGTGATTAAGATATAAGACCATCTGTATGTAATACACTCTTTCACAAACACATCGTATCGGAAAGTGATTTTTTTTTTTTCTGATTTACATGCTCACTCTATTCAGAAGAATAATTTAAAAGCTGCATTTCCAAATATATCCACTAAATGGTCTTTTCTATGAAATTGTCCTTAGCAGTAGAACAGCAGATAAAGCAGAAATGCACTGAAACAGGAAACACACCTGCTTTACATTACATACACGTTTGCTGCTGAAGAACAGCAACCAAGTACAGAAACTGTAAGCTTAGAGTTGTGGCCTTAGTCACAGCAGTTTACAGCTTTCGTTTGAGCATCAAAGCAAAGATACAGCACGAAGACAAGAGAGAACTGTACTGAACACCTCAGACAGAGAGAGCTGAGAAAGATTTTAGAAAACTTACTGTATTGCTATTTGCTAGCAAAGAAGATACACAGAAAGTGTTTTCTTGTTACAGGATGATGACAATCTACATTTCAATTATTCACAGAATTTTTTAATGTCAATGAGAAGGAGCTATTAATGTTTGATTAGGTTAAAGGAGTTTATTCCTGCTGACAAATCTAACTATGAGCCTGATGATTCCTTACTTATATTCTGTTAAAGCATGTGGATTTTTTTAGGGAGCATTTTCTTTACCACTCACATTCTTTTACAGCCTGTGTTGTGGCTGTAGGGTTTTGTTGCAGCGACTGGTGATAATCACAGGCCTTGTACACCCAATAACATAGCAATCACACAGCCCCAGCTGAGTTCACCTATTATTTTAACAATATGGCAACAGGGCTATGGAAGTCCCTTGAATAGTCACACAGAGAACGTACATGGTATACATTTTCACAGATTGCCTCCAAGAGCCCATTTGTCCTCATTAAACTATTGCAGATCAGAATGATTCTATTGGTAGTGGTGTAATTCATGGGAGACACTGATGAAATAAGAGACCTCACCGCAGCATTCATCTATAATTGTCAAGTCATAATGTTGGTTCTTGGCCTTGTTAGGCAAATACACAGCCAGCAAACAGAAATCTCTATAAAGGGGACACACCACACCATCTCTATTAATCATTAAACCATGTATATTTTATATAGCACCACAAAACAATGGATTATATACCTTGTAAACAAAATCACTAACTTAAAGTACTCGTAAGGGTAAACTTCCTCTACCAGAAAAGCACCTCAGGTGGTATTCCATGTAATGCATTATAGGAAGTATAGGCTTGAAAAAAGTTGCATATATTTAGATTCTTACAAGTTAATCAGCATGGAAAGAATGGGCTGGTCTTACTGCCTATCTGAATTCCCCAAAATGCTTTCAAAATTTCTTAAAGAAACTGGCTTCTCATAGAATAAAATCAAAAACACTCTTGTGGAAGATTATGTATTAAAGATGGAAAAGCAAAGAGAAGAACCTATGGTCATTTCCACAATGGGAAGTATTTAAAAGTATCTGTCTTGAGCTCTGTATTTTTCAGTAGGTTCAACAAATAATATGGAAGAGGGAATAAATAATGTTACATAAAAGTTTAACAATTATTTGAAATTATTCAAAATTATGAAAAGTAAAACTAGATAGAAAAAAGCGCAAGTTGATAAACTTCTACTTTCAGTGCTTCTTGTAATTTTTTAAATGAAAAATAAACAATTTCTCATTAAAAATTCTACTACTTTTAATACGGGTGCCTTTATGTTCAGAGAGTAGCAGATGATCCACATAAAGCAGTAAAGTGAGTAGAAGTGCAGAGAAACCTCAAGATTAAATTGTAAAGAGAAAGGTTGATTCTTTAAAAAAAAAAGTAAAATTGCTATAAATTAGGTTAATTTATCCCTTCATTTTAGCAATTCTTCACTTTTACGGAGGAAAAAAACCCAACAGATTTATCACTGAATTTTGGAAATAAGAAGTCAACTGTAAGTGACTGATGTCATGCTGTATGGCACACTTTAGTCAGGTACTTGGGCTGAAAATTTCTATCTCCAAACACTGGTTTGACAAGGGATTAATTCAAGCTACTGAGTAACCAAAACTATTTGACAATATTTTGAAGTAATGGTAGATTTAACCATAACAACACTGGCTTTAAATAAGCTGACTCTGAAGAAGATGATTTTGACCTACAGCCCTGCATATTCCCAATAATAAAAGCAACCTGCAAACTGCAGCCTTTACAGCTGATGTGGATACACTGGCTCCACTGCACCTCTGCCAACAGAACACGATAGCAACAAAACATTTAGAGCTGTTTTCTTTGTAAAAGAAAGAGCAAAATGATTAGTTTTCTGTAAAGACTTTCAAATACATCCAGGAAATCAGTCCATTCTTAATTATATCTATTCTGTCAGCTAAAAAAGGAGAGTAAAAATATCCTTAGAATTGGCAGATTGTTCTTCATTTTGCAGTTCTAGTAGAGCAGCTAAATGATTTAGGATATGACATTCAGCTAGAGGACTTATAAAGGTCTGTAAGAAAGAATATACTATAAGATAACATGAGCAAAACTTGAAATCTTGACTCAGAGATCGTAATCTACTTTTGAAAGGACAGTGATACCAATTTGCTTTATCTAGGTTCTCTTCGTTATATATTTTTAAAGACATTATGACACTTTAGATTTGCTTTCCCTATAATATACATTATGGTAATATAAAATACATATATATATATATATGACTTCTATCTGTGACCTGACAATGATATTAAATCAGAGTGTGCTTATGTCTGAAGAAAACACCTTTCTGCATGAAACAGATAGGACTTCCAAAGTCCACACAGTAAGTAAAAAATCCACTTACAAAATAAGACTTCTAAGCAAATCTTAACTTCTTGAAACTCTTTGCCCTCTCACAGCTACAGTGAACAGAGAACTACATGACACCTCTAACTCAAAGACTTGCAGAGACTTTGAGCATCCCTAACTCCTAGGATCTAAGGACTAATCTTGCATTACAGGCCTGGGTTCCTATCTCCTGATAGCACCTAGCACGGTGAGCAATTTAGCAAAGGGTGTAGACAAACGCTCTGTTTTATTTAAACACAAAATTACCCTTAAATCTGTAACTGAAAATAAAATGTTGGATAGCTCACTGAAGCTAGGATAGAATTAAGTGCCACTGAAGTGGCAGACTTCACCTGAAAAGCAAGTATTCACACCAGCTCAGGCCCTTGGGGCAGGACCATCTCTTTGCACAGCAGTTTTGGTACTAGCTGCAATTCAAAAAAAAACCCCGAAACAACAGACCAAACCAAACCACCCCAACAACACAACAAAACCAAGCAAAAAACAAATCAAAGTCTTCAAAGTGAGAAGCAGTTTAGAGAGAAGCCAAACCAGTTTCTTCTGCAAGCGTGGAAGAAAAGAACATTACTGCTCCAGAGACACATTCTGAAATTAGTTATGCTCACAAATTGGATAACTGTTCCCCAGATGCAAAGGAACGTGTGTACACACACACAGGCACACGCAGGCTTCAGATGATTGCTATTACTATATCAGGGTAAGTACATTCAGAAATCCAGTGTGTTTTAAAGAAAGCACATTCTGAAATTAATATTCTCGCGCACCCCTTCATGCAAATGAAAAACACATTGCGAATGAATATTCTCAGTGAATTTAAATGAATAAGCATCCTTTAAAACTATTTTCCTTAAAGAAAAAAAAAACAGTATGCTTCTGAACTTTAAATTAAAGAGTCTAAAATACTGCTAAATAGATGAGACGTGTTTTGACCACAGCCATAATTCTTCAATACTTCAATACTGAAGTCACTGGCATAATACAAATTACTGTATATGCTACTTACTTTAGTTTCAAATTGAAGAATTCTGTAATGTCAGAACAAATGAAAATACTTTACACAGAAGTTTTATTTCATAAGACAAGTACCACAGGCTGACTCAAAGCAACATTTACTCTATTGTTTATGTTTCCTACTGGTTCAAAAGAAATAAACAGAATATCTTTCCTCTTACTGTCACTTTCACATGAAATTATATTTCATTTTCAACCTTACTTTCCCTTTAATGCTTTCACAAGCAAGAGCAGAAAAAGGAAATATTCTTTTACCATTTCTCCCCATTGAGAAGCTTCTATCACACTTCACAAAAAAAAAACCCCACCAAATAAACACAAATCTAAACAAAGAAAACCCAACAACTGTCCATGTTCTGTGTCGTGTGTCACACCCCCCTCCCCCCCCAAAAAAATAAATCCAAACCAAAAAAACAAACCCAAAACCAATGTGTCCTGATCTGAGTTAGAACAGAACTAATTCTGTTCTGTGATTTTATTATTCAGCTCAGTCTCTTGTAAGCAACTGCACTTTCTGAAGTTCACATATTATTATTGTATTTTCACAGTATCTGCTTCAAGAAGTGACAGTGCTCCATGTTTAGAGTTACTCCCAAGGACTGGTGTGCAGGAAAGCTCTTGCTTATACTTTCTCCTATGAAGACCAAGGTCACTGCTTAATCTTGTGTGCCACACTGAGGTGCCATAAAGTTGCACCTGTGGAAAGGAACTAACAGGACAGGTGACCCTAAACTGACCAAGTAGTTTTTTCATCCCTTAGAGGTCATATTCAGTATAAAGCTGAGGGATCACAAAGGTCAAGCTCTCTTCTTCAGAGGGTGGCATCCAAGGAGGACTCTGTTCATTCTGCCTTTAATCCTAGTCCATGTGTTCCTGAACTCAGTTCCAGAATCCAGTCACTGAGTCTGGTTCCTGTGTACCACTGAGTCCAGCCTGGGACTTCCCCAGTGCCTGCTCCACAGCACCAGAGATGATAGTGACATAATTTCCATCGGGGGGCTGGGTTCAATATTGGGTTCTATATATTTGCAAATATTTGATTTTTTTATCATTGCTTCATTAAAGCTGGTTTAGTTTACTTTTCCAATCCATAAGTCTCTCTCCCTTATTCCCTTTCTATTTGCCTTTGGGGAGGGAGAGGGATTAACAGAGTATCTGTCCTTGGTGTAGTGGCCAACCCAGCCCTAACCCTTGAAACAGTGGTACGTAAAAATGGAAAGAAATTATAAGGTCAAGTCTGGCAACAGAGTTTCACAGATATTTCAGAGATGATTTTTTTTATTGTTTGCTTGGTTAGATTAGATCAAAACCTTTACAAAAACTAAGAATGGTTAGAGCATTGCTTTTGATTCAGTATGAACACACTGAGCTGCGCTGCAGTAACAGCCACCACCAATAAAAGAAAAATAAATCTGAAGTTTCACTTGGACCTTTCTCGGGCATACAGAAGAACAGAGTTTTATCTTGACATTGAAATACAAACCTTCTGAGGGATAGCAGGAAGGTGAGAGCTCTACCTCCTCCAATAACACGTGTGGGTGGTACCCTGCCATCAGCTGATACCAAAAAAATGAGAAGACGACGGAAATCAGTAGCATTTTTGTTATTTCTGGAGACCTCTGCATGACATAAGTGGTACAAAAGCTACTACAATCCAAATGGCACTAGTTTTAAAAGAGCTAAGCCTTCATCGTGAAAAGAGGGTTTTAACTTACAGCATGTAGTTCATCAGAACCAGAGCACAGATACCCAATCTGGAACCACAGAAACAAAAAAAGGTCAAGAATTAAAATCAACAGGAATCAGATGAGGAAACCCAGTTTGCAGCCACAAATTAACGCTATCAAATACCCTTATTTGTCATTTGGAAAGCTCATACAACACGATCCTCGCCCGTGGGTGCTTGGAATAAGGCAGACCCATTTCATTTGCCCTCATAAACAATACTGAAATATTTACAAGAAGGCATTGTCACTTATTCAGTAGCTAGGCACGCAGGCTTCTCTGCAATTTTAGGCCCTTGGAGATATTATTTTTCTTAGTTATAGGTAAGAGCACACCTGCAATGTAGCCTTTCTTCTGTTCATGATAACCGAATTTCTAGACACACCACATGAAAAAGGCAGCTCACTTGAGACGATTTACTAATGTGGGAATAAAACTGTCAGATTGAAGTCAATAAAAATTTTAAAGAGTATTCACACTTCATATCCAGTGATTTCATGAGACACGGTGTGCAGCAGTCACTAATGCTTAGGTAATCAATACAGAATTATGCGACTGGTATTTTTCTTTTATGGATATCTTTGTAATCAGTTCCCTGGCATTTTACCCAGTGCTCTGCACAATGCTTTAGGGGAAAGACTCTCTAAAGAGTGATTAAAGGAAAACACACCTACTCGGTCATATTTATGCAACTCCAAAAAACTGTTTCTTGTGAAGAATTGCCAGATTGCATAGAGGAAGAACATTTCAAACAAAATGTCACATCTTTGTTGTTCACAATAGGGAACAGAGGGATTAGTGACCAGCTCACTACCGTTTCAGAAGTTGTGCAGTTGGTTTTTCTTTTTATTTGACAAACGTACGCAAAAAAAATCTGGCATACCTTAAATACAGGTGAAATCTGCCCATATTATGGTTTATACAAAGTTTACAAGACTCCTCACTTGAATGTTTGTAGAGTGTGCAGATGGCACTGTATTTTGGAGGTTACTTGTTCCTAAATCGCCTGCCAAAGTATACACAAGACATTTATGAATACACACACACTGTCTTTTAACTCCAAGCTGGGATTTGTTAGCACAGCTCAGCATCATATAGAAGTCTTGTTCCTGTCTCTATCTTGTCTGCCAAACGAGATCATACCCAAGATGAAAGTAGATTTTGTTACTATGTGAGGATTTAGTTGATATGACTCTGCCTCACCTTGTGCAACCTGTTTTTCAATAAAGAACTAATGCTAGTGATAAAAGACACTGTCACTTGTGATTTGGAAACCAGACTACTACAAGGTCTTAGGGAAAAGAAAAAAGATGAATAATTTGGATCCTCAAACATACTGGTCTTTGTCAAATGCATAGCATTTCATCAGGAATAACAATAAATTTGAAGCTTGATTTCTTTTTCCAGTATATTATTTCCACAATAAGAATTCAAGGAATCCCCTCAGAAAGACATGTTACCGCCTAGGACATGTATGTGTGGAACAACATAGTTTTTATGTGTAATGAGTAAAATAGAGGAAATGAAGTAATTTTTACGTATTTCTACACCAGGTACTACTCCTCTTACAACTGCTCTCTATTAATTAACTATACATTAAAATGTTCCAACATCCCACAGTGACAGTAAAAGACACTCAACACAGCTAAGACAACTTCATATGTAAGTCTGACAAAGTCAGAGTAGCGCTAAGAGAACAGCAATCTGATGTCATGTAGCTGGTAAGTAGTCCCGCAATCATTTCTAGAGCATTCCTGGAAGCAGTCTCTGTAAGGTACAATAGCCAAACAATACATTTAGGATAGTAATGTAGATAATGACTTTCAGCACAGCAAAAGTGGAATTCATCCACAGAATCAGGTGCACCCATATGCGCGCGCACAGAAAACCTGCCCAGGACAGCAGCCACTGCTGCTGCTTGTGACTACTGGGAAGTCAAGCAGATCAGTCACAACTAATCAGTAACAGGGTGCTTCTTAATTTATAGGGGATTAAGAGAGAACTGCTTTAGTTTTCTTACATCAAAATATGTAATTTTGCATTCTTCCATGGAAAACAAGACACTTCTCTTGGGGGTGGGGATTCCCAATTACAACAGCTCTTGATATTGGTCTCCCTCTTTAAATGGATCATGGTGAAACATGCTTTGGATTTGATTTGTAATCATAGATTAACAGCAGAGACACACAGGGGTGGCAGGAAGCAAAGAGCAAGCACTAACCATTTATAAAATGCAAAGCACAGCTTCATGTTTTAAAGAACACATCTTATGCATGAAACTCAGACAAAGTTACACAACCAACAAACTTGCTTTCAAAAACTTGATACAATTACAAATACAACCTCAACCATGTACAGACATTCCATGGAATAAATTAATAAATTTTAAAATTTAAATTGTTGAATTAAATTAAATTCCATCTCAGTATCAAGAATATTTTTAGTAATTGCAGTGAACATCTCTGGCTATTCTAAGAACTTCTTGCATAAGAAGCTCAAGGTATATTACAGTTTCAGAAGATAAAGGCTTTTAATACCTATGAGATTTATTTTTTTTTTATGTTTGGGCAGACGCTTCAAAATCTATTCATAGATGTAACACATTTATTGATTTATTGCTCTAAGTAAATTGTTTAAAAGATATTCCCTCAAAAACACAAAGAAAATTTCCCGCAGTGAATATATTATAAATACTGTCAGTATGTGTGTTTATAATACACATTATTTCTTTCACACAATCCTTTCTTCACAAGATTTTGACAGTTGCTTGGTTAATGATTTGTAGATAAAAGAAAAAAAAGCCAGGTGCAGGAAGAGAAACATATTGAGGTGATATATATTTGCATATGCAGTTACAAAAGAACAAAAAGGTATTTAGCCTAAGGTGTTCTTCACAACTTCTATTCTGATACAGTCCATTTTGATAAGATTTCTACATCCATCTGTTTTATGACTACTAAATATGTCCTGTTCATTTATATTAAACAGTCTGGCGGAGCTGCCTGAGACAAAATAAAAACAACAAAACCTCTAAATCACTGAAAGCCACATCCACAGCTCTTTTGCTTCAATGATGCAAAATCTTTCCACAGGGGGAGGTTGATCTTGTATCTGTTCTTTGTTCAGATTCTCACTGACTACAAAGAAAACTTTACTGCATAGAGAAACTGCAGTGAGAGTGATGGAAATTTCTGACCTAGTTAGGTAGAAGTTTTGAGATACAAGGAAAGAACAAACAGAAGAAGAGAATATAATTTATTTCAGTTTGTCAAAAGGGTTTCATTAAATTATGTTATTCAAAGTAATGAATAAAAGGTAAAAGGAGGTACCTAATTCTTCCCTGCTCTTTTCAGAAAAACATTTGCAATCACTATACCAATATTATTGTATTTTTCACAGTACCTACGTGGAATTTATTTGTATCACGTTTGCAATTATGTACACACAAAACCACACTGAGAATCACATTCAAAAGAAGACAGAAGTTGCAAAGTATATATAATCTACTATATATTGCAGGGGTTTGTTTGGGTTTTGTTCTTTTACTTCATTGCTTTTGTGGAAAAAAAATTGCTCAGAAAACTTTTCCTATGAGCTTAGGAACAACAGGACTGTGAAATGTTGGCCTCAAGTGTCACTGAAAGTTGGAGCAGTAAAAAAAACTTTAAAAAAATTCTTCTTTTCTTAGGAAAAATAAACCAATTTCAGTCAACTATTAACTCAAGCTTTGATTCTAGCAGTAATAGAGACAGTGGTAGGAAAACAGAAAAGAAAAAAAAAATATCTGCAAAAATATCCTTGAAGTGAAATAAAAGAACACTGCAGTTAGAGGTGCAAGAACTAAGGGGGAATTAACATGTATATGTGCCCATAAATAAAAAATTATAAATTATTCAGTATATTCAGCAGTGACACACATTTAACAGTTTATTTTCCCTTTGCAACAACACAGTAGTCACCCATGTTGTTGACATCTGTCATGGAAGTACCTGGAAGATAAGGGGAGAGACATTCTGCTCCCTTATCATCTATATGGACCGCAGCCTCTTAACCTAAAAATCTTTATGGGAAACTTGACAATGAGCTTTTCTGGTCTCCCTGGGGAGCCAACAGTCCTCAAATGTGCAATAATCATACTATTGCACTTTACATACCCATACCCTTCATCTTTCTCTGTACATACTATTGTGTTTACAGTTATGGCAGGATGGCAACTACAGAACTATGATACCATATACCTCACTAATACTTAAGTATTACTGCAATAAACATGATTAATTTAGTTATTTTAAAACATCTATGCTGTATTACACATTAGATTTAAGAAACATTAATTCATATTTCACATATTACCTTTATCTCACATTACTAAAATATTCCTTATATCTTATTTCTTTTAATATTAATTTCATTTTCTCCAGCCTTTCATAAATAGTGCCAAAAATTCTCCACAACCATTCTACCTCTAAAGCATTTCTCTTTCTTTGAAGAGCTGTACAACAGAAGACCTTCACACAAACAAGACGTCCCACCTACCAGCTGTTCCCCATCCAGGACAGATTTTGCCTTTGAAAGCTTTTATAGAAAACCCACTGGCTTTGGGCTGCCTTGCTCAGCTGCTTTCCATTGATCACGAACCTTCCCAGGGCTCACTCTACCTGTTACTCGTTACTGTGAGGTTGCCACCCTGAGAGAAATTTAAATCCTCTTGTAAAAGCTCCAATTAGATGAGTCTGAGCCGGAGCTTCTTTATGAATGCTGTCACCAGCTGAGAGCACAGAGCACGTATCCTTTTGTGAAATAAAGTCACTAAAAGAACAACAAAAGACATGAATTTCAAATTCCATATTTGTTCCTGTTTTTTTAACTCTAAGCTCAGCCAGAGACTTTGATGAGAGAGATCAGATCTTATATGCAAGCTGCTGAAGAAAGTCTTGTTCTTATTTGATTATTTGCATGGATTTCATCTGCATTATGATAGGCCAAGTAGAAGAGAAAGCAACCAGAAGATCTAAATGAAAACACCAAATGTCTACATTAGAAGTGTTCATTCTGTTCAGAAAAACACTTATGTAAATCTTACAAAGACTAGAAACCTGTATCTTCAGAGCAGCCAACAGTCTCTATTTAGTGATAATAGCAGCTGCTGATTCGTAGCAATTGTCTTTCTGCAGCAGATTGCTTTGGAAACAAACATTCAGTAGCAAAATAAAAGCATACAACTGATTTTTCAACTCCATTCACTGAGGATGTATTAAAATTCCTTTTTTTGTTTAGGTCTACTATAAGGCAAAGACAATGCAGTGTAACAGTAGAAATGATAACTGCAGATTAGTAAAATACATTTATCATCGTTCACTTTCCATTTATAATTAATCATCCAACCATCTGAACAAAGCTTAAATTTTACACCTTGCTATATCATTAGTATTGAAGTATAAAGAAAACAAGACCTAAGTTTGAAGAAGTTAGGTCCAAAGAGAGATTAAGCAATTTCTAAGTAAAAGAGCATTTTAGGCCTATGTTTTAAAACAATTCCAGTTCATTCATCTTCTGTCTTTGCTTCCTTGATGTCAATTCATTATGTTTCTCCTTGGTTATTAATCATGCTATGTTTCTGTACTCTCGTCCTTCACTGATTATATAGCAAAGATGACACAGTAAGCATAAAACTCCCTTTTATTTCTATTAAAAGAATAAAAGACCTTTACTGGGGATTTTCAGGAAAAGGCTCCCATGCACCTTTGAAAAGTAAGGCATGTTTCTCTGCCAGTCCTCTATGAACCCACATGCAATCTTCTTGTAGTATACACTACAAACACATGTAGAATTGCACATTATTGCTTGTACAAAATACAGTAACTCATTTTTATGAGCTTTTTATTTTCCCACTTTAGCAGAGAAACATTCCGTAAAATGGAGTGGGAAATAAAATGGTTTTCTAATTTTATTACTACTCTCTTTTAGAGCTCTATATTCTTAAAAATAAGTGGGTATGAAAGCCTTTTGTTCACGGGAATTTCTGGGAGAGACTCTGGCATACTTTGTCACAGCAGATACATGATAGCAAAAGACACTTCATTTCAGTGGTTTGGATGCAGATTAAGGCATTATTTACCTCAAGTGTGTAAAAAGAAAAAAAGACCTTTTTTTTTCCATTCTACCTGTATTCAGTCAAGGAATATCTGTTGTTATCCACTACAACATAAAGAGAAATAACATATTTCTCTTTATATATGGACATATATGGACTGCCCGGGGAGGTGGTGGAGTCACCGTCCCTGGATATGTTCAAAGAAAAGCTGGATGTGGCACTTAGTGCCATGGTCTAGCTGATGTGGCCGTGTTGGAACATAGGCTGGACTTGATGATCTCAGAGGTCTTTTCCAGCTTCAGTAATTCTGTGATTCTGTGATATTAGCATAGGACTGATTTCTGCTTGGCTCTTCTGTAATGATGCAAGAGGAGAAGCAGGGGAATATTTCCATTTTTTCATTGTTCCTTCTTCAATCTGTCAGGTGATGTAAGACATCACCATCATTTCTCTTTCAGAAGGTATTAAAAATATTGAATATTGAGTATTTTCACTAACTGAGCCTGTGGAAAAGGACTCAGATACTAACTTCTGAAACAAGGGGACAGACGCAGTCTTTACAGGAAAAAAAATTATACTGCTTGGAGTTTTGTTCTACAAGAATACAGAGAGGGAAAAAAATCAGAAATTATAGTCTACATCCAACACAGTCAGCTCAACCATTTCTTCTTTCTACCTGGTTCAGTCTCTAAACTTTCTTGCTGTAAAATTCTAAACCCAAGAAATAGTTTCCAGATAGAAAGATCTGATAAAGTTGCTACTGTTTGCAACTGAACTGACTCTTTCACAATGTGAAGTGAGATCAAAGCAAAGCTGAAACCTTTCTGGCTTTTCCAGAGCATCCTGTGAAGGTAACAGAAACAGCTGCTACTGTCATATCTCAGGAGGAACAGGAAAGAAAAAAATAAAGAAGTTATATGAGCCTTCTAGACTCAAGTTCAATACTAAACCATTCTCATGATGAATAACACAGCAGAAAAAAAAAGTCACCAATTTCCATTAAATTAAATTTTAATTGACAAACAGGTTAAGGAGATGCGGAAAAGAGTATCTATTCTGTGCTTTGGGGTATTTTTAATCATAGAAACAGGTAAAATAATAAAAAAGGATCATATTGCATATCCATCAAGGCTAAAAAGTCTTTCTTATTTGTCCAATGAGAGATGACGGATTCTGTTCAACAAAACTTTTTTGAAGGCATGGTTTTTTTTTCCCCTAATTACTTTTGTCCTGGTGCAAACGTGAACGACTGTAAACTCCTTTCAAAGATGGCTAGAAGTTAAAAGATAAAACAGAATAAAACCACCTCTCCTCTGTTATTTTCAGGAGGGAATTCACAGGCATGACAACTTCAAATGAATATGTTTCTTAAGCAGGTTATTACAAACTCCTCCACCAAAATTAAAAAAAAAATTAAATTTTAAAAATACATAAAGGAATTATGAAAATCATGTGTAGATACACTAGATATCCCAAGTTTCCTTCTTAAACATCCTCTGCCAGTTTGGGGCATGGCTTCTGTATCGTCTCAGTGCTGTCTATTTACTTACCAAAAGAGAGGTCACATAAGACTGGATGAAAACAGAATTTTCTCTACATCCTAGAAGTTTAGTATTAACGACGTTTAAACAAAACAAATAAACTCGGGATGAAAACCTCTCTTATGAACCACAGCCACTAATGCATATTTGAAGGGTGGAATTCACTTGAGAAAACAGTTAAAGGGTACAAACAGCAATATATACATGCTATGAATCTCATTTTATCTTGAAGATGAAAACTCAAGTCCAGATAGTCTGAATCAGTTCTGGAAGCTTACAGGCAGTGGATAAAGAAACAAAGATGAAGTGGGGACCTGGGTGGAGTTTAGGTAATCAGGATTTATACATAAAATTGCAGTTTTGCAAGCTGCCATGATCCATCTTGATGACTTTGAAAGTTCTGACTTAATTGGACAAGGACAAGGCTGTTTCAGCATTGTGTAGACAAGTGATCCACCACAAAAATTAAATTTTCTCCAATCAAGTACTTTGCATTAATATAGAACACTTGTCTGTGTGGTAAAGTTACTTTCAACACACTGCTTGCCTCTCTCTTCACCACCATTATGTCTTAAAGATTACTCAATGACACAGCCATAGAAATCGAAAAAATGCCCAACAATCTGCCACACAATTTGCATATAGTTTGAAGGGAATTATATATGTGTGTGTATATATATATATATATACACAGACTCCAATTCTAATATATTTTATAGAATATACTTTTAAAATCAGGGACTATACCACAATGTTTCACAGAACTTGTTCAATGTTTTTTTTTCAATTGCACAATACAACTTCAGTCATTCAAACTGTGAAAAAATAACTAAATGAATAAACTAGAACAACTAACCTAACCCTAACCTAACTCATTCCATTTCAATTACACACGAAAGAACACAAACCTTTGTAAGTATGCCCAGTTCCTTTTCCCCGCTCAATTTGGTACTCCTCATATCAATAGCAGAGTTCTCATTTTCAGTCTAGTGCCTAAAGCAATTACTAACCTAGGAACAAAGGCAAAAACTCTAACGTTAAATTAAAATGCAATTTTAGGGACATAAAGTCCATATTTAAGTAAGGAAACACTCTTTGATAAATTTATTTATATATTTATGTTTAAGCAGAGTTACCGTCCAACACTGACTTAATTGGTCAGGACACTAGTGATGTAAAAAATCATTCAGATATTAGGCAAAAAAGAAGACCAAAGGAAAAGAACTAAATCTGTTGCACGACAGCGTAATATATTAACATGCATTTAATCAACAGACACTACACAAAGGCAACTCGCCAATGCTCGTTCACATAGATGTTCCAGAGTGCTTGATAGTGGCCAGAAAGGGCTAGATCAGGCAGACAGGAGATTAGTTCTTCTTGGTAACTGTGGGGCTTCAAAGGAGAGTTGACCTCAGCTCAGCAGTGCTTCAAAAGGAAAAGCAATGAGGCCCATCTCCTTTGAAGCTACAAATCACCTTAACAGAACTGGGTCAGCATGATGTTCCTCTGAGTCCCCCAAGCACTTGGAAAGCTATAAGGGAGGTCTTTAATTCCTCTTTGGGCCCCTTCAACCAAAAAAAACTACCTGAAGTAATCAGGAAATATCTAAAATCCTAATTTTTTTGTCACATTCTTCTAGAGATGTAACAGTGTAACTCCATTAGGCTCAGAATTCTGTTCAGCCAGTCATTATCCAAGTCAGGAAGAGATCCTGATGTTTTAATCCTACATTCGCTCATTTTCCACTTGTGAATGAGAAAGGCATGTTTTAAAATGAAGAGAAAGAAGCCCTTCAGATGTCAGAAATGGCCACAATTTCTGCCCTTTTCAGAAACAGAGTGATACAGTTGTGCAGCTCCAGGGACTACCATCTGAGGCTACACAGCACAAGCACAGATACGAGAAGTCAAGCACAAGCTACTCCCCTGCTCACCAGCCCTCAGACACAACATTCAAATTTAAAAGACTGTATAATCAAAAAAAACCTTCCAGTGACTGTCAACTCTGACTAGAACCTCATTTTTTTTAAGGATGCTTTTTTTTGCATAGTACAGTGATGTTGATTAGAGTTATCAGATGACTAATGAAATCATGTCAGATGCACAATTTAAATAAAATTAACTAGAGAGCCTAACTTCATAAAAAGATTAACTATTTCTAGAGAACAATAAGAAATTTCTGTCCAGCTTTAGCAGTTCCACAACCAGTCCCCACTGAACTTACTAAGGTGGATGCAGGAATAAAAAAATAAAACAAACTTAATAAAAAAAAAAAAATCAAAAAAAAAAAAAATCAATCTATTGCCCACCTGTTTCTTTATTTTCCTTTGACATCTGGATAGGCCTAAAGAACTAGAGTATGGCTCCCCTCCAGCTTTTTTATATCCCACCCCACAGGTAAAATATGGTCTTTCACTGTTATACTGATGACACTAAGCTGTATCACTCTCCTGACCACTTTTTCCAATACATTCCTGATTCTACAAAATTCAAATATCTGTGCCCATTAATTCTTCATGTACTAATGCTTGCAGACATTAGGAAAACCCAATGCATACACTTTTCAAAAGATGGTTTGTTATGCTTTTGTTGCTATACAATCTACCTGGAAATAAATTTATGTATACATTTAGAGACAGTACAAGAAACATTTTCCTCTTAGGGGGAAAGTCTCTACTTATCAGAAATATTCAGTGTCCTGGATTGCCAACTAATCCTTGAAGCCATTAAGCAACCCATTCAACTGTATTTTAACATCAGTGAAGACTGAAAAAGTTTAGAATTTTGTTTTTAAAGGAAAAGTTCACAACAAGCCATCTCAACTTTCCTTTGATATTCTACAAGTACCAGCTCATTTCTGCAACAAACAAGCATTCTCCTCACAATACAAAAACCATATGCAAGTACTCAAAGGATCTGAAGTCAGAACTGCCATATGCAGTCCTCTTTTTTTTTTAACCTCAGAAATGTGTCCAGAGTAAAGAAGATAAAAACACAACTTATAGAAGCATAAACACAGGACTAGCTGGGTGCTAACAGTGACTCCAACGCATCCACAATGATTTTACTGGGCAGTAAAACTGACACCTGTGTATTGAATCCAGCACCATCACAACTTGTTAGACTTGCCAGTCTCAACCTGCAAACCCAGACCACGCTGAATTAGCAACTATGTGCCAACATACTCACAATAAGCCAGAAGCATCAGGTTCACTGTACAAATGCTGCACTGATTAGAAATGTGAGAATCTTATGCCGTATTAACAAAGACACAACAGCCAATGGGCACAGCTGGGATTAAAGCAGACTCACACTCCACCAGAGCAAGTTTTCACCCTGTTTGTTAAATAGTTCAAGGAGTAGGAGCTCCATTCCTGCTTGCTCTTCAGTTATCATCTCATATTGTTTCATCTGTACTTGAAGTTCTTGAACAGTCTTGCACCAAGTACTAAAATGTAAGTAAGTATTCCTTGGATCCACTGGAAATGGATCATTGGTAAGACTCCTAAGGAAGTCAGTGAGATAAAGTGAGGACTGTTTGTCAGGACTCCCCAGATTTAAATATATTCTTAAAAATATGAACACATACCACCTTCACAGGAAAGAGAAGTCAGCAGAGGGCATTTCATTAAGCAGATAGTATATGACTAGAGACAGTCTGAGTCTGCTGAAAACAAAAAGCTATACAAACATACTTAAAACAGTAGAAAACATTAATTCTTTACACAGAGTCCATCCTCTCACTTAAAAATGCATATAATGGCATCCTTGCTTGAAAACTGACAGTAGGCAATAGCCCAGCCTCCTGTTAACAGAAAACACTCATCGTACACAGTTGTGCTCAAATCAAATAATGAAGAGTACCACACTTTCTGTATTGACACTCAGTTTTATCAGTCACAGATGGCTCTTAAGCCATAGGCTTGTGACCCTTTGCTATGCAACCTAGTAGGTAATCTGGCACTTCAGATCTTTGGATTCCTTTGTTTCAGGAGCCTCCACACTAAACTATATCCACGTTGCTATTATGCTGCCAGATGATAACGTTATCCCCTTCGACTTCACTGGAACCACAGCCTTAGTGTGCAAAATTTACTCTGGACCTCAGGATCTTTTGTTCCCATTAATTTTTATTTATTCTTCTCCCTCCAGGCAACAGAGCAGGTAACAAGCATAGCTATATAAGCTAAAAGAACAAAGCAAGTATAGTACCAGCATCAAATCAGCATTTATATTACTTCAGGAGCTACAATCTTTGTAACAATCAGGAAATGTATGTTATAATAAAATGTAAAATTAAAAATATATAATAAAATGTGTAGTTACTGTAATTCATAAACTCTATCATTTTGATTACCGTATTTTCTTATGCCAGTTATCTGTTATATTGAATTACCTTTTAACAAAATCATTATGCTGTCAACCATACTGTGTGGGTTAGAACAGAGATGTGACATACCAATAACAAAACGATTTACATCTACGTGTATCAAAGTATGTGACCATTACACATTAGACCTACATGATGCATGGAGAACAAACAATAGGAGCTAGAGATGTGTGCACACCTACAGGGCTATGATGTGATCTGCATCACCGAGACATGATGGGATGGCTCCTACAACTGGAGTGTGGGATGGTACAAGCTCTTTAGGAAATAAGGCACATGCCCTTATTTGGCAATGATGTTTCTTAAATAACAAATCTTGTACACCTGCATAGAAGATATCAACCACACCTATCTTTCCCTGGTGAAACAAGCTGGCAGCAGTATGAATCCTTTATCACAGTTATTTTTCTGTTTATCCAATAAAAACAATTAAAGATATTATAATTAATTTCTCTATTATTTTCTCAGAAATAGGCACATAGGGAAATTCTGCATTTTCAAGCTGTCCTGTTTGCAATATCCCTTAAAAATAATGGGACACGAGTTTTAAGCAGAGATTAAAATAAACTAAACTTTTATGAATAAACTAAGACTAGAGAACTAAGAAGGAGCGTCAGTACAATTGTTCTAAGTGGCATTTAAGAGTTCTATGAAATTTATTGCAAGAACCCATGATTTGCAAAAATGAGAAATGTAAGAAATAAATGGCTATAAAGGATCATTTTAGCAATAACTGGTAATCAACTGATGGAATTACTAATTTAACTTCTCAGGCTGCAAACTGCACAGCACAGCTTTACACAGCTAGTAGAGAATGATGAGGTCTTTTAACGTGCTTTATTAACCGTTTATTACAAGACCTCCAAAACATTACTTCAGACTTAGTAACGTGATTTCAGATGTCCAAAGCTTTCATTATTTATGAGCTACCAAACCAACTCAATCTTTCAGTAAATTTCAAGAGAAAAATATATTATCTAAAAAAAAAATATATGTATAGAAAAAATATATTTCTTTATAAACAACAACAACAACAGGAAGCCATTAAGATGGTAAGTCCTGCTGATTTACATAAGATCTTGCTTTCCATTGTTCATGTCCTTATAGGAGTGAGACTCCCAAGCTGAATTTAAAAAACAAGATGTAGTTCTCCAACGATGTGGATCTTATGTGTTTAAGTCACCTTTCAACAAGGGATATACATTACTTCCATTTAAGCAGAGGTAGCCTTTTTTAAATGCAACTTTCTTGTGCCCAAAAGACATAGCTCAGTGAAACACCTACTCTTAATTCCAGTTTCAAAAGAGGTTAGAAAACACAAATATTTTTACTGCTGAAGTTACATACAGAAATATGTGCATACATAGAATAGGGCAATTCATAAAAACATTTGCCAAGTTGTGCTTCTCCAGTCAATAGTTTATAATATAAAAGAAGCATTATGAATAATTTTATAGCCTACACTAGAAAGGACTGTAAAGATTCATACTTTATACATTAATCTGTCCCTGGTCTTTTAAAGCTGATGTTCTTGATGCTTCAGACATTTAAGAATGATGACTGATACGCATCTGTATCAGTTTACAATAAAAATGTTTCAGTCCATTAAAGCTACCTTGTTATAAAAATGACAGATGTAAGAAATTACAAGAACAACTCTATCCTGTTTCAGGAGAATAGGTAATATTCTTGAGATTAAAATTTGTTTTAAGACATACGGCGTATTCAGTTGAAGAGAGGGTTTTAACTGCAGGACTAGGTATTCACTGATAATTAGATATCCTTTCTCCACACAGTATTTTTTCCACTAAATACAATTACTGAAATTTACTAGAAATTAATTAAGTATAATGTAAATTAATTGCATTAATGACATTTTTAAACACATGGTGGAGCAACTACTTCCAGAATTTACTCTTGAACTCAGTAAGGTTGTGATGGTACTTTCTTCAAGGTCTGCCTTTTGTACTTTACATTTACACAGAACAGTCAGGAAACAAACATCTCTGACGACTTGAAATACCTCTCTGCTGAAGGTTGCTACCCACAGAGTGAACAGCTGTGTGCATCCATATGGGTAACCACTGGCCATTTGGCATGCAGACACATTAGGACATCAGAGAAATTGGACTGATACTGAAAAGTTTATGAGAAGTTGGCTTTATGGTTCTTAAATTTTATGAGGTAAATGCAAGGTGTATGGGGTTTCTTTTAAAATGATACTTAAACTAGTAACACCTCTGGAATAGATTTGCTTTATCTAAACAAAATGCCTTAATGCCACCAATTACTTTGCCTGATTAGATCAGGTTTTACTGTGGTACTTTAGTACCACAGAACCGTCAGTAGACTTGTCGTAATCACTTTGTTCTTTCCTTTAAAGTATACCTATACCAGGGAAATTTTGCTACCCATCTATATTCTAATATAGTTAGAATCAGAATGTAGACAGTGCCTCACTATGCAAAATATGTTTACATTATGCTTTCCTCTCTCCTGATATGTCCAATGATTATTTATTTTCTTTGTCAGACTTAGAAACCTTCTTCGGTAGATGTCAAGTTTGGATAAATATTTTTTTCTGAGAAATAAAAAGCCCTTCTGTTAAGTATTTGATCTGAAAACCCTCCCATATATGAATAACTTCATTCTTTTGTGTATCTCCGTTGACTGAATGAACAAGGCATATTTATGGTCACTCAGAGCAGTCGGGTCCATATTTCAGTGTTGGCAGGGTAACTTCATTAAGATACAAAGACAAGAACTCCATTCACAGAAACCATTCATCACACTCAGTGGTATGCTCAGCAAGTGCTTCCACTATCACAGATTTTGGGCAAAGGTGTTCTCTCCAACTACCTCGGAAACAATACCCAGTATACACAGCCTGTTAGAAAATCATAGGTTATAGTCATGATGCCTCATGTAGTTATTTGGTGCTGAGAAACTCTTTGGTCTTTGCTCTTCCCACCCTGGTGAAATCTGCACAGTAGGGTTCTGAAACATCAGAGTTAGAGCTAAATGACCTGATGACTCGAAATGACACTATAAAGAAGCAGGTTAGATGCAGATTCAAGCCCAGAAACAGCAAGCAGTTGCTGTTAAACATCATTACTAATCTCTAATCATCATTACTGATGTCAGTTACATTTAGTGACTTGGGCTGTATGAAGTCAAGTATCTCTGACAGGTTGCTGAGGTAAATAATTCTTATCTTAATCAAGTAGGACACTGCCTTGAACTTGTTCAAGTTGTAACACTCCTGTGCTACAGAGTCACCCTTATCACCAGGCTGAAATGAAAACACTGGAGAAGGATTGTGGTATTTTACAAACAGCATGGAAAAGCTTCTGTTTTCATTGCAATACAGAATGAACATGACCTTGGATTCTTCTCAGATGCAGAAAGGGTGCAGTGCTCAACTCTGAAGCAATGCTCTGAAAGGAGCTGCTTTCAGAATCTTAATCGTAGATAAAAGTATTACTTTTTTCTCTTAACTTATAAATTTTAAGTCCTTATTTTATCAAAAGTGACACATTGTCTCACTTTGAAATCACCTGGTTGAAATCTTGTGCTTAGAGGTAGCAGTTTTTGAAATGCTTCATCAGACACAAGTATCAAAGAGCTCCTGCTTCCAAATAGCACATACAGGGACCAGTTGTATACCAGTGGATGTCACTGGGATTTTGTTCAAGATAAAAATAAATAAATAAATAAATAAATAAAAGTATGTCCATTTATAGACTGTTACTAATCCCAGTCTCTGCAGCTATTAATATGAAGAAAAGTTAAAGAACTAGCATTCATAATTATGATGACAAATATGAACTACTTTAAAACCTACAATTGACAAAGCTCCTTCAGGTGTTCTTCTCTGCTATTAACAACTGCTCTAGCTACAGTTTCTATTTTTAAAGTCCCTTTTTGAAGTATTCAAGAAAGAGCAGAGGCTTCCATTACAGTTTGTTAGAAGACAAATTGCTGATGACTAGAAGATAAGCAGCGTGTCACACTTGTTAGTCCTTAATGCACAGAAAACATAATTTTTCAAAAATAAAATGCATCATTTAATTAACAAATTTAGATAAGCCCAAAAATGTGGAATGTACTTCAATACTCCTGGAGATCACTGTACTGATAGTGCTGCATTAGCATGCATAGTTAATGCATTCACAGCATGCAAAACTCTTATACTCCTCTGGGATACACATTACAGTTTGCAGAGATTTTATTTTTCCCCCTCTCTCTCCAAACGTGAAGGTTATATCATCAATTTTTATTGAAAGCACAGTGGAATTGTCTCTCTGCTGGTTTTCTTTAAAAACCTATACAATGTTAGCCACTAGAAACAGGGAAGCCAATTCTTACTGGGATTCCCATCCAGACATCTTGCTGACCCTCAAGTCAAATTGAAGTTTCAGGACATTTTTGAGTGAGCAGATTAGTTGATGGATTTGGTTTCAGAACTTTATAAACACGTAGACTACTGTCTGACTTGGGTTTTTATTTATTTACACTGTTTGAAATCTGTGCCATAAAAAAAGCAGCACTGTGTGTATCTCTAATTCAAACAATGTAGAGTTCATATTCTCAACTACAGAACTGCTGCAGTGTCTGTGCACAGAAAAAAGCACATGCTTCTGTACCTGTGTGTGAATGAGCCTTCTAAAAGAGGTATAGAAAGCACAGCCTACTTCAAACTGGAAAACTTGGTTGCCTGGTTGTGGTTTTTTAATGAAAGTAAGTAGTAACCTTTCCTTATTGAATAAGATTCAGTTCAGTATTTCCACTCAGGATGAGGGGGGATAAAGGTGGAGAAGACAAAACACACAGCAAAAATACCTACATATAAAGTGTTAGCTTGTTCAATATTTGTATCTTTGCAAATGACAGTTTTATTACACCAGGTGCCCGTTTCCCTCAGTCATCCTTCTCTCTCTGAAAGAAGTGACATGACCACAAAAAGATCATGAGAGAAAAAGACAGAATGCTATGAATGAGGCAAAACTGCAGGGATGATATTCAAAATAAAACTGTTGAGGCATCCCAGCTGAGGTCTTCATAAAACCCAGAAATAAACTCTTACTCATTGTCCTTAATAGCAGTGAATGCAGCCCCAATTAGAAGTCCTACATCTGTGGCAATCTAAGTTAACACTTTTTTTTGTCCATTCTCTCCCTTGCAGAACTCATTAATGCACTGCTGCTACTCCTCTCTCCCGTGGATCATCTTTTATCGCAGCATGCAAAATAACTGCCTTATCTGCCAAGCCCTTTTATTCCCTTTTTTTTTTTCCTCTTCTTGATTTCTTTTTATATTCTTCCATAATTCACCAGATTTTACTATGAATACTGTAGATTCACTTCTAAGTGTCTATAAAGAACATACATACTTCCTCACTGGAGTTTCTACATAATCCAAATTACAAAATACAAATGCATTAATCTGCTTGTTTCTTTCTTCCCTCTGTTAACTATCAGACCTAATCCTTTTTGGATAAGTAAAATCACTCTAAAGGCTCCAGGGACTATATTGCTTAGCCATTGACTACACAAATGAAAAAAAAAAATAAAAATGCATGAACTGCTCTTCATGCAGACATACAAAATTTTGTGGTTAAGATGGACCTTCTATCACCTGCAATTTTTTTTTTTTTTCTTATTCTATGAAAGCAAAAATCTTTCTTCTTAGTGATGTAGTCCTCTTTCCAGCCTGGAAGTTCTGCATGTATTTCACTGACCTTTTCTATGCCCCTACTTTGCTTACTGAGTCTTCTACACATAGCACCTCCTATCACACAGCATCGCTAGGTAATGGGAGAAAATACCTTCTCATCGGCTCTGCTTTCAGTGTAGAAGGATTCACACAAAAAGTCCCAATGCTATAAATACACGTGCTGTAAATCCAACCACTCTCCAGCATTTATATCTTTGGAAGGCAGTAATCAGCATCACATCTGTCACTTATTTGAATTTCAGGGAACAGAAAGAGAAACGTTATAATAGTAATAATGCTAATTATATGCTTCCGTGATAAGACTTACAACCACTGCCTTTTTTAATAAGGTGTCTCAAAAATCATACTGCAACAGCAGATAAATCTTTAAAGAAGCTGAGTCTGAAAGACCAAACATGGAAGAAATTCTTCACTTAAGATTCACTACAAAATGTTTGGTGTCTCCTTAAGCAGTTGCTGAAAGTCCTGTGGAGTTTTAAAATAGAATGCTTTTTCCATTACATAAACTGCATCGATCAACATTTTTGCTTATGAACAGGATGTCAAACATCAATTATTGTAAACATTCGAGTTTCCCTCCCCCCTTACAGTTTTTTGCATTTTTTTTCAGGTTTCTAGAGTCTAACAACAATTTTCCCTGAGCTCAGACACTGTGATAAATTATTGAAGACTCCAAGTGAAAAGACAGTTTCTCAATACATTAGAATTATTTCTGAAGTCGGTAAAATCACAGCACCTTATACCACTTGAAAGCTGGTACAGGTGTTCTAAGTGTTTGCCTGCAATTTTGAATGTATTTGGAATATTTCTGTTAAAAATTTCAAAGTGAATAGTATAAAATTGTTAACACTGTCATAAATTTTTAAATGGTTGTAACATGGAACTCTGCAACTACACTACAACTATTGGATAATTGGAGTAAATAAAAAGGAAAATCTAAGAATTCAAGATCAGATAGTTTTAAGACATGCTTCCTATTACCACATTTTTCTCTCTCAGCTAATATAAGATGCTTTCCTAAACAAAATAACTGCTACACTTAGAAATCCAAAACATGAATATCTATCACAGACATCCTATACATTAAGGGTTTCTATCTTTTGCATTTCAGTTCCACAACAGCTAGAACCATCCCCAACTCATTCCTCCTCTTTAGCATTAAATATTATGGACTCTTTTGGTTGGGATGTTGTGTTCGATGCTGAACAATACTTAGTACATAAATACAAAATCTACCATGGTTTTCTCTGGAAAGATAGATGGAGAAATGAAAAGTAGAGAAAATGGGATGAAAAAGGGAACCAAAGACTGCAGTTACTTCTCTTAATATAAACTGGCAAATGCTCTAATTACTAGAGATTTCAGATACACTATTAGAAACTAATAAAGCAATGGGGTTTCCACAATTAGAAGGAATGCCAGTAAAAAAAAAGGAGCGTGGCTTTGATTGCATAATAAATGTAATTGCAATCCTGTCTTGAAAATATGCAATATTGCTCTTTCACACATGCAAACATTTTTTCTGTATGTTATTACTTGCAGTTAGTTTCTCATTACGATGTCTCCCTGAACGCACATTTGTACACTTCCATATTTTGCTACAAAAAGTGACTCTTATGATTTCCTATATTATCCTGAGAGTTACCTCCTCGTGGCAAAATATCAAAAGCAGAGGTTGCATACTCGATTGTTATTTAGGCCCACAGTTGTGCAAAGCCCGATCCCTACTTCACGGACAAGAAAACTTCCTCTGACGCTTTGAATGGAGCTAGACACCTTCTATGAGAAACGTGGAGTCCTGGAGAACCACTGGTAACAAACAGTTGGAGTAGGGCAGCATCCTCAGCACGTGGCCTCCCAGCAGAGACCAGCGTCTGCCTGTTTCAGTTCTCTGCTCTACACAAAGTCTAACTGTTTTAATTTACAGTACCTGCAGCCCTTGACCGAGCTGGATAGGAGCAAGCTCATCCAGGCAGGCACTGCTATCAGCTTAGAGACAGCAGACATTTCACTTGGGTTCTGCTGTGCTGGCAGTTTCCAACTCCACGCTGAATAGCAGCTGTTGACTTTGAGAACAATTCAGCACTTTGCTTCAGTGTAAAACAGCTTACATCACAGGTTTTTCTGAGGTCTGTCTACCTCGTTGCACGTTTTCATACTCGGCAACAATCTCTGGTACTAGAACAAAGTGGCTTCTCAGGCCAGAGTGGCTCTCATCTACCCGATCACAGAAGGACCTTCATGGCTGGCCCCAGGTGGGAGCTTTCTATGGCCCGTAGCATAATTTTATGTTTTTCAATTTGCTGTACTTAAAGCACTGTGAAGGCTGTGGTACAACTCGGCAGTGCATTTATAACACAGCACTGAGGACTTCAATAGCATGGCATCAGGGTACGTGGAGAAATTTCAGGACAAAAGATCTTCCTTGGATAAGACTGAAAGACCAGGACGTAGAAACAAACTGGTGAATTTGAAAATACAGAAGCATGCCTTCATCTCACTTAAGATCAGTTTCTTAGTTAAAAAAATTATCCCATAATTTATAACAACATTTATCAAGTTTTCATTCCCTGTTATGCTATTTTCAAGACCTACTAAAATATAAGTATTAGTAAAGCATACCCTATCCTTCTTTTATCTGTCTTTGCATTGTACAAACCTAAATGCCTCCAAACCCCCTATCATCAACCACATACAACAGAGCTTTAAGGATACAGAACTACATAAAGCAACAAGGCATTCACAGTATGATTTCTGCAGGGAAAGCTCCTATCATATGCAAACAGTACTGCAAATGTTCCTGTAATTTAAGATTAATCTAACGAGTTTTAAGAAAGATTGTGCATTCTAGTTTGCTTGAGCTGAGGTTAAGTAAAAATAATCAATGTGATACATTCAATTAAAAATAAAATGTCACTGGGTTGGAAATTATACCTGCTTTAATATATCTTGTAAAATACTTTATTAATTCTTAAATGCCCATTTCCTCTATCAACTTCCCAGATTGTTGGTATGAAAGAAACATATCATAAAAACTTGCCTCTTGATTTCTGTTGTTTATAACAATACTTGTAACAGTGCAATTAGTGTATTTAGTGTCTATTTTAAAATACTGAAAATAACACACACACATGCACACACAAAAAATTGCTTCACCTTCCTTCTGCTTCCTTCACCTTTGTCCATGTGCTGTGATGAAAGTCCTGTAACCTCCTTTGTAGCAGAAAATTCAAAGGCACTGTGATTTTCTCTATTTTACACCCTGCATCAGCCCCAGGCACTTTTGGCTTTCCATTAGTAATAAACTTGTTTTCTTTTCTTAGGAAGGATTCTCTCCTGCTATTGCCACATCACCTTTCTTCTGAGTCTCCTGCCCCACCACTTCTACTTCTCCCCCTCCCCTTTTCCACTGCCTCTTTCCTGTTTATAATCCACCCTAACTGCACCAGAAAATGAATTTCAACTCATAAAATAAATCATGGCAGATAACCAGGCTATTTTGTATATAAACAGGTAAATCACACAGACTTATGGAAAGCACGAAGCCCATCTCCAAGCAGTTAATTCTTACTAAATACCACACAGATCTTTTGGAGAAAGGCAGGAATAAAGGGGTGGAGACACCAACTTGGGCCTCCAGGTAGTTAGTTTAAACTAAATTATCTTTTAATACTTCATATATTTTTCTTTTATGTACAGCACTACACATAAACCCACCAAGTTCTCTGTCTCTGTCACTCATAAAAAAAAGAGAACTTGATCAGTCCCTCCCCTCAGCAGAGTTTGCCAGCAGCTCCTCTATTCAAAATCTTTCAAGAGACACTACAAGATTTTCCTCTTTCCTCTGTTTATTGCTACCCATATTCTGCTTTTTTCCACACGTTCTGGTATTAGTAATGTAAAGATATCATCATGTACCTTGAGAAAACAATATCCATTCAGGTAATGGCCCTTCCATAATCTAGCTACATTGGACAATAACACAGACCCATTTCATGCATAAATCAATAGCACAATACAATCACTCTAGACAGACAGAAGAGAGGTTTTCTGTAATGCTGACCTATACCATGGAAAGAAACAAGGGAGGGCACAAGTCAAGATGAGTGCAAGTTACCAAGGAAAACGCAGTACAAATAACCCTATCTCATTCATTTAAGCCCAGAAAATCCAAAAGTCTGGCTACCTTTCAAGTCACATCTATGTAAGTAAGCAATATCAAACTTGGCTCCTTTGCTCTTAACAGTATTCCCTAGCTTTGGAGAGGAGGACTGACTTACTTTCTTCTTAATACAAAATATATCTTGCTGACAGCAAATTTGGGAAAGAACAGGCATTGGTCCACCCAGCTTTTAAGTATGAAGCTCTCCCCTAACAAAGCTCACCAGCTCGCTGGGATTTATACCTCTGTTACTTTAACTGGATCACCCAGAAGAACAGCTACTGAAGAGGCACCATTCCCTTTAGGTTACATGTCTTTTCAACATATCAGATCACCAACATACAAAGAAGAATCCTATGAGAATTCAAAGGAGGTAGGGAGGGGGGGAAATAATAAAACCAAAAATAAATACTCAAAAATCTTTTGAAAGTTAGTTAGAAAACATGCAGAAGATCAATGCTGGTTTTGTTGGGCAGGTCACAGAAATGTTTTCCTTCTTCCCTGTGACTGAGTGCATAGCTCTCCTAATACAGACCTATCAATACATAATAAACACCTCTTGCTCCAGTCTTGCCACTGTTCTGCTCCCAGACTTTTGCACAGGAAACATTAAAGATGACTGAACTTGCAGCTCTGAAGTCAGCCCTGTTAGTAACTCCACTGACAGCAGGAGCAGAAACAGAAGGAAATTCCCTCAAGAAGGAAAATTCACTTGCTGACGTTTTCATTTCTGGCTTCCAGTGTTCTAGAGCAGATGACACCAAGGCACACACACCATGCCTTAGGTTTACAAAGTACTTGAGCCATCAGCCTGAGAAATCAGGCCACACCTGATCTTTACTAAAAGACAATTTTGCCTTCTTGCTGCCATGCTTTTTCTGGTGTGAAGATGTCTGTCTAACAAGATTTTGTATAGTAACTTCCACCTAAGAATTTGTAATTAGGACTGAATTAATACGCCCTGGGGGGGCGGGGGGGGACCATGTAACTTGTTCCAAATTCAGTCAATTTGTTTCAGGATCTTTGAGGACACTTTATTAAGGTACTCAGGCTACAGCAGATGAATTAGAACAACAGGAATAAGCCCTCATGAAAAAAATAGTTCTTTGAAATACCATTGGACACTAGATCTGTCTGCTTATTATCTGTATTTTATGTAAGATAGTTGGCACTTGAGTCCAAGTCACGGTAATGTCAAATCACTCTGTGATACCAAAGGTTTTACACTTTTTTGCCAAAAACTGGTATCATTTGCTCAGACTCTGATTCAAAAAGTGGTGGAGAAACTAGTTTTTGTAACCTATACGTTTCTTTCCTGGCGGGCTCTGAAAAGTTTGTGACCCTAGAATAAGCAGGTCACAGCATGCCCTGCAAAGCTCGTAATTACTGGTTTATAGCTGATCTTGTGTATTTGTGTATCAATCAAATATCCACTGTGATCATTTACTGTGAAAGATAGTTAAGGTGCTTAGAATGTGGAATTAGTGTCACCTTTTTTAAGGTGTCTGCAACTGAATGAGATTGATTCGTTGTCAGTTTTTCATTATCGTTCTTGAAAAGAATCTAAAGAGAGGTGGGGAGAAAAATCCCTATACCATGGAATTGAAGCCAAGATTATCTGAAATAAAAAAAAAACCAAACAAAAAACAAAACAACACACACACCCCAAAATAAACAAAAACAAAACAAAACCAACAACAACAAAAAAACCAACACCAAATCACACACAAACCCAAAAAGCAGCTACCAAAATACTTCTCCGTTTTCAGAAACCTCACCTCAATATGGCAGGATGCAATTCACAAAGCAGACATAAGCCAAGATGATACAAAGGCACAAATCTCATTTTATCCCACCTTAAGAGTTTCTAACCATCATTTTTCAGTACCTCCTCCAGTAATGCTAATCAGGACACATCCTTCAAAACTTTGTTATGCCACACTGGGGTTACAGAGAAAAGTATGTTGTCAATTCACAGACACTACATACACCTCATAAGGACTGGAATTTTTTTCTGTTATCTGGCAAACCATTAAAATATGCCAGTCATAGCATCTTACCTAAGAACTTTTGAATGTAATCATAATAATGCTATTATCTTCTACAGCAAGACAAATTCCCTTGTACAAAAGACTACTGTCAAACCCACTCCAAAGCTCCCCCCCCAGATGTTTAACATGCTACCTACACATGCACACAATTCTTTCTCCCTACTATATCAGCTCTTTCCAAAGGACAATTTTCTAGGAGTGCAAAATATAAAAAAAAGACCCAGTTAAATCATAATGTATTTTTCTTCTACATTTCCAACAACAATTATTCATAAAACAAAATGGTTTGTTGATTTTAAGGACTGTGAAAGCTTCTGTATTTACAAAACGGTCATGACTGGACTCTAACTTTTTATGGCATTTTTCCTCCTTCCTTTGTCCTTTAGCCACAGTAATGTTTAGCTAAACAGCAAAGAACTGAGCTGTTAGTGAACTACTGAACACCATCCACTTGCACACAAGCTTTCCTGATGATCTTGCATCTCCAGCAACTATTTGACTGATGAACAACATGTCCATAATTATTATTTATTAATGTATTATCCATATTTTAATTGATAATTAATTAATAATTAATTAACAGGAGGTAAAATTTGCACTTGACTTTTTTTTCTTTTTGAGCAGCGGGAAGAACTATGAACAAAAGGATTGAATGTTATGGATATCTCACAGTAATAGAATCTTCTTCTCACTGCAGAATTGGTCTTTGCTTAACCACTTCTACTGACTGCAACTACCAAGCCATCCCCCAGATTGAAAGAACAATTCTCACACTGCCAGGACACTGAGAATTTCATTCAGCTACTTCCAGTTACCGGAGCAGAGCAAGTACAGATGGAACAAAACGGTAATTCTCACTCCATCCCTGTTGGTAGAGTTTCCCTAGAAACAGCTAACTATAACTAATGAGGAGAATTCATGACTAATTTAGCTCGTTGTATGAGATTTTTTTCCTTGGTTTTCCCCCCAATAAAAAAAATCTCACCGGCATTATAGTTTCATATAATGCTACTGTATTCATTGGAAAGAAGACAGGAAAAAAAATCAAAGCATCCAAAAATCACAGATATCCCAAAAAACCTACTGTAGTGAATACTTGATACTACTGATGATATTTAAGGGACTGTATTTTTTTTTTTTAAATCCAATGTTTCACCAAACTTACCTGTGGTGATTTTTCATTTAGCAGCACTTAACCTGACATCTTCATGGTTTTCATATTCTCCAAAGCACTCCAAAGCTCCCAATTTTAGACAATGATTAAGGAAAATATAAAATAACCAGATTAATCTTCTTTTCTTACTATCACAAGAGAAAAAGCTTTAAGGTATAAAATTAAGTTTTATTTTATAAAAAACACAAAGTTATCAGTCACTTTGTCTGACCCGAGTATTCCTTCTGTCTAGTAAAGTTTTGATATTGTATCGTTTAACATTTTAGAATACAAGCAAAAAAATATGAATCATTATTTCAGTACCAGGCAGCAACTATCTTTCAACCCTTACTAACACATGGGAAATGAATTCATTCGTTACTGTAAGTGCTGTCTTACTCCACTGGGGCTGTTTGTCTGTTCCTCCAGAGTGACACTAAATCAAGTTGCAGCGCACTGTAATGTAAATCACAGCCTAATTTACTTGTCACTGTGTTGTGACACTTGGTTAAAAATGCCTTTTAATTGCAAGGATAAATTATACATTAACAATTCTTAGCGGCAGATTCAATACTACAGCAGATTATTTCACTCTAGAGAAAGAAGCTGACACAAGCTATGAAGAATATTTTCAAATTGTTGGTTTGTTCAGATTGATGGTGGTGATAGTGTTGTGATGATGAGTTCTGTCCCCCCACAAAAACAGAAGACGTAATCAGTCTTTTATATTCAGTAACTCATAAAGAAAAAGTACTTTCTTTTCTTGAACCTTTCAGATGACTCCAGCTTCTTGCTTCCAAATTATTAGACACACTCCCTGAAGTAATACGAACTTGTTCTCAGTCATGCTGAAAAATATGCCTCTCACTCTTCTATAATCTACGAAAGGGAAAGGATTGAAGATGGAATAAAATACGTTTTAAAAATAAAAAAAAAAGAAAAAGAAATTCTTGAATAATTTTTAGTGAGTTTGTGCATCTCCACCTCTGGGATTGCAATTCTCTCTACACAAACAACATTTTGTCTGTTGGAAGATGGACTGTACTCAACACTTCCTGCAACCAGTAGCCAGCAAGCAATGACCAGTACTCAATTTGAGCTCATGCCCTGTGGGTAAAAGGTTCCACAGTGTAGTTACCAGTATTAGACCAGGACAAAGTACTCTGCAGAATTTAAAAATCAATCCTCTGGCTCACCTGTGTATTGCATCTTGTATATGCTTCTCCTTAATTACACCTTTATCATAGTTCACCATACTATGATAGTACACTACACTACCTACTACAGCCTAGGGTAACGTAGGTTGCTCTCATAGGTGGAGCTGTGCCCCCCACAATCTGCTACTCTGCAATCCAGGCCTTGATGTAAACAGCAGCCTGACAACCACAGCTCGCAAAACAGGAGCTAAGGATACTCAGTAAGGTGAAGCACACAGCTATCACACAGATCATGCAAATGTGGCACTATCAGTGATGAGATAGGAAATGATACATTCATTTTAATAGCACATAAGACATTTTTTTGGGGTGGTTTTCTTTTTGGTTCAGATCTTTCAGTTCCATTTTGCTGATGGTCACGTCAACTTCGATGGTCTCAAGCCTCCAGTGCAATGCAAACAGACTCCTAAGAGCTCAGCCAGAATCAAAAGGGGGATATGCCCCTTCATGCATTTGGGATCCTGTCCTCTTGTCAGACGTTTGATTTTGCAGACACTGGCCACCCATTACCTTTTTCACTGCCCATCAGTGCAGCGTGGTGGCTGTGGGGCCTCTGCTTGCACCCTGTGCCCATGCTTCCAAAGCGTTTCAAGGCCTTTGTTCTTACCCTTACCCTTAGGCTGCACAACATTACCACAGCACTCAGACCCATGATCCTGTTTGCACAGCAAGTCCTTATAATTAGCAGATAACAAACCCAATAAAAGGCCTAATAAAACCCGCGCTGTTAGCGTAATGCCGGTTCACATGAGGCACAGTGAACTTAAGGTTCTTAGGAATGACAATTACTGGGTATTAAAATTCTTCAACCATTATAGCATGTAACTATACATATGTTTAGGATCAAGCAGGCCTCTGCTTAAGTTGCAAGATGAGAGGCACCCCTGTCGAAGCACCAGAGCTGGAACAGTGCCTGCTGCTACTGCAAGAAGTACCCTGGCAGTTAACTACAGCTCCTCAGGAGCCCGAGCCTCACCCCCAGGGCAGTGCCCACACCTTAAAGCTTCCACGGCTGCTGCCAAACCTGTCTCACAGTGGGTGTAATTAGTTCCCCTTTCCACGTGAAACAAAAGCATCTCGCTTTGGAAGCTTTCTAGCAGCATCTCAGAGACTTCAAACTTGTACTAGGTTCATATTATACAGATGGAATAATTTAATAAGGTATTTCGATCAGAATGGCATCACAAGCTTCAGGAAATACACACGGATCCAGAGTTCAACGTTTAATTACAAAACCAGCTTAGACTACTTCTCATAAATTAATTCCTGTGATTTACACTGCTACAAGCTGCCCTCCCCTTTTCTGACTTCTTTTTTAATGATACTGAATAGATTTAAAAATCAGGAGGCAGATTTCCCATAATAATTAGGTATCTAAATAGCACGTAGGAGGTTAGAAGATGACTTTAGAAGTACATAACTGTCCCTGAAATATGCAAGTGCCAACACCTAATTCACTAATTGTGTCCTGCAACACATTTGGTTGGTAGCAGGTTGTAAATTATTGTTCCGAGTACGCATAGTAAATCTGCTTATTAAAATTCTCTTTCTGAGTATTTATGCAAAGTCCGCAACCCCCTGTGCATGAGAGACCTGTATTATCACACAGAGTAACTTGGCAGTTTCAAAGAAACCAAGCATAATTAAATCAAATCAGAAATGAAAGGAAGTACAACCGCGTAAGGGGCTGACACCCTGAACTTCCACAACTCTCTGCCATTAGAAGTGTCCAGTGCACTACAATACCAAGCTCCAAAATGCTAATGTGGAAAGTCTGTTAAAAACACAGCTCGTTTGCATTTTTTATTATGTTGTCCAGCTAAAAACTTTCATATTAAACAGATTAGCCCTTGAGCATTTCTGTGGCATGTCTACTTTTTGGAGCGCTGTTTTGTTTTGTTTTCTGATGGGCAAAACAGAAGAGGATCTTTTTATCTCCTCCTGCATGCTCCATCCCCCCTCCTCTGGTTACCCAAGAAGTCTCTCTGCAGATGTGTTTACATTCATCATTTGGGAGGAGTGAGGACCAGG
The DNA here is from genome assembly GCA_024336885.1 of Actenoides hombroni. NCBI lineage: Eukaryota > Metazoa > Chordata > Aves > Coraciiformes > Alcedinidae > Actenoides > Actenoides hombroni. The sequence continues at coordinate 15,925,239 of WUAM01000431.1, forward strand.
GCACAGTACTGCCAGGGATGCATGGGGTTGTGCTAGCACGCCCCTTTCTCTTTCCTCAGGAATTTACTCATATGTCTTCGTCACGGTTTAGGGTCAGGGCAGCCCCTTAGACCGATAACAGACGCTCTCTGTTAACCCCCTTCCCTCCCCAAAGGG
>WUAM01000431.1:15925494-15944424 GCA_024336885.1 Actenoides hombroni
CACCAGGGGAGTCCCAGACTGGGCCCCACAGCAGACGGGAGCTGTGTTCAGGAGATGGATTCTGGTACTGGGTTCAGGAGCACACAGATCAGACAGACAGAGTCCTCCTTAGGTGCTCCAAGGAAGGAACAGAAAGAAGACCCGATCCAAGCCAAGCTGGCAAAGCAGTCCAAGAGGGGAGAAGAGCCCAGAGACCCTGCAGATCCCTCAGCTCTATTTCAAATACAACATATCTGGGATAGAATCCCTCGTTGCTCAGTTCAGGGTCCCCTGTCCTGTCCGCTCCTCCTTGCAGGTGCAACCTTTCAGTTTCTGCACTCCCCAGTATGGTACACAAGATCCAGCAGTGGCCTTGGTCTGCACACCAATCCTTGGTAGTAACTCTAACCATGGGGTGTTAGCACTGCTAGAAGCAGACACTGTCTGGGAGAACAGGCTGCTGACTTCAGACAGTGCAGTTAGTTAAAACTGAGCTGAAAAGTAAAATTACAGACCAGAATTAGTTCTGTTCTCACTCAAACCAGGACAACCTTTTTCTTCCTGAATCACATCAGTAGATGGCAACTATTTAGTGATCTGCTGAGACGAGGTGGGTTTTCTTCAGCTGTCACTTCCGGGTGATGAGCTCCCTTTTTAGAGAAGAAATTCTTAAGCTCTAGATAAAACACCTCATGTATTTTTGTATAATATTTCATTTCAATTCCTAGCCCCTTACTTCAATAAAATTCAGTTCTTTGCAGTGATGAACTATCCCAACTTTGCAATGAAATTATTAGTATGGTACAGTTCTAGTATCAGGAGTAGAAAATTTATGGTTGTAATTTTAAGATGTGCTTCCCCATTACCAATTCTGCAAACATTTGTGATTGCAACGTACAGATGCTACAGAAATTGTGCTGTGTGACTAAAGGGGAGGACAAAAAAAAATAAATTGTAGAAATTGGGTAACTCACCCTGCCCCACAATTTCAGGTAGACAAAAATGCAAGCTATGGAATTTGAGTAAATACTACCTGAAATTGTCAGTGCAGACACTTTCTCTTCAGTTACTGACCAGAATTACAAACCACAGGCACTACAGAAAAGTAAAGTATGTACTAGAGACAGTGCTCAGTAGATATCCAAGAACACAGTCAGAATGCCAAGAATTATTAGAAAGGTAATAAAAGAACATTACCGTGCTGCTGTGTAAATCAAGGTGTAACTACATTTGGAAGGATGCCTGAAATTTTGGTCCTTCCTAATTTCATAAGCTTTAGTAGCACTGGGAATGGATGATCACAAGCACACAACCTGCCTTCTTACGAGGCAAGATTAAATAGACTGCGATTCTTCAGCTTGGAGAGATGAGGACTGAGGAGAAAACAGGTTAGATGTCTGAAAAGCTCTAAAAATCATTAATGATGCAGAGAATGAGAAGGGTAAACGGTTATTCACTATACATTTTAAAACTCATTTCAATTCCTACCTTTCCGGTTACTAGCAAACTGAAAAAACCCATTCTCTACACAGCCCTCAAATACAGCAAATTTTAGTAAAATGAGATCAATCCCACCAACTGAGAAAAATAAAGAGAACAGAAGAGTCATCCCACTGTTGCATGGCAAAAAAAACATCCAGAGAAAAGGTACAGAGAAAAAGTGGCTCTAAAAAGCAGAAATAATGATCAGTTTCATATAACAAAAAGGCAAGCACAAGAAATAAAGACAACAGAGGCCAAAAGCAGCATACTTTTTTGATCAAGACGGTCATGAGCAGCTTTTAAAGGAAGAGTATCATCAAGATCTGCTCATGTGCCTACTTTTTTTCTGCTGTAAATATTCTTCCCCCTGCTTCCAGAGCATCCTGGAGAGAAGAGGATGGACAACAGGAAGACGAGTAGGTGTAACAAGGTCAGAGCACACAGAGGAAACCAGAAGTAAAAAAGATACCCAAGAAAAATGAGGGGCGAGACAGAGACAGCATTTGCAATGTCAATTCAGCTCACAGAGAAGGAGATGATGGTTTTGGAGGCAGAGGAAAGAGAGAGAGAACTGTAGTTCAGATGGTGTCAAAGGGAAAACAAAGTTGCCCTTGGGGAGAGAAGTCAGAGAGAATTTCCCCATGATTCAGAGGACTGCCGTGGAAGTACTGAAATTGGTAAAACCCATAACAAGGGCATGGAAGCGGGTGGTAAGTTCAGCAAAGGAGACAAGGAGACTCTCAGCTGTCAGGTACAGGTGACTGGGGAGAACAGGGAAAGAAAACAAGGCGGGGGGGGGATAATTACAATTACATGGTAAATGCTTTATTTAAGCTGGAGGCGGAGATGGGATGAATCAGAGCTAGAGTTCTCTTGAAAAAAATAACCTTAAATCCAGCCTTCCCACAGCTTCAGTTCTTACAGGGAGAACCAGGAGAAAAAAAATAAATTGAACAAGAAGTAAATCTGAAAGAGAAGTAAAACAAGCAAGCCCTCACACAGGACCACTGCAAAACGCATGACAAAATAAGCATATTCTGTAATCTATTTGTTGTAATCTTGGAGCAGTGACCAGCAAAGCTTGTGTGTCCTTCCTGGCCAAGTTCCTTTCTATTAAGGGTTCAGATGGCTTTCTCTTTTCTTTCCCAATCCCCCCCTTCCAATCCAAACACCACATATTTCAAATAGGCACATGGCCTTCAATTTAGTTAATTAGGAAACAACGATTCTGCCTCAACCCTAAATGAACAGGAACACCTATTAGTCAGATATCAAATTTAGACAGGTTAATTAAATCTGTTTAAATACACCTCACCTTTTATGCCACAGTAAGAAAAAAGTAGTCATATTTCTGAGTCATAAGAGTTAAGTGAGTTCATTAGTCAGGCTTCAAGTCAAATTCTCACTTGTTGTATAATTGCACAGGTCTGTTGAAGTCAATGGTGCTACTACCACGTACATGACCAAGGAACTGACTCATTATTCTACCCTAACTGCATTTGCATCTTCAAATTAAAGAGCATTATTCTATTGTCAGTGATCAAATTACTACTTTTCAGAAGGTGAGGGCCACATCAGTGATGAGCTCTTAAGCAGTGATGTAGAATCACAGCAAAGAAAATTCTAAGGCTCCAGTTAAGGCAATTTAAAAATTACTTTGTTGTGCCAGGATGATTCCAAGCAACACAGCAGAGTTAAAGACTTAGTTCACAATGTTGAGTAATTTCAGGGAAAAAGGTTCTGTTTAAGAAATAAATGTGCAGTGACAGTACATCGATAGCTATGCAAAATGCATTCATTGCTGTCATACTTAAAATAGGAGGAAGGTGTAAAAAGTGTCAAGAACCACTGCAAATCTATCCACTGAATACACAGGTCATTTAATTAAATACTTATATACAAATAATTACTGCTTTTCAGCAGAAGTATACTTATGGACTAACTCAAGCTCTTGCATTTTAGAAAGAGTTTTACTTGAAAAGGGTTTTATGTATCACCAAGTGCCTCCAGAAAGACAATCCGCATTTGCTGACTATTCAAGTTGTTTTCTGTATTTCATACCTGATTTAAATGACTTTGGTTGGTCTGGGCGTGAGTAACTTCAGCTGTTTCCCTTGCCTGGCAGACCAATGCACATAGTCCAAACAGCTTTATGGACAGCATTAGATACAGATCCTACTTTCTACTAGTGTTGGTGGCACGCTGCAGATTAATACCCCTTAACACCTCCTCCCCAACCAGCCGATGCGGTGTAAGGGGGAGGGCACAAGACATGCACTCCCTCTGTGTTTCCCCATGAGCTGGATAACAGCTATTTCTAAGTTGTCAGCACTTACTCACCAAAGCCATGTTCCTGACAGCTGACTTTTCACTTGTAAAGCATACTTTCTATCTTCAGTACAGACCGCAGCTATAGGATTGACTCAGGCTTGCTCTGAAACATTGTCAGCATGAGCATTTCCAGTAGGACAGTACAGGAAATTATCCACCAAAATACATCATCCTTCCTCCTTTTCCCACACTGTCAAAATTAGAATCACGGTGTTATCAAACTCTTTGATGTAGGCTGACAAAACAGGGCTCTGATCAATTTGGCTCCTGTTATTCCAAAGACAAACTTAAATCTGCCAAAAGAAAATTCCTCTTGGCATGTGCTGTGCTCTCAGCAGAGGGGCTGCAGCCAGGCACCACCACCATGGCCACCTTAGTGACAGTTCTGTCCTGCACACAACACCTCCTCTCCCAAAGCTTGTAAATATTACTCTCTTCACTGCTAAACTCAGCCAAAATTATGTTAACATTCTGTTAACCACATAATACCTCAAACTGTTTCTCTTTCAGTGTACAAAATAGAAGTACAGTAGGAGAAAAACAATATACTTAAAAATCTCAGTGATTAAATGAGTTATCAGACACTGACCAGATTAATTCATTCCCACCTAAACATTAGAAGCCCAAAGTATTAAATCTAGCATTCAGTGCTGGTGAGTCATTTTGTTAAAACACGGACAGATGCAAAAAGAACAGGAGGGACCATTGAAATGGTGCAGGGATCCATCTGTGCATCATCCCATGAAGCTCATTTCTTGTCTCACAAATTCAGCAGAACACCACCACTGAAATTCAATCTCAAGTGTTGTAGATTTTTTTTTTTTCCTAAACACAACTGTAAGTCCTCTGAATATTTTTTTTAAAAATGCCTTTTTCCTCTCTCCCCGTATGTATGCAACAGGAAACATTTTTTTATTCTTATTTTGAGGCAAACAGAACATATTAAACCATGGGCAAGAGAGGAAGAAAATTAAACATCCAACACTAAAGCAATAATAATTTTTTATAATTTATATAAGATGATAATTGACTTTAATCAGTTAATCATTTCATATCAGCATTATTTTAACATCAGTTATTTTCCAAAGTATGTATTAACTCAAAACTATAAATGTAACAAGTCTGCAACCTCACAGTTGGTAAACCCCCCAAAATCTAAAATATAGAATAAACAAATTGTAGCTGGCCGGGTAATTTCCAAGTGCCCTACCAAGACCTTTCCCAAATGGTTTTCATGCTTCATGGAGCTTTCATGACCAGTGAACCAAGCTGAGGAAACAGATCTCAAGTTCAGGAATTTGGACTAGGAGGGAGAGACAGACCTCTTAATTGCTTTATTATTATTTTAACCTTATTATTACTATTTCAAACTCTGAAGAAGTGTGAAACAAAACGCTCTGAACAGTTGTGCTGGAACTGACTTTCAGCAAGGTTTATGTGTCTTTATACTCCTTTTGACTAATCTCAAGTCACAGATTCAGCATAAGAAGTCCTTTAGACCGATCATAAGGAAACCCATGCATACGGATAAATGTTTGCACAGAGCCACTAAATTCCCATTTTCAACAGCAATCGATGCATATATTTCTGAGAGCAAATCAAAGGAGTAGAAGATGAGTAGCTGTAATGCTGACCACTCTTTCTCCCACTGTAGTATGTCTCTGCATTTAAAAAACAGTAAGTATTTTTATGTTCGAAATACTACTATAATTAAATATTCCATGAGAGAAGGACATGGAATACACTGAAATACTCCTATACAGGAGTTAACGTTTTAAATCAACAGAAGATCTGCAAGACAAAATACCAGTTCTGTCTCAATATTAATTAATTTAGAGTTGCCAAGATTAAAGGCACTAAATTCTTCAGATACTACACAGTCATAGTAACACTAATAATATACATACAGAGCTTAGAGGAAATTTATATAAAAAGCTCAAAATGCATGTGAACTTTGTCTGCTGAATAAAGGTGCACCTTTCTTTATAGGTGACAAGTTCATTACAAAACTAGAAGGGGGAAAAAAAAAAACCAACCCACAAAACCACAAGTATAGAAAAATCACTGAGGATAAGCAAAATTTCACTTACTAACTCCATCTGCATAAACCCACACTTTATATTCAAACAAAGTTATAAATTGAGTGAAACTAATGGGTGAGGGTATTTTACTTAACATCACACCAAGATCACTGGACAAACATTGCCTTATTTTTTCATATGCAAATCCAGTGTAGTAAGCTGCTTTGGCAATGCAGAATAACATGAGAAAAACTGAAACAAGAAAAAAGGAAAAAAAAAAAAAAGTAGGTCTCAGACTTTCCTCGGTATTATTTTGATTAATTTATTGTCTTGCACCACATGGTAATAAAAAGAGCCTAAAATAATAAGGCTTCTGTACCCTTCGCACTACTTCTAGTCAATCAGCAAGTTTAAGACTTCTACAAGTCAAGGACTTGCATATGGGTCAGAAGCTGCCCTCTGAAGCAGAAGTGGATTACTTTATTTGGTCTACCTCTATGAGAAGCAGGTCTATGAGATCACACATTTCTCTCTTATTTTAAAAACTTCCATAGGCACAGAGATGGTTTTCTTCCTGCTCTTATTTTTTTTAATTTTTGAAAACTATGAACATAGTAGGAACAAAAATTAAAATCTGCCCAAAGGCTCATCTACTTATGTCTGCTTTCAGCAGTCAGCTTCCCTTCTGTGCTCTTTCTACAACTTCATTTCCCTCCTGCTCTTCTCCACCAGAGAGGTTTCTTTATCAGGTAGGTTTTTATCATGTAACATTCACTTGTGAATCCCACTTAATCCAACTTGTTATTCTGTTTCCTTTCCATTTCAATACCTGAATAACCTCTTACTTCTGCACAGATGGGTATAGACAGATTACCACCACAAAAAAAGGTGACAGACACCAGAGAGCTGAAAACTCATGAACTAGCCAAATCTGTCTGAAAGCAAGAGGCACAATATCCCAATCTGGCAAGAGACTGTCATAGCCTGTACAAGAACAGAAAATACCAGCTGCTGTCTCCGAAAAGGTAATGCTGTAACATTTCGGGGTTAGTGTATGTAGATAGTCAGATGCTACAAGAAGCAAGTATGATTACAGTCCTCCCATATTATCTGCACAGGAGGATTAGAAAAATTAAAAGTAACGCTACTGCAATCTGGACCCAAAGAATTTGGGTTCATATAGCGATATCTGAATTTATCAAATTCCTCAAATTGGATAAAATCCCTAACTGTTCAGTGTATACAGCAGTTATGATTCCTGTGAAAGAGACATTTACCTTTAAAAGCTCTGGTTTTGTTAGCACACAGGGCAACCACACAGTATGTCCCCATGTCAGATCGTGGCATAAAGACAGAGCGTCAGTTAAGACTCTGTGCTACCTCCCCGTTATGTTTATTCTGCTAAAACCGAACAAACAAAACAAAACAAACAAAACCAAACCACACAACAAAAAACCCACTCCAACAAACAAACATGAGAAGCTATGCTTAGACTGGACTGCATTTCATTCATTTTTTTAGTATATGAAGTCCCATGTGAACAAAAGCAAAGGCCTGTTTTAAAACTGCTTGCCACTATAGCTATCAGCAAGTAAAGATTTATCTGGCAACCACCTACAGCAAACGAGCAGAAAAATACTTTAAGCGGCTTTACCTGCCATAAGAAAGAAAAAAATCTGGTCAAGAATGGAGAATAACAGCATAATGTGTACTGTGGGTTAAGATACACACCTTCTGCACCAGGTGCAAAGCAGATGCGAAATCCTGCCATTCTGCTTTGATAGCATTTTATTCCCTCTTTAAAGCATACAGGTGACAACAGAGTCTAAAAAGCAAACTACAACAAAACCCAAACACCACACAGGAAAATTGGTCCCTCATGTTAGAAATGCAGATTAAACCAAAAATGAAAAAAAAAACCCAACAGTAACAAAGTCATCTCAACGTTGCTGTGCTGCAGGGGTTTTTGAGCCCTTTTTAGTCCTTGAAAAATAGGTAGAGAACTTTCAAGACTGTAAAATCACCTTGAGAACAGAACTTGGAAGCACTGAAAAAAAACCCCAACAAATCAATCACCTCTCAGCAATACACTTACCTCCATTTGCTGGATGAATCTCACATTTCATCGTTTGACATTATTTTCCAAACAACCGTATTGCTTTATTGCGTGTTATTCATACGCTTAGTAGAAAACAGAGAACTTAAACAGCAACCTTGATGAGTACATTAGCCTTCCATACTAGGTCTGAGATTTTATTACATTTCAGCATATATATCTGCAGAAATTATGACACTTTAAGGTTATTCCTTCAAGAATTACCAAAATAGTTCTGTAAAAGATAGGAATCACACCATTCCATTCCTGGAAATGTTCACATTGTAGGTTAATGATTTAAGCACAGCAACTGCAGCACAGGGCACTGCCCAAAGATTATTTTGTCTCTGAGGGAAGTGGGCAGCCGCAGCTACAGTGAAGAGCCTTGCAACTCTGCAGGTGGTCACCAAACAGCCTCCCCAACTCTTTTTTTCATTTAAAAATAAACAATTCATCCCCCAAGACCAATTCTATGGATGTAAAGAAAAACTGGAGATACAGGTATGTTTTAGGGAGTAGAGGAAAGCAAGTAAGGGATGAGTAAACAGAACTTCATTGTTCTTGACTTCTTGGGGAACCACAGGAATAACCCCCTGACAGATAACCAGGCTGATGGGAAGTCTAGAGTATTCACATATTTGCAGTACCACACACATAAAAGCTGAATGGGACACCAACCAAGAGAATTCTGCTGAGAGCAACAGGATTGAAGTCCATGGCCACAACTCTTCATAGACACCTCTGCTTGAAAGTAGCCATTTTGCCAGCTAGAATAGTTGTATGGAAACAGGCAGAAAACACTGACACTGTACCTGTGTAGCCTGCTGCTGAAATTTTCCTTCCGTACCAGTTTTTTTAACACTTAGTTTAAAAATGTACCTATTTTCAGCTTGCCTTTTGATGCAATTTAGTCCTAAGAATCCCTAATTGGAATGCAGAGGGATGGGGGGGAAACAACAGTTCAGGACCCACATCTCAACCTCTTGGTTTTACTTAGATGTTTGCTATATTCTCTTCAAATTTTCTTGATTTACCACTGAATCTACTGAAGCTCATTGCTTTCGCTGTCCTGTCAAAGATTAATAAGCATGCAGAATAACTTATTATCTTATTTATTATTATTTACCCTTTTCATTCTGCAAAAACTAATTACACGACCATGTAGACGTGTCTATGTAGGTCTGTGGTCTTGGCAAGACACCATTCAGCATTACTGTCATTTTTCCTCTCTTAAAAAAAAAAAAGCAAACAACAAACACCTCAGAAAACAAGCAGCTTCATGGTAGGCCTATTAACAAGAAGATAAAATTACTCATTTTTCCCCAGCATAAATGAAAATGTCCAAGACCAGTGTTCCTCTGGTTGCTAATGATTGTTTATACTTCACTCGTGAAGCTTCACTGACACTTCTTTGAATAGCTGTGCAAAACTGCAACTGAAACGTCAGGCTTTTTCACAGCACTTTACTCCCTGTCACAGGCCTTGGTTTGCCTTGATTGCCTTTAGCTATCAGAAGAGTACTGGCACTCCTCAGATGGCACTTCACGGCAGCGCATGCACACTCATAGCCCAGAGTCTAAAACACTTCGCTCTTTCACCCTCTCTAGCACACTTCTATCCTCACCCTCCACAGACAGAATCACAGAATCATGGAATCACTTAGGTTGGAAAAAAATCTTTAAAAATCATCGAGATCAACCCTTAACCTAACACTACCAAGTCCACCACAAAACCATGTCCCTAAGCATCTACACCTTTTGAATACGTCCAGGGATGGTCATTCAACCACTTCCCTTGGCAGCCTGTTCCAGTGCTTGATAATCCTTCTTGTGAAGAAAATTTTCCTAATATCCAATCTAAACCTCTCCCGGTGCAACTTAAGGCCATTTCCTCTTGTCCTATCACTTGTTACTTGGGAAAAGAGAAAAAAAAACCCCAAAAAACCAACCTCCTTTTGAGGTAGTTGTAGAGAGTGATAAGATCTCCCCTCAGGCTCCTTTTTTTTCTGGGCTAAACAACCCCCGCTGCTCCTTATAAGACTTATGCTCTAGACCCTTCACCAGCTTCACTGCCCTTCTTTGGACATGCTTCAGCACCTCAGTATCTTTCTTCTAGTGAGAGGCCCAAAAGCCAACACAGTATTCGAGTTCCAGGCTCACCAGTGCCCTTCAAATTTTGTTCCTGCATGCCCTCATGGTGATGAGGTTACCCAGGCCTTAGGACCAGCTCCAAGGGAAGCAAACACACAGAAACAAGAGGTAGTAAATTCTACATATTTCAGACAATATCTCAACTTGGAGGAGCAGTGTTATTTCCTGGTAGCGCTGAGAATGGCTGAGTAACACCACTAAATATTCTTAAGTGCCCTACACCATCGTGCTTTTTCACCTTTTAAGGGGTTTTACACACTGAAAATGCAGACCTCCAAAGTTTAAATAACTCTTCTAGTCCTAAAAGCATCAGCTTTCATTTTTGTAGAACGACTTTTGATATACAAACACTCCAACTTGTCTTCCTTTAACACAGGTGCCTACTGACTTTAGGGAATAAATTTTCTTTTTACCTTTAAAATTCCTGTCTACAAAAAAGAGAAGTCCTATATTGATACAAATTTGTCTAATAACTTGACTGCAGAACCCAGCTCTTCCCCGTGCCTTGTAAATATTTCAGATATTTCCAACCTAATAAACCACATTTTTCCAGTTTCCAAGCTTCAACATTCGTGAGAGATGTACACACTAAAAAAGCCCCAAACCCCAAGTTAACTATCCCCTGTAAGTCTTACCAGAGATGGACATGAGTTCTGCCAATTGTCACGTCACAAAGAAAAGAAAAAGCACAGCACTGCAAATTTTTCATCTTAACTTGCTTCCTTAAATCAATGGAAAACCCTGTAACCGTTTAAAAGTCACATCATCTTTAATGATTTAAAAAAAAAGCATTGCCATTAGATTTGTCTGCTATGACTTCTGGTTTTACATATTCTGGCTCAAGTTACTCTTCTTAGCTGCAGCTGTGTCCCTCTTAGCACCAGTGAGGATTGCACAGCTGAAACAAAGACCCTAAACTTGGCTAACGATGCTAACTCTGCTGGCAGAACACGGTAAACTACCACAGAGACTGACTAATCTTCAAATAACTTCACAATTACTGAATTTATTCATTTCCTCAATCACGATGAGGGGATTTGACAAGCCCATTTTGATAATGGACTAGTCTAAAAAAACCTGACAAAATACACTGGAGAAAGAGAACAACCCAGGAACTCTGACATGACATGTCTCTGTAGAACACAATAAGGGTGTTTTAAGACAGGCTTTGTTGACACCTCTCTTCAAAAAACCCTGTAAGGAAGCTAGTTTTTTTGTTGTCAAACTAAGCTAAGAGATTTCATACTGTATTTCCAGGACTAATGCTATATAGACTGATGTCATCTGCAGGGTTCCATAGTTCAGAAGTCCACCTACCTCTCAACTACTCAGAAGCTAACCCAGTTGCATTAAATCTCACAGTAGAGCATGGAAGTTGCTCAGTATCTCCTGTTTCTTCAGCCAACTAGGTGCCGTGAATACTGAGTATACCTGAAAGTTAAGCCACTTGAGAGACACTGAAATAACATTTCCATAGACGGTACCCAACAAGTGCTGAATTCTCTTCAGGTGTACCTTCATCTGGGAGCAAGGAGAGCATTCTCCTCTTAAAACTGCCTGAAAATCAGTAGTTTCTTCCTCCAGGGAGATGAAAACTGACCTTTAGCTCCCTTTAGGCAAAGAAGGGAACCGAACCCGAGTCTGCACATTCTCTCATCCCTATGTTAATATCTGAGAGAAAAATGCTGAGGAAAAAACCCCCACCACTGCACCTCCTTCACAGAAAGGATGTTAAAATACAGTTGCAGAGTCACTGTCAATGAAAGCTCTCTACATCTCCCCTCAGCTTGGCTTCTTAAGAAGGATGCAATGAAGGAATCACATTTTGAGCAGCATTTTTTTCCAGGTACTTCCACGCAGGTCCATTCCCCCTGGCCTCAAGTTAAGCACGTCACAAGTAAGTATACTATCAAGACACTGAATCCTTAAAGTCAAATAGGGTTCTGGAACACTCTGCAGTTGTCCTAGGTGTTAAGTGCTGAGAAGCTCAGCACTTCTAACACCCAAGACCTAGCCTCATGTCAGTCAAGTCAAAACAAACACAAACTCACAAATTCCAAAGGTGGATTTCCACAACTCTACCAGAGTCAATGACACTACCCTAGGGCTCCAAGCTGGTTAAAACCCAGAAACAGGATTCTAAGCTGACTTTTGTATCATGAAGTCCCAGGACAAGCCCCAGAAATTCAACATGAGAAATAATTAGAATACTCTATTTGGTGTCCCTACTTATCTGCTGTATTTTGGGAACATTAAAAAAAAAAAAAAAAAGGCATAAGCAAAATAATGTTCTCTTGACATGTTTCTTCTAATAACTCTTCTACAGGGAAGCCTGTGTTCTCTTCGATATTCCAGGGGGATTAACAGGGGTGGTATCACAGCAATCAGTGTATCCTTCTATCACAAGTCACATCAAGTTTTATAGAGCTTGGATGCAGAATAAAATAAGGAAAGGGAGAGAGATTTTAAAAATAAATTAATAAATCAATCTAGGCAGACAATTCCAAGGAAATTAGACACCTGACATGCCTAAAAAAAACCCAAACACCTTTACAGTTTAATATAGTGAGAAAAGGGAAGAGAAGAGCCAGGAGGACATATCCACAACTTTTTCCACTAAAGCAACATTTTACAACACATTTCCTTTTCTTAGCAGTTATGAACGCAGTTTTTCAACCTATGTTTTTAAACTGTTAGCAAATTTCTGACAATAACCTAAAATTACCATGTCCAAAGTCAGGAAAACTCACAGACAGTAATTCTTTCTGAATCTCACACTGAATCATCTTTAGTTTTTCATTGACAAATTCCATGTTAATCACAATTTCATAAGTATGCAGAGTGCCTTCTATTGTGTGGCTGCTGATTACAGGTAATTTGGCAGCTGTTATAATGTGTTAGCTGCTTCAGCTATGTAGAATATATAATGACAGCTTTACTTTCTGAATTTCTATTTAGGCGTGAATCTCTCCCTACAAACATTCAGTTCTGGTGAAAGCAAGCCTTGATGCTCTGGTATTAATGGGAAAGAGATGCTCTGATATTAATAGGAAAGAGGAGAAGCATGGCGTGTTTTACAAGTAAATAGGATGAGTCACCTGACCAAAAGTCAGTCTTGAGGGCTGAAACAAGGGCTTTGCAAAGCTGGTTTGAAGTCACAGCCCCTGGAAACTATGATCCTGTAGTTCATTTGTTGTTAACTGCATGAGATAAACTTACACGGTACCTTAAAGGAGAAAGAAGATCCCCACAATAACTGGTATTTTACCCCTGCATAGTAAGTAGGAATGGAAACATAGAGGAGGACAAACAAAACAAGGCAAACAAAAAAATGTGTGGCTTTCCCTGAATCTGCTTACCTGTTTGCAAAATATAGGAAATTAATTGGTTTACAGTTTGTTTGGTTAAACCGTATACTTCTCCTGTGTGTTCTGATTTAAATTAGTTGTATTTTAACTTCGGTCTATGCTAAAACCAAATCAAATTGTCATTTTCTTATTGGTTTATGTTGCATTCATTAAGAAAGGAATTGAAACATACTCCAATTCATTTACTCTAACCACTTAGCTCTGAAAGGATATTTTGCCCTTCCAATTGTAAGATTATAGAACACATAAATTTTTTATGACCTCTGTACATGAGCGGGACATTGAGTAGCAGAGTAGATCAATCTTGGGGAAAAAAAGTAAACTAAATGAAACTAGTTTGCTTTCTAGGCACTTCAAAAGAAATTATTAAAATAAGCATGAGGTGTTGAAGGTTGCACTTGTAAATTGCATTACATTCTTGATAAAAGGTGCACAGGTTTTTCATTTATATGCCCTAAAGCAGCCTGTGATTCTCCTTAAGTTGTTTTGTTTTCTTCCGTGGCAAAGTCAAATTTCTTTTCAAGAGATTTTTCATGAGATAGCCCCTGATTATAACAGAAACATGCAGTGTCTTGCTTCTCTAAATTTAAGTTCTGTTTGAAAGCGTTATTGCTTTCCTCAAGTTGCAGAGCAGGTTTAAAGAGAACAATAGTCTCTAAAAATAAACATAATATATAACAGTCTCTCAGGCAATGTCAAATGCAATGGAAAAAGAGTGATGAGAGTTCTCCAACACGAGTTTTAATGAACCTTTTTTCTCTCTTGTGTCAGTGCAAGTATCATTTATTTTTAAAGCAATCGGTCATAGCTTTCTGTTAAAATGATGGCCTTTTGACTGATTTTGTTGAAGTGCAGAACAATAAAGAATAATAATATTCCCAAGCTGGAAGTCAGTAATGAACAAAATTTGAAGTCAGCTAAAATGAAGTACTGTATGAACTTAGCTGTAAAGTATATGGTATATAAGTCTTCAGCACAGGACGTAAGCCAACCACTAACTGACAAGGATTAGGAAGAAATAATTTTCCCTGTGGGCATGTTATTCCTTAATCATCCATCACAGGAACTCAAACAACAAACAACAAAAAAATGCTCAGTAACACCTCATACTAGCCAGGGCTGGAGAGGGGCTGATGAAACCGATGTAGAAACAGATTTATCCAATGCAGAAGTTTATATTTTGTAAATATACTGTGATTATTTATTGCAAATATAGTGAAAAAAGGCAAATACTTACAATCAAAAGCTAACCAATGTTTGATAAATAAAAAAACTACGTAGTAAAATAAGTAGTAGTAATTTTTCCCTAATTCTTAATACCACCCAGACTTTTAAAATGACTCTCTATAAAAAGTGGGGAACTTTCCTTGGGAAACCACTGCTTCAGAGGAATTCCAAAACACAGGCATGTTGCTATCTGAAGAAATTCAGTCAGAGCAGGTACCATCAGAGGACTTAAGAAACAAAAGTACACCAAGCCCACTAGAGCACCTTTCCTAACTGCAAAATCCTTTTGCTCTAAATATGATCCCCCACTATTAAATGCCTTGTCTTTCCATAATTCCCTAATGCTTGAGTGTATAACTGATTACCATATCACAGAAGGTGTTTGAAATTAGCTGCTTTTGTAAGAACAAGACTGATTCATGGCTTCTAATAGCTCAGGGCCTGGTCTAACAAAACAAAAAAAAACCAAACCAAAAAAAACCAAACCCAAAAAAAACCAAACCCAAAAAACCAAACCAAAACAAAACATGATGGAATTGCACCCATAAATGAGTACAGTGAAAGCCCCCATACTGATAAAAGACACTTGAAGAGATCACTCAAGGCTGAAGCATCCAGCAAAGTTTATAGTGACAACAAATTTTTTGGATACATATGAAAAACTCCCATGAATTGCTCTATGATGGTTTCAAGCAGCACCTTAACTGGTGACAATTCACTGCCTGGAAAGAAAACTTTATCATATACATGGTCTTTCTGTATAGGTTGTGACACCACAAGATCACTGGCTCCTAGAGTGAGGGCAGGCACTGTCCTATGCAATTTTGACTTGAAGAGGAAAGCCATTAGATGACAACAGGACAGTGGTTGTTCCTCAGACTTAAATTTTATTCCCCCATTTCAGCTAACAGCGCATGAACTGAATCAGAAAAATTCCAAGACAGACAGAAAGAAGCTCCAAACCAGGAGCTGCCAAAGCTTTGCCTTGAAAACACGTGAGTCTGGTAAACTATCAGTGCTGCTAAAAACTGATATACTACAGCCAGATTCCTCATCCTTGTTCTCCCGTAATATTACTCCACAGAAAAACAACACAAGTAAATTTGGTAGCAAAGTTCAAATGATACCTCTTTTTTTTATATATTTATTTGGCTGCTTAGGAGGAAGAGAGAAATGGACAGTTTTCCACAACAGAAGTAGTTCAGATTGATTGCTTGGGGAACCTTGAAGATTTAATGTAAGACTGAAAAATACTTAAGTGTGTCACTAATCTGGGTGAAAAACCTCTCTAACTTCTCTGTCAGAGAAATTTCCCTCTCATGGAGGAATAGTACAAGAATGACACCATGCAGCCAGAGGTGTAAGATAATCACAGCTATCTTATGCTAGCAAAAAAGGCACATAAGTAGCCATCTTCCCACAGTATCTACCAGAGAGCAAAGAGCCTTCAAGAAACCATTGTAAGTTAAAGATGAGCAGTAACATCAGTGACACAATAATTATTAGTCATCTAGTTCTTAAGTATCTCTCTACATCTGCAATCAAAAACTGCTTCCAAGAGGAAGTTTTCCTAGCTGCACCTTAAAAATAAGTAAAGCTAATCACAGAGAGACAAAGTGATAAGCTAGACATCACAGAGGGACTGAAGGAACATGAAGATAGCCCTAGTTGCCTAGGGACAGACGAGTACTTGGTCATTCACACCACTTCCTAGCAAGAAATGGATCTGACATTTGGAAAAAGGCACATACCTTATACCAGTTCAGCTTCCCAGGAAGAATACTGCTTATTCTCATTTCATAACCTTTACATAAACAAAATTATCCACAAATACTTCATGTCAGACTTTAATCATTCTGCAATGTAGTTATACTTCTTCAACACAGTCTTCTACTATTAATTTTCATGCAAAATAATGATAAGCAGACATGACATGGTGTTGGCAAGCCTCGAGCCTGTAAAATCTCTATTGCAGTTTTCTGTTATGCAATTGTTTGTTGCCATATTTTCTAACCTTGGAAATAAGCAGGGCTTTTCATACTGTACAATGCTTTCCTTTGAGAATGAATACAATATGAGCACAGTAATTGTTTGTTTCTATCTGTAGGCTATCTAGGCAGAATGTGAGGGAGTTTGGAGGCGGGAGGGCAGGGGGTCATGTTAATATATACGCCAAAAAAAGTCTACTGCTATAAAAATTATACCTTTTTCCTATCTGTTTGAAAGTCTAAATAATCCTTGTTTAGAGTTCAAATCAAATTCATAAACCAACAAGAGTTCAGTCAAATTTTGTTTGCAAAAAAAATTAAAAATCACATCCACGAAACCACTTGGAAGAAAGGCTGTTGTTCAAATACCCTCTGTGGATGAGTTACAACGAATATCATGTCTTAATTATATTTAAAACTCAATAAACCACATGTTAACTTTATTTCATTAGGAACATGAATTCTGCTTTAAACTTTCCTTGGATTGACTTTCAAAAATTTATTGTTTCCCCTAAGTTATGTATTTATTATTTCTATTACATTCTTATGCTTTGTTTTCTTTTTCAGACTGGAAGGTTTTGGGTTCATACTTTTTATTCTGTTTACTTATAAAGTAAGTTCATACTTTTCATTCTGTTTACTTACAAAGTGCCAAATAAATTGTTGACATTTAACATTATCTACGTCAGGGTGAACACAGGATATGCAGAACTGTTAGCAACCATCAGATCAAAACTACAGGTTTTTTAAGTCTTCACAAATATGGCTTTAGTGTGTAAAAGCTTTTCAAAACCAGTTATGTTGGTAGATTAATGCTACTTGATCTTATTTTAAAATCTGTTCGAGCTGATACTTACATAAGCTATTAAGTTAACTGCCATACTAACGGATTTCCTTTATCCACAGAAAAGACTCAAAGACATCAGCGGTTCGCACTTCCCCCTCAGCCACTGCTTTGAAATATCACTTGTAGGGATGAGAAAAGGGTTTGGGGGTCAACGCCTCCCAAGCCTTGGCCTCCTGACAGATTTTCTTCAGATGACTTGTGATGTTGCCTAGGGTTTGGCAATAGCCATTATTACTGGGGCACTTCATTGTGTACACCAGTTTTCAAAACGTGTTTCGAAAACAGCAGGGAGAAGGAAGATTTGAGAGGTTGCTCAGAGCACAAAAGAGGACATGAAAGAAGGCACAAAGGTTGATGCTGGAAACAAGTCAAAAGAAACTGTCTGACAGATGGCATCTCAGAAAGGAAGGACTCTATGGTAAGATTCAGATATGAAAGTCAGTCCAGATGGTGACTGACAGCATTGATTACAAAACTCAGTTCCCACTGAAGGCAACAGAAGCTTTACCCCAGTAATGAGGATGGCAGCAGTGAAGACTACTTCTTCAACATCCTGTTGTTTTGCTATGAAATACTCTGGAAACACTTGCATAATTCTAAAATTAAAGCCCCGACGCCTGGTCAACAGTATAGCTGGAAGTGTCTCACTGTAGCTAGGACTACATAGCAGGCACATATTTAGGAAAGAGAGAAATAAAACAAATTTCTGCATTATCAGAACAACATATTTCTATATTACAAAGCAAATTTTCTACATTTTACATATGGAAAAGTTCAGTGCAGGATCTGGGTTTAGAAATAAGCATGCATTGCTCTGCGGAGACCTTACTGTGGCATTCCAGTATATAAAAGGGAGCTTATAAAAAAAGAGAGGTTTTGGTTTGGTTTCGGGTTTTTTTACCATTGCCTGTAGTGTCAGAAGGGGCAACAGTTTTAAACTGAGACAGAATAGATTTATTTCAACTTAGAAGACTTCAACACTGGATGTGTTCAAGACCAGGCTGGATGGGGCTTTGAGCAACCTGGTCTGGTAGGTGGCCCTGCCTATGGCAGGGGGGTTGGAATGAAATGATCTTTAAGGTCCTTCCAACACAAACCATTCTATGATTGTACATAAGAAAGACTGTTTGTTTTTTTTTTAGGATGAGGGCATTGAGACACCAGAAGGAGTTGTCCACAGATGCTGCAGATGCCCCGTCATTCAAAGCGTTTGAGGCCAGGCTGGAAGGGGCATTGAGCAACCTGATCTAGTGACAGATGTCCCTGTCCACGGCATAGAGGATGGACTAGATGATCCTTATGGTCCCTTACAGCCCAACTCATTCTATGATTCTAAAACTAAATTCCAGGAGAGTTCTTTAAAAACCACCTTTTCCAGCTTAGATGTACTGCTTTGCATCAGCAATTTCATGTTATCCTATCCACTTAATATAAATTAAATT
>WUAM01000431.1:15969867-15999779 GCA_024336885.1 Actenoides hombroni
TATATATTTTTTTTTTTTTTAAATACCCAGCTTACTGTGTGTTTCTAAACATTGTTTTGCCTCCAAATAGTCAGAGGCAGCACCAGGTGCTGGAACATCAGTAACTTAACTTAAGAGCTGATAGTCCTTAGAAAACACTGAAATGTACATGGGGAAAGCCAATAACATCCTCTGCTGCTGTAATGTGAATCAATAAGCATTCTGTCCTGTTCTTTCACTTCAGAGTTAGAGCTCTTGAAAACATATCTGGTTTGAAGTGTTTCCTTAAAGTGAGAACAAGAACTGTTTCATTTTAGCTACAGCAATGCAGAGTAAATGGGAGGTGAATCAGGCTACAGGCAATAAACCACTACTCGTTCATGTGGATTGACAAAATTATTGTTTAAAAAAAGCTAAGATTCCAAAACAGAAATGTTCCATTGTAATCCCCAGTCTTAGCAAATGTAAGTTAGAATTCCCCCACCCTCCCACTATTATTTAGAGGAAACATTATTTATAACTAGGATATAGAGGTCCTTCCACACCTTGGGGAGATAATTTTAGTCACTTAATATGATATCATTCCATGTTCAAGGATAAAAAATAGCTAAGAATAGAGACAAATGGATTTTCAAAAACTTTAATCCTGAAGTTAATGACAAATTTAAGAATAACTGATATTAAGAGCTCTTCATGAGGTGATTGATGAAGTCTGTCAAGTAGTAAATCCTGATTTCTCTAGAACTTTTTCCAGGTACATGCATCAGCAATTTTATATACACTAGAAGAGAGAAAAAATTTAGGAATAAGCTTTCTGCTGAATTACAGATTCTACTCAATGCAAAAAAAAATAATCAGAATGGATTCCTTGAAAACAAAACAAACAAAAAAAAAAAAACCCACACCAAAAAAAAAAAAAAAAAACCAAACCACAAAAACCCAACACATGAATACATTAAGGCAACTTTAAAGATTTGTAATAGAAAAATAGAAAATAGAAAAATCCCTAAAATCTTTTTAAACAAAGTTCAATGATGTGCTCCATTTCAATGTATATAAGGGCTTGTGTTGAGCCGAAAGTTAATTTTATTTTTCAGTTTTTCCTTTTGTCCATCAGAAAGGCCATTGGCCTTCTCCTCTTCCTCACCTGTGTTCCCACACACACACTTAGTTGAGCAGTGTTTTTCACTTGTGTCCTTCCCACGCTTTAAATGACCTTGACACATCATGAATGTAGATGTATAATATTGGAGCTAATTCATCGGATACATGTTCCTGACCTGAAGAGCATACAACAGGCATGTGAAAATATATCATACAAAGCATTTATCAAGAAAAAGATTCGCTATAGTTTGAACACCTTAGCAGTAGGAAGGAATTTTGGAAATTCCTATATAATCTTCAAGCTCGTGTTCTCAAAATACCACACCTGAGTTAGTTAAATGCTTTTGAGCCTTTGGAAAGCCACCAGGAGCAGTTTACATTAATGGTATTAAGCATAATTTATGTGTTTCAAGCTTTTCAACACCATCTGGCAAATAAGGGTAAGACTGAAGACAGTATCAGCCTACATGCATAGGAATTAATCTTGCATCTCAGGCTACTTCTATATCATGACATCTCCGGCTACTTCACAATGAAATGCCTCTTTTCGGATGACATTTATGTATAAGAACAAGCTAAATTTTCATCTCTTTCTTTCAGGTCTCATACCACGGCATTCTGCTTGCGAAGTACTTCCTTGCCAAGATAGCAGTTCCCATCTGTCATTCACTCTTCATGTTCCTCGGTGGAGTTAAAAAGCCTGACAGTTCCCATGAATAACAATGACATATACTCTTATATCTTGCAAAGAGGCATGAGTTTTATTGAGGAAAGGGTCAGGGGGAACCCACAGTGTTTAAAGAGTTTTCTGAGGACTGCTTAAGTCTGGTTTTGAGTGAAGCTGGAACAGCCATTGCTTATATCTGTTATCGTGTAATTGCTGACTTAGGTCACGGCAACTAAGGACCTGTCTTCACTATGAACACAGATCTGTTTTGAAACCAACATCCCGTGCTTTTATGAGAAAGATTCTTCTGTATTTTGCAACAGCTCTTGCTTAGCTGGGGTTCCAAAAGCTTTTAATACACAGTTGTTGACCATGTTTATGCATCTGCAATTAAAAAGCTGATTAAGCACACCCGTTTGAACAACTTCTTGAAGAGTATCCTAAAATCATAGCAGGAAAGCATGTTTTGGAGGAGATGCTCATAAGCACCATGTAGGAAACATGTTTTTACTGATATGAGTGGTTTTCATGGTAGGTCTAGCAAACAAAATTGCAAAAATATAGTAATAGAGGCATATCTAAACTATTTAATTTTCAGAAAGATTGCACCTATCTCTTTGGTAATAGGTTTATTTTGTTAGTGCAGAAGACAATGAGAAAAAATCCTCAAGAATGAAAAGGGCCTCAGTCAAGCTTACCTAGTTTCTGTGATCAATAACACAGCACTGCTTCAGTCTTTGGTCAACTCGTGTTAATCAAAACATTATTCCTAGCACAAGCTAATTCAAACTTCAGTCTGAAAAATTTCCTCTGGTCTCTTGACGTTCTGTACAGAGAAAAAAGTTAACCCATATCCCATATTAAATATTAGTATTAAAAGAAAGGGATGCCATCTGCAAATAGACTTGTATTTATAAGCACTTTTCATTATTGCCATGAGTTATTTGGTTTTTTTGTTTTTCCTTCAGCTCTATTCTTGAACTTCTGACTGTACTCAATCAAGTTGACTGAGAAATATACGTATGTCTTTAGGGAGTATGCACTATTTCAGATTATAATTTAGATATATGTTCTGTTTTTAAAAAAATAAATCTATCTTTACTGTGTAAAATTCAGCTCTTGTAGAGGCTGGTCAAGCATTGGTCTTGAGGAAAAATGCTATTGAATAATATGTTAGTGATCTTCGCACAAAAGTAGTTGTATGTTAACGACATTTTGAGAGTCATCGGCAATAAAGGAGAAGATTAGAATGTTATATAGGAACTGCTAGATGACCTTGAGGGCTAGAATAATAAAAGTGAAACTGAGTTCAGAATAGTCTGGGACAAGATCATATACAAAATGTCCAGGAAAAAAAATAATATATTGGGAATTAAATTTTAACTAATAAACTAAAAGTCCATCAAATATTATGAAAAGGCAACTGAATTTGTTTTAAAAGAGTCTTACTAACTTTATGATTAGGAAAATGCATTTTGGCTACGTGCAGTAGCAGATACCTCACTTGATAGATCCAAGGGTCCCTTCTAGACTGAGGAGCTCGTCTGACTTGTTTAACCCACTTGACTAATGCTTCCTCTTTTCTTAATGAATGTTATGAAGAAGTCTGAAACTCTCAAAATCGTGTATTCCCCTCCTTCATAAGGGCCAGGAGCATTGTCTTATCTAGATTACCAATTGTCTACTTCTTTCAAGACTAAGTAATTCAAAACAGGATCCTTTAGAAAATGCTTACGAATCAAAGCACTGATGGCTTAGTCTCTTTGACAAGTCAGCTGCTGAAGGAAAAGAACAAGAAGATGAAACAGACAATGTACAGAAAGAGAAATATTGTTTCTGCCCACTGAAACTTTATTGCAGCCAAGCTGGAATTGGGTCAGAGTTCCTTTTAAGGGAAGCGCTAAAACTGTTTCTATGTATTGGGTTACCCACTTATGTACTGAGTCACATAAGCCAACTATTTTTTCCTCTATCTGATTCGTGATAAAGGTCCGAAAATGGAAGACAAAATGAGTCTTAAGATTTTATTGTTGTTTTCTGCCTATTTTTGAAGAGTTCAAGCTGTGTATACAATCCAAGTAGTTCTGGTTACTGTGATTGTATAAGGATGTTGATGATAAGGTGAAAAATGTCAAAGTTTCTCAGTAAATATCATGATAAGTTCAAACACATGAAAATTCTACTTTTGCAGGAAATCGACCCCATAAAGTTCATGGTTTACCAAGGTATCAGATGCTGGTTCTTCCCAGCTGGAATACCTGGTATTACACATGACCAAAGCTCCATGGAAGATCACCAGAATTTTACATGCCAGTAAGTTCCAGAAATCTATCTGTCAGAAAGCCTACCTTAGAAAGAAGGTGCCTGAAGTAAGGCAGAATTAGACATTGCACACATTTATTTTATTAATATGAATCAGTCACAGAATGTTTAAAATTCTGAAAAATGAAAATTGATAAAGTGACTCCTTAAGATGTCACTAATATTTTGGAACAGAAGAATCTATTTCAAAATATGGTGACACTGAGCAGACTTGGTTAGTCATCCTCTCTCATTAGTCTACACATAGCAATCTGTATCAGGTAGAAGGATTGAAGAATCTTCCTGATATACACAAAACATGCCTTAAAACTAAAACCTGCTATTTCTACTACCTGTGTGGAATATTAGGAGTATTATGTGATGTGCATGATCATTTTGTTACATTTCAAACTGCATTTAGCTTCTTTTTGAACATGTTGTTATTGCAGGTATGTGAGGCAGGATTTATCCCCTTTTTCAAAAACAGCAGGAGAACTTAAAAGCTGAGGCTAATGCAGAAATTACACAGTATGAAACATGAAATAAATGGTTTATTGCAGTTTTCAAGATAGAAACAACACTGAAAAACTTCACCAAAGCAGATCAAAATTTTGCAGTTTTGAGATATGTACCAAGAAGGCACATTTTTATGACTACCAGAAGTTCATAAGCATAGGAAAAAATGATGAAGCTAAAGAACCTGAGAAAGTAGGAGTTGTTTGATGAAAAGAAATGTAATAATCCAGCTTTTCCAGTGAGAATCTAAAAGAATTTTTTGTCATGCTTTTATTTCTAAATAGTCTCAAAAATGTATTAACTTGTGAATTATTATTTTTTTTGATGCCTTAGTAATCTTTATACTCTTTCTAACTATTTCTCAATAAAACATCATGTGCTTTTAAAATGTCTTATGACTGTCTGAAGTTATATTACAAATAGGTAGGCTAGAAATAGTAATATAAATATTTTTAAGTTTAAGGTTTCTGTTGTATGATGAGTGTCAACAGTGCAGTTGCAGTTACAATTGGTAGCTCCATGGTGGAGCCAAAAGCATAAGCTTAACACTTACTGCTGAGAGAGAAACGTAATGTAAGTGTGAGAGCATCAGCTTCCTACAGGAATGCTTTGTTCCAGCATACCTTACATAGCAGCGATTTCTTAGACCTAACTGCAATTGAAGAAGTGTCTCAAGAAGTCTGTTTCATTAACTGAAATTGCTAGTTGTTTATGTAGAGCGTCAGTCATTTTCATTGCTGCTGAATGTAGATTATATCATAGGTATACCACAGCAAGGGGGAAATTCCCATTTCAGAAAGGAAATCATACAAACAAAGCCATTCCACAAAGATTTCAGCTTATAATCAAGTGTCTTAGGCACAATCAGCATCTTTGATTTTAGATAAATACTTTTATATGCCAATGAAAAATCTCATTCAGTATAAAGCATCTTAACTGAGATGAAGTACATAAATCACTCCTTTGTTAAACTATCACTCCAAAATTAGTTTCATAAGGCAAAGACTATCCTTCCCTATTCACAAACATATTCTGAATTGCAAAGCACCATATACAACACTTTTTTGTGAAGCCTTAATCTCATTTCCAAAAGTGAAAGCTGTTCTGCTCTTTATTTTTTTATTTTTTTTAAGCATTAAAAATGTTAATGCTCAGCTACACATCAAAATAATAGGAGTAAAAAATAATGATGTAAAATAAGTACAATTCTAGGGTATTTTGACCTAGATAGGTACTTCTCTTTCATTAAAAAAAACAACCAACCAAACAAAAAAAAGCATAAAAACTGAAGCTGTGAGTAAAGCTTGATGCTGCTTCTCATGTCCTGTCAGGCTAGGTCATTCTTAGAAGCAAAGAGAATGGATGCTTCCTAATACATCTCTTCTTGTCACACTGGGGATGCTCAAAAGAAAAAACCCTGCCAGTTTACTACTTTGCTCGTGAATTTGTGGAAACTGTTCAAATGCCAAGTTACTACTCTGGAAGAACCACTGAGTGTCATAGACAGTCCAGCCTATTTGATGCAGGCCAAGCATAGGATAACAGTCTCCTAAGCCAATTAAGTGTGATATGCTTGAGAGAGGGGGCTTCTTGCTATTGCATATGGCAGGAAAATTTTATGGGTTTGTGAACCTTCACTTTGAAACCTTCTAAAAATCATGTTATTAGAATAACTCACATCTAATTACAGTGGTTGTTTCTTGTTACAGGTTGTTTCTTGTCCTAAAGCAAGCAAAGAGCACTCGGAGTTGAGGAGCCCAGGTTTCTATTCCTAGTTATGGCTGGAGAAGATTCCTTTGAAGTTGCACAAGTTTTCCCTGGCTGATGTAAAGAATTAACAGCATCCTCCCAGGTTTCTACAGTATCTTTGCTTGTAACCAGCACGCTACAAAACAAATTTCTTCCTCATTTAAGAGTGGTAACAGGATGTCACTTCTACAAATTTCTGGAAGTATAATTTTCAGGACTGTGCCCTTCTAAAATACTTTTAAAGGCAAAAGACCTACAAAAATGTGTGAAGTGTTCATTTGTATGCATGCGAGTCATTCAGTATATTAGCAATTAAGGGGACTACCAAATTTTTTGCAACTGGCATGCACATCCTGTACTCATCTTAGAAGGGGTACTTCTTATTCAGAGGTAGATAATATAGAATACTAACAGAGTACATTTTCATACATAGCTGTTGGCCTATCATTCTCAATCCACCTCCATTTATTTTAACCATTCATCTAAACACAAGGGAAAACTAGCTATTGAAATATACATTGAGAGTTAGAAGTGAATTTCCATTTGCCTTAGTGTTAGAGGTTAAGTAAGCTCTGAAGTAAGAATCAATCTTGAGAAGTACTGTTTGAACTAAAACATACCTTTCTAATTTGTAAGCTCTTCAGTTAAGAGATGTGTCTGCTTACACTGTATTTCAGAGACTGATGAAAAAGCGCTTCCAGCATTAGTATAGCTAAGTTGAGAGTGAAGGCTCTCAGTATTAAGTAGAAGATATTGTGTCATTTACCTGAAGCAAAAGTAAAAATGCAACAGTAAATTGCATGGAATTATGAAAATATAAACTGCTTCTAATGACATTCTTTGCCATCAGAGTCTTACTTCAATAGTGGAAGATTTCAGGATATTAACAAAGTTCTAGAGCTGTTCTTGATGCACAATTTGTGAGTGCTGCAGACATAATACTATTGGCATAGCTAGTGCAAAGTGGAAGATTTGCTTTTGCAAAACAGAGTGCAACATCCCCATAAGGGAGGAGGTTAGACAATGAGAACAGGCTGCATCTCCACTGATGATGATAACGAGCTAATGATTTCAGAGACTATCTGGACATCAAGAAGGCTGTTGCATTAGCAACAGGGAGAAAAGGGTGCTGAGATGACAACTGTCATGCAAACTCCTACTCATCATACTGTAAACAAGTTCACCTGAGCTGACAAGGAATATAAAACTGCTTATATAACCAATGCCAGTTTTGCTAAGGAAAACAATTGTTATGACTCACGAGAAGAGCAAAAGAATTGCCTGATACCTGGTGGAACAAGTCAGATTATTGCAATGTACAAACGAACACCACACTGATAGGAGGACAAAAAAGAAAGACAAAAAAAAAAAAAGGGGGGGGGGGGGGAGGAGGGAAGATGGAGGAGTCATATATGTACTCAGTCTCTATACTTCAAATTTGTAACCAAATCCAGTGCTAATGTTGCAGAACCTTAATGCATGTGAATCACAAATAAATAATTTTTTTAAATCCAACATTTATGAAACCGTGGTAATGAAGAAAGATCATACAAATATTTGAAAAGTTATTTAAAAGACACATTAAGACAAGGGTCATTCTTGAGTATTTTTTGAATTTGCATAAAGAAAACAAGGATTTTGGGCAATAGAGTTTGATTAAAGCATATAGGATACCAAACAGTAGAATAATCACAATGCTAGATGAAGAAGATAACTTGCGGGCTCAAAAGACACTGCTTTTAATTGCAATTCTAATTTAATTTGGATGTCATTATGTTGAATAAAGAACTGGACATTTCTTCAGAACACACAGACCAGTAATAATAATGCCGCCGTAGCTCTGATTCCTTCATTAAAAAAACACCACAGAAAACAAAGAACATAGTCCCAGCCACTAAGTATTGTGTTAGTACATAAATCTCCAAAGGAGTGATTTTTCTCCAAAATGAAGGCCATCATAAGCAAAACAGGTTAAAAAACAACGTTTAAAGAGAAAATTGTCAAAGAAATTAGTAAATTCATTAAAAATAAGATGTCTGCTAAAGAGAAAGAGTCATGGAGTAGTAATTCTATTCTCAAGGTGAGAATTACATCCACCTTCAAGATTACAAACGCATCCTGTTTCAGGGCAATGTGAGGACAGTACTTAACAGTATAAGGAAGCAGCAAAAGGGAAGCAGAAAAAAATATAAACTGAAAATTTGTGTCATGTAGAAATCTGATAAAGGAAGTTAAAGGCATTGTGGAAATTGCATGGTAGAAGGGGCCTACAGAAAGCTGAAGTATTACCAGGTCAAAAGTATTGCTGAGTAATTAGATGCATATTCTGATGGAATATGGATTTATCCAGGAGTATATTTGGATTTAGTACAAGGTATCTCGACAAAAGGTAAGGACCAGTTACTATAGAGGTCAGGCTAAATGTCCCCATAATACCTGCAATCAGTGAAACTTTGAATAATACCATTGCAACAGCCTCTTCTCATGGCATGCTTACTAAAGGAGATGAATCCCTGGCTGTATGCCCTGGGTCTGCTTCATGTTGTTAATCTTTTTGTAATTTCCCTTAGATAATATATTGACTAAATAGCCTCAGTCTCAGAATATTTCTTTTCACCTTTATATCTCTACAAAGTATCTACAGCTTTTCTCTGTGCTGGTAAAAAAAAAAAAAAAAAAAAACCACTTTTATTTAATATTTCAATGTTCCCAGTGTCTCTGCCTCTCAGTTTTCTCAAATCTGAGGTAGCAGTGAGATCCTTTGGAGAGAAACTGCAAATTTGCAGAAGGCTTTTAAAATCCTTCCACCACAGTAACTGGGAAACTGCATTGCAGGAATTTTAGTTATTTATAATTATTTTTATTTCTTCAGATCTAATCACTCTTCAGAAATAGATATTTCTATGAAAAATAAATTAATTGAAAAATGAAGTTTCCTTTTCCTTACATATCTTTCTGCACTAAGTGCCTTAGCAGCACTTCTAGTTTGATCAGTAAGAATGAAAACAAAAATGTTTATTTCATGCAGTTTTATCTATGCTATTGAATATAGGAAAATGTCAGGAAACCAAATAATAGTAAGAAAAAAATAAATCACAGTTTGTGTCTAAAACATGACATTTCTGTCTGGAAAAAAACATCATGTCATGAGCTGATAATGCTGAAATTAAATTAAAGGCTAATTCTTGGTAAAAAAGCCTAGGGCAGCAATGAAATACTTTGCTGATAATCTGTTGTGAAGCTGGAACAACCAGTCTCAATTTAAGAATGCCATGGTGATGGGGGGAATCTAATGGGTCACCTGCATTAATACATTTTGAACTTCAAAGCACACAGTTTGATGCTCTTTCCCAATGTGGAAGCTGCACTGGGGATTTGTAGACACTGAATCCAGGCAGGAAAGAAACTAAAGCGGAAATTACAATAGTAAAAATAATAAGAACTCTTCATTATTGTAAATTGCCTATTATAAGTGTATGTGTTATGACCACTATCCAGACCTGACTGGGACTCTTGGGAACTGTGACCAGTAAGGGTACTCACAGGAAAGATCACATGACAGCGTATCCAAAGTGCCTCTTTCTGCTACCAGAACTGTGAAAAAAAAGTGCGTATCAAGCTTACTGCCATTCCCTTTGACAGTTAAACAACAGGCTACCCTATAAAATTATGTAAAGCATATACATATGTTAGTTATAAGCATAAAATATATGTTAGTTGCTACTTTATGCCATCTATAAAATTTCTTCGTATCTAGTCCTTCAAGTCACAAAACATTTTCTTGATTCTTCTTTGGACTTCACTCAAATTTAAACTCTCCTTCAGGGCTATCAGATGAGCTGCCCAGAAGAAGCTCAATGGAGCTTGAAATACAGCAGGTGCTGAATGGATGCTCTCCCTTGCCAGCAGCTGTAGCATGTAGCAAACTAGCCTTTATTGGCTTCTAGGGCAGTGAATCTGCCCTAGTTTTTCACCACAGCCTCAGGGAAGCTGCTGATCATTTAGATTTAAGCTTATTGGAAGTTGTAAATGCATCTCACTGCAGCTACCTGTAGCTTTTCTAAAAGATAAAACTGGCAAGTGGACTCAGAAATCTGACTCATTCTCAATAATTTGCATTTAACCAGTCTGCTATTTGATACAAAAGATCTTTGTTAAAAACACATCCACAGACTTTGGAGTAAAATATAGATGAATAATTGATCAGACTTAGAAGCTGCTTGCAAAAAATATTTTCTGTAGATAATAAAGTGTCCAAACATTTAGGGTATATTAATATTTTATATAACCTAAGAAAACAAGGTATTACAGCTTTAGCATTCCAGCAAAGAAATTTAGTCCCTGACTGTTAAAGTATTTCTCTCAAACTATTTTGTTTCTTGTCCTTTCTCAGAGTGCTCTAGAGATATGTAATTATATTTCTTTGTGAGAGAGAGACAGATAAACAAGCTACCATAAAATGCATCCAGTTACTCTCTTTTTGTTTTATATACATGGAAATTTAAAATTTATTTAGATAGGAATATTTTCTAAGGGATATTCCTGTTTGCCTATATGCAGTCCACTGCCAATGTGAAGTAGAAATTTATCTTAAAATACCTTGAACGTGACAGCATTTGCTCCCAAGCAATTCTTAAAACTGCCTATTCATTTACACAAATTTGAATCAAGAATGGTTTGGCTTGGAAGGGACCTTAAAGATCACCTGGTTAGTTCCAGCTCCCCTGTCATTTGGAAAAATAATCCAAAGGATGACCAAAATTAAAATTTAAAAATTTAAATTTAAAAATAGCAGACTTGACCTAAATTGCTATTTCATTTGCTGTTGAAAGCATTGACTTGGGAAACATGTGGTGTAGATGTGGACAGTTTAATATATGATGATTTATGTATCTACTTTTCAGGACTGACAGGATTATTCCTATGAGTAAACTTTAATTATAATTAAGTATAATAAAATTTATCCATAATCTGGATGGATTCTTTCAGAGCACTGGGAAACAAAGAAAAACAAAAGGAAGATAGCACACCAGTAAAATAAGAGAGCAAATTAGTCCCATACTGAAAGATTCAACCAATTTTCCACAGTCAAATCTAGCATTTCAAAAAGAAAATATTTAGCATTCAGAAGTCACTGGCTTAACAAATTTTGAACAAGTTTGAACTTTTTTTTACCTACTTTACTTGTAGGAATACTTTTAGTGGTGCAATTTACATTCCTTTAATTCCATAACTTAATGTGCCAGTGCACTGATATGTCTAAAGGAGCGTCTCAAATACAAAACTGGTAAAGACCAGAAAGGCTTCAGAAGCAGGCTTAATACATCTTACTGACAGAGGTCATTTCTATTAATATAATATCTTAATAACTATGTCCTCAGAATGGCACAGAGCCTTGTATGTTTGCTTTTCTTATGAACCTTAGGATTGAAAGTTGTTTATAAAAAGGATAAAAACATGACACATGGTTATAAAAAGGCATACTGCATATATTAAGATTGATCTTTTACTTCAGCACACATACTTCTAAAACATCCCTATTCCATTAGGCTTAAGGTGAAAGTCAAAATTCACAATAAAACCTATTCTTTTCATATTTCTAGAGCAGCTCCCACTAATGGATAATGATTATCAGGAAGAGTATATGAAAGATTGGAAACCATCAACTCTTACCGTTCTGGTCTTGAATTATGATGACCATAGTAAATAGCATTACGTGTGTCTGAAAAATCCCACTGCTCCACAGGTGTTGAGCCCTAGACTAATGCCTACCATTTTGTAGTTACTAGAACTCAGTCAAAGGCATTAACTGGTCCATGCCCATGACCTTCTCCCACATCCACAGAGTACACCATGGTTTATGACTAACTAATACATTTTTGCTTGTAAATAAAAATGTAATTTCCCCGTCAAATGCAGCCTAACAGAGGAAATGATCCAAATCCAGATTTTTAAAAACTGAAGCATGCTAGGGGCCATGAAAATGATCAGAGGGCTGGAACACCTCTCCTACAAAGGCAGGCTGAGGGAGCTGGGGTTGTTCAACCTGGAGAAGAGAAGGCTCCGGGAAGACCTAATAGTGACCTTCCAGTACCTGAAGGGGAGCTACAAGAAGGTGGGAAAGGGACTGTTTACAAAGGCCTGTAGTGACAGGATGAGGGGCAATGGTTTTAAACTAGCGAAGAGTAGATTTAGGTTGGATGTTAGAAACAAGTTCTTTACTGTAAGCATGGTGGAATACTGTAACAGGTTGCCCAGGGAGGTAGTTGAGACCCCGTCCCTGGAGATATTCAAGGTAAGGCTCAATGAGGATCCGAGTAGCCTGCTTTAGTTGAGGATGTCTCTTGCTCACTGCAGGGGGGTTGGACTAGATGAACTTTAGAGGTCCCTTCCGGCCCAAACCATTCTATGATTGCATGGTATGTTAAACTACCACATTTCACAGCTGAAGGAGGTAAAGGGAACCTCCAATGTCAGCTCTTAAGTGATACCTAGCTAAGCCTTAATAATTTAGTTCCTTTGATTATCTACTCTTATCCTAAGGACCCTCACTGTAGATTTTACTGCTCTAGTAGTCTTCATTGCATAAAGCTTCTAAATGGTGGGAACTACCTTCTAATTCTCTTTCTTGCTTAGGAAAGGCACAAAAGGCTGAGGACAGGAAACTTACTTCTCCTTTGACCCTTACTTAGCTCCAACTGGCAGGTTCTTCACAGACAGGATATTCCTGTTGTGAATTTCCAAGTTTTATAATTATTTTTTTTGTGGTGCTAATTAATCTAAATCTAAAAATAATTAAAATTAATCTAAAAATAGTACAGACCGTGAGCTGTTTGAGCTTTCCAGACTTCAAAATTATTTCTACATCAAGAATGGAAAATTATTCTGCTTAACTATGTGAATACAAGTTTCAGAAGAAAGAAAAAAAAGAGAGCTCCAATTTACATTAAAAATATGAATGGTACTGCAATTATATATAAACAGTGATATAAAAGCTTTATTTAGTCTGTTGTTAACTGCAGGTGAGCAAGAGTCAGACTAGTTCCGCTGTCATCTGTGGCAGCGCTTAAAAGCTCAGAAAACAACTGGGAAATGACGGCTGAGAGGGTGAGATGTAACACTGACTAAGCAGTGTGATACTTATATAATTCATAAGGAGTGTTTTGATTTATCAAATTGTGATCACCTGTCATAGGGCCATAAGAAAATCATCACCAACAATTAGAATGAACTTTGAAAAGCTGAGGAGCACTGAGACAGAAAACAACAAATAGGCACTAGGATGTGCAGTCACGCTAATTGCCTGACACCAGTACCAGAGGGGTCTTCCGTCTTACACAGGGGCTTCTCCATCCCCCATAGATCTGCAAGTGGACTGGACATTTGGGCCAAATGGAGTATCATCTGCCCCATCCACTCACCTAGCTGACAGAGGTTTGCTAGTCTGTGAAAACAGCCACAACATGCAAGATCAAATTCCCAACTGAGCCCTAAATCCTGTTGTATCCTTGTCACCCCTTGCCATGCAGGTCTACTCTATCCCTTTGGAGAGGACAAACCAGACCACTATGCAAAGTTTTCAAAAGAAGGGGATGCCATAATTTTAGAGAGTGGCAGAATGACTCTTCCTGTTTGCTCTTCTTTTTACCATTGTTTGCTTTTTTTGAACATCGTACACTGAAATGCTGCTTTCTTAGAGAACATTTACTGTAATGCGGATAGCTTTATCTGCTGCAGTCCCATTATCTCTGAATAATAATAGTCAGCTTGGAACTCATCACTGCATAAAGTTCAAGTGTTTTCTTTCTATTACTTCACAGTGCATACTATTATTTTTACTTTACAGTACATAATAATATTTTCATCGGTCATTCCATCACCCAGTCACTCAGTGGGTTTTTTTGTCCCTTTATAATTACACATAGTTAGTCTTTTTTTTTTTTTTTAACTACATTCCCATAATTTTGGTTTAGCAGCAAATCATTTACTCTCACTCAACTCCCTTTCCAGGGTATTTAAGAATACATTAATCAACATGGGTTCAGAGATTCCACTGGGATGCCGGTGTTGATATCCTTTCGCAGAAAACCCACTATTTCTTTTTCTAGCTAGTAAATAGATATTTTAATAATTAAAAGCATGGAAATAACATTAGAGTTTATAGCAGTTAAGAACCCTTTATGGCTAGAATATCACCATATTACACAAATCAGCACAATATACTTTTAAGTATTGCTCATAGCATGCACCTCTATAAACTGTACCTATTCTGTATTTTGTGTCGTCTGTATTTCAGAATAGAAAACAGCCTCCAAGGAAGGAACTTGTGTTTTACTTCCATGATTGTTAGAAATTATATAATAATCACAATTCACTTTGGTTATCTCTACTGACTGTGAGGAAGAGTTAAGTACAATTGACTATTAGTTCAGAAAATCCTTACATGTTTAACTCGCATTAATAATCCCAGTGACTTCATCTGGTTCCTGTTGTGGGACCGAATGCCAAATGGTCCTATCAGGCACAAGATTAAAAATGCATATTTGGTTTTCAGTCCCCAAACAGGAACCAAATGAAGTAATTTGGATTATTAATGTAAATTAAGCATTACACTATAGTGGCACTGCTAAGGTGAATAAAGATCGGGAGAGGAACCACTCTACAACTTAAGCTTTAGCTTAGCCTTAACATAAAGAAAGTTTTTTAAAAGAAAGGGAAATAAAACAGTGAATGATGCTGAGGACCAGAAGCAGAGATTTTTATGTGAAAATTGACACATCTGTTTTATTTTGCTTATGGAAGAGTGACAGAAATTGTGGAGAAAAACAGTAAGGTTAAGGAGAATGAATGCATGGAGAGTGAATCAGAGCACAGCATGCCAGTGCTAAGAGAAATGTTTCATTCTATCTAGCATTGTAGTTGGAAGTCCCCATGTCTAATATATCTTTATATTTGTAGGGAATGTTGCTATTTTGAGAAGTATTGAGAATCTTTGCCTTAGCAGGATCTGATCCTGCAAAATAGGTCAAGACATTATGGATTCTCAAATCCTTCTGTATGTCAAAACCTAGAATAGACCCATCTGTTCCAGTTTTCACCTGTTTAATTTCTTCTACTGCATTCAGCTCTTTTTACAAAGTCTTGTAAAACTTGTAATGGGAAAACAATGGCAAAACATACTTTGAGCATGCCTAGCTTGTTTGATCTTGAACCTAAGTGTTTGAGCAATTATTTCACTAGACTGTGAGGCATACATGTGAGAATTATTTCTCATTCCTCATAAATATGTGGTAACAATGTTAAGCATGAAAATCTCCTACTGTTTTCCAAATATACTTCTCTCATGAACTCTGAAGCAATTTTTGAGTAAGGCAATGATGACTTGGTTGTCCCCTAGCATTCATAATATCATTTAAATGGTGACTTCTGAGTCAAGAACTGACATAAACAAGTATTGTCTATAAAGCATCCTTACTATCAATGCTTCCAATAAAGGATATTTTCAAACAAGAAAACTCACAAACTATGAAAAAAATCCTACTTTTGCTGTTATGTGAAATTAATGGAATATGATTCATTTAAAGCAGTTACTCATTTATTCTGCTTTGCAGGAAATCACTTGGGAGTGTTTGCTGCTTTTAATTTGCCTGGGTTTTGCTCTTCTACAAATCAAATTTGTAATCAAGTCTCTTGTTAGGCAGAATCCTAACAAAACTGGAGTTCGTGGGCAGTTAGGCAGAGATGCTCCAAGCTTTTGTTTCTGCTGGGGTCTGCTGCTTGCTAACAAGATGCCATCAAAGGACAAGAGTGCCTAAGGCTTCTGATGTGACACAAGTAGAAATTATTGGGGCTACAAAGCTCACTGAGCATTGAAACTCTGTGCTTTACGAGCATATTTGAATCTCAGCCATGTAGCTTTATTCCTTTGACTGTTTATTGTTAGGCAGCTGTACTAAAATATCAGCAACACCAAAATCTTTCTTAATATGGATCATAAAGCACTCACACTGATCTTCCCATATTAAGAGGTTGTCAGCATTTCAGAATACAAAATTTGTTTTTTCTCTCTCACAATGATCCTGTAAATTCTTTGTAATTCACTGTAACCACTTGAGTAGTCCTCAATGACTAAGGCTGACTAGTATATACAGGAACTGTAAGATCTAACACCAACTTTACACTTCTCTAAGTGGACCCAGCTTGGTGGTATTATTTGGGGCTTTTTGTTTGTTTGTTTTTCACTTAAAAAGTTGGGGGTTTTTCCTTCTCTCCACATAAAACATGCATTTATGCTGTGAAGTAAATCAGACTGACATGATAGAATTTCTGTTTCTTCTCTGTTCCATTACGCTGTGCTATTCCCCAGACTTCATTCTAGGATTCATTCTAGGATTGTGGGCTCTATTATCTGAACAGACAGAAGAACATCTTCTTCTTGCAGTCTTGGAGATTTGGGCTACAAGAATTAAACACTGAAGACCTTTCTCCACCTCAGGCATTAGGAGATTTTCCCAGATTGAATAAATGCAACTGTAGAGCTCAAACGACTACTGCAGAGCTGCACTCGTTGAGATACAGCAAAAAAACCTTTAACATGAGACACTCTGTTTCCTTTCATGGGTTATTAAAACTAACTTACAGATTACAGATTATAGCTAGTACTTCAGTTTAGTATTTAATTTACAATAACATTTGTATGAAGTGCCATGGGTATTGTCTGCCATTTCAGAGAAGGAATATCAGAGCTAAATACAAATCTAGTGCATAGTACACAGACTCAGCATAACAGAGACATACCTTAGTAATTTGGGAAAATCCTTACTTCTTCCATTTATCTTGAAACCTTGTCACATGAAATTACGAAATCGACCTGAACCAAGTGACAAAAGTCTAAATTAAAGCACAATTTCTAGCTCGTCTTTCTTCACATAAAAGCAATTTGCTATCCTGCCATTTAGGGGGAAAGAGGGGCTTTTGGGAGCTATTGTTTAGGTCTTGAGTACCCTAATAATCATTATGGTTTACAATATTCTCCATTATTCTCTGTAGGCAACTTTATTCTAGTCTTCTGGAACTCCTCAATTCCTCCACAGGCTATGTCTATATCTGGTCTTTGGAGAAATTTCCTTTAATCTTTAAATATCTATTGGTATCAGCTTCTTCAGCTTATGGAAGACCTTTCTTCTTTCCCACTTTAAAAACTGCTTTTTTCCCATTTCTTACCCATGGGCTAGATTTTCCATGTGCCTTTTGAAATTAAGGAACCCAAAGTAATTCTGGGGTCCATTTTTATAGTAAATACATTTTACTATATATGAGTAAATAAGATCAGAATTTTGATTGATCTATTTTTAGGTCAGAAGAGAGGCTCAATTGAACTGATTCATGGATATCTTGTTCCAAGAGTGGTCAATAAAACCATAAATGAGAACATAATCCACAGTGGATAAATGTCAGATGGTATATGATGCAAAGTATAGATTTTTCATATCATATATGACTACTACTCAAAGCAACTCATTGCAGAACTCAAAAAAAACCACAAACAAACAAAACCCAAACAAAATATTTAGTTCTGAACAAGTGCAAGATTTGGATCAAAATACCTCAATGAATTAGTGACTTTGTAACAGTAACCTATATCCTTACAAAAAAACAAACAAACAAAAAAAAAAAACAACAAAAAAAAAGAAGAGATACAATATTAACTCTTCATAGTGCTATTGCTTACATTAAATTAGCAGCAGTATATAAAAATGTGAAGCTTGTAAAAAAAAAAGAAATGAAAATGAGCAGACGAAAAAGTATAATACAGCATGGAAAATAGCTAAATGCATTGCACTTAGACAATCAGAATAAAAATAACACCACACCAAAAGCACAACTAAAAGACCCCTCTCTGAAAAAAAAGGGCCATCTTATTTATAGGTTGTACCATAATTAAATTACACAGGAGGATCTTACAGCAAAAATGTGTCAAAGATAGAGAACGTAGAATTAAACCAGAGCAGGAGAAGCATTACTTTTGTAACATAAATATGAAATCATTAATGAAGAAGACAAAGCAAAGATTTGACCAATATCTTAGTAAATACCCCAAAGCTGTGACTAATTTTACAGACTTATCATAAGCACAGAATCTATCAAATAGAATTTGTATGGGCTTAGCAATGCTGTGCCAAAGATCTGCAATTTCAGGGTCACAGATCCTGTAGCTACAAAGAGGATGTGAAGAATAAGCCATCACAGTACCTTGATGTTCATAGTACAGAAGCATAAGGAAAGCTGATACCACAGCCTTTCTTTACAGGACATAAGTCTAAGGATTCATTTCAGTTAAACATGTAGATCATTTTCAAAACCAAATCAATAGATTGAATATTAATAAATCACACAAATCATGTGATACTTGCTTGATATTTCAATCCAAAATTGCCAGCATGTTAAGTATATTAGTTATCCTTTAAATCAACTTCACTGCCAGAGGAAAGGAAGAACGCTGGTGGAATTTCAGCTTTCTAGAGAAATCTAGGTTATTGTGCAACAATGCACAAAGCACATGGATAAATTTTTAGTGCAGGCTTGAAATAGTACCTTCAAAAAGAACTAGATACAGAAAAAAAAAAGGGGGATGATGCTAACCATTGAGCGGCTTCTATATAAGAACTTATAGGTAGCTATGTATTATCCACCTTCAAAAAGGGATGGCTTGGTGAGAATAGCTTATGAAGTTTCTGGATTAAGTGGAAAAAAAGGAAATAATTCTCTTCACTTTTTCCTACCAAAACACCTGAACTAGGTGACACATGCTTAAACTATCAAGCAACAGATTTAAAATAAGCAAAAGGACATAATAATGGTAAAATTATATAACTTTACCATGGTGTTTGACAGTAGTTGAAATGGGTTAAGAAATAATTAAAGTATAATAAAAGAAAACAGATCAAAAGCTAGTGTATATGATGTGGGACAAAACATAAAAAGTTGATTTTTGAAAAAACTTGGAGGTAATATTAAAGGATCATGCACTTACTCTACCTTTATTTTCAATATGCTTTTCCTCTGCCCTTGTGACTGGCTACCATCAAGTCCAGCCACTAACCTAGTTAGCCAAATTACCACTAAACCATGTCACTAAGCACCAGACCTGCACATCTTGTGAATACCTTCAGAGATGGTCACTCAACCACTTGCCTGGGCATCCTGTTCCAGTGCTTGACAGCCCTTTTAGAGAAGAAATATTTTCTAATGTCCAATCTAAACCTCCTCTGTCATAGCCTGAGGCTACTGAGTCCTGTTGGTGACACCAGGATTGGAGCCAGGTACTGATCAGCTGGGTCTTCCTGTTTCTTCCCTCATTACTCCCTACAACTGGAAGGATAGAAGGAAACACTCCTTGTGCTCTTGGTCCTGTAATTTCCTCAAGGCCCTGAAGTCTCTCTTAACTGCTCTCTGATTTCTTCTTATGACTTTATTGATGCCTACTTGAAAAATAAGTAATGGATAATAACCTGAGGTCTGTATCAGAGTAGGAAGTTTTCTCACCACATCTTAAACTCTAGGGAGGCAGCAGACTTCCCTAAGAAGTGGGTCAAGTCTGCCTACATCTGTTCCCTTCAGAAGGGAGTCACTAAAGACAATGACTCATATTTCTTTCTTTGTGGAAGTAGTTTTGATGCCAGGCAGAATATCTTCATCAATGGCATAAACATTGGCATCAAGTGCACCCTAAACAAGTTTGCAGATGACACCAAGCTGTGTGGTGTGGTTGACACACCTGGGGGACTGGATACCATCTGGAGGGACCTGGACAAACTTGATAAGGGGCTCCATGTGAACCTCATGAAGTTCAACAAAGCCAAGTGCAAGTTCCTGCACCTGTGTTTGGGTAATCCTCAGTATCAATACAGGCTGGGATTGAGAGCATCCCTGTAGACAAGGATTTAAGGATACTGGTGAATTAAAAACTGGACATGAGCCGACAACGTGTGCTTACAGCCCATAAGGCCAACTGTATCCCGAGCTGAATCAAGAGGTGTGGCCAACAGGTCGAAGGAGGTGATTCACCACCTTTACTCCACTCTGGTGAGACCTCACCTGCAGTACTGTGGCCAGCTCTGGAGCCCTAAGCAAAGGAAAGACAAGGACCTGTTGGGGTGGGTCCAGAGAAGGGACACAAAATTGTTCAGAGGGCTGGAACACCTCTCTTGTGAAGAAAGGCTGAGAGATTTGGGATTGTTCAGCCTAGAGAAGAGAAGGCTCTGGGAAGAACTTATAACAGCCTTTCAATACTTAAAGAAGACCTATAAAAAAGATGAGGACAGTCTTTTTAGCAGGGCTTGTTGCAATGGAACAAGGCATAAGGGATTTAAACTAAAAGAGAGTAAATTTAGGTTAGATTGAAGGAAGAAATTTTTTACAATGAGGGTGGTGAAACACTGGAACATGTTGCCCAGACTGGTGGTAGAAACCCCATCCTGGAAACATTATAGATGAGATTGGATGGGGCTGAGAGCAACCTGATCTAGTTGAAAATCACTGCAGGGGGGTTTGACTAGATGACCTTTAAAGGTCCCTTTCAACCCAAAGAACTCTGTAATTCTGATTCTAGTTTGAAGGAGCATGGAGAGATTCCAGGTGTCTGAAGTTCTATATAATTGCATTGAAAAGCACAAAGGAAGACAATCAGTCAGATGTTTCTATGAGGTACATTCTTTAACTGCTTACAGACTTGCTCAAGCAGGACTTGAGGAGTGTAGTGAGGTGAGATGAGATGAGATGAAACTTCCCAAAGGCCTTACTATGCTACCACAAATCACAAAGTTGTACAGAAAAATATTGCTCTTTAAAAATATTGCTCCTGACCATTACATGTAAAAGCCTAAATTCTCCCTTCATAAATATGTTCTGATGGAAAAAAAAAAAAAGAGACTGAAAAGAAGTATTTTCTGTAACGTGCTGTTACCACATATGACATCTATTAAGTTTCAACCTAGCCTTCTAATACTTACCTTGTCCTTTCCAGTCAAGGGAAAAGAAATATTTTTTGTTTAGGTGAGGAAGCTACAGAACTGTCTCTCTTTAAACAGCTGAAGTTCTTCATAGAGGCAGACACGCATTCAGGTAGTTTCTAAAAACATACAATAGATTATAAAACCTCTTTTTGTACATGGCATTTTGTCTGAATGTCATGACACTCCATTGAAAAATCACATACCTTCTAAAAGTGTTGTAATGCAAATGTATTACCTCTGCAATGGAGACTGCTGCCCTTTAAGAAAACAGTTTTCTTCCTTTGATAATATTTTGAGCCGTATCCTGCTGCTGTTCCTTTCAGAGTGCCGCTTTATCTTACTTTCTCAATGACCTCCCATAGAGGTAGGCTGCCTTCCTGTTGAATCACACAGTGTGGAACACATCAGGCTCTGCAAAGTTCCTTTAAATATTTGGTTGAAGGTCAGTCCTGCCATCCAGGAGAGAATAAACACGGAGCTTTATGCTGTGCTACACTTGCAGAAATGTGGAATGAGAGGAAGAAAACAACCCAAACCATCAAACCAACCCCTTCACCTCATATGATGGTGTTAGTTTGTAAACTTGGAATGCTGTAACCTGTGCTTTTGGAGGCTTGCCAACAGGAACAGCTGGATGCTCAGGTGTGCATATTTCACTTATCTTACAAACCAGTAAAAAACAAAGATGCAGGCAAGTCATATGTGAAGAAAAGGCTGGGTTTTTTTTTTTTTCTGCTGCTGACACCATGTAATTGAATTATGGACAGAGGTTTGGTGTGAAGCCTTGATTCTTTTGAACAACTGCAAAACTCCTGTTGTTATTATTTCATCTGGGGGATTCATGGGGAGCTTCTTGGAATAAATCATGGAGACCTAGAGTCCCAGGGAAACAAAGCCTTTCCCGTCTTTCGGTTCTCTTTGTGACAAACGTGGAAAACTCTAATTTAGACAGATTATTTGGGAACCCAAAAAGAAACATGTCAGGACTTCAGCGCCACTATTTGCTTAGAACAAATATTCACGCATATGCACACAACAGAGTTTTCTAGAAATCTTAGAGAACTTGACAAAGCTACGGTATAACCTCTGAATAGCTTCAAACTATATCGTTTAAAAGAAAACAAGGTGTTTTGCTTTCGTATATGGAATTTTCCCTCCAAGATTTAATCCTAAAGTAGCAACATTTAACTTAGCCTTAGAGAAATATTTGGCACATGATGCTTCACCGAGCCTCTAATAATAGTATTCCAGGAAGTCTGACTTCCCAAAAGCATAAGGCCCCTATTTTATTTTTCACTTGTCAAGAGGTGCTGAGACTTTAGATAACTGATGGTAAGAGTGAAGCTTTTTTTTTCATTAATTTCAAAGATTTCTAAAATATGCAAAAATGGTTGAGAAAATATTTTCTAAACATTTTTTTTCTGTAAAACATTTATCAACCACAGAACATGCATTTCCAAAATATGCCACGTGGTTTCTTGATCATGATGGGAAGGCTCTCTATAATCTCTGGTTTTAAGGTGATTCTGAAAGTTATTTTTACTTGAGCCATGAAAGTCTTCATCTCATGTCACCATGATACTGTTTTACTTGCATGCTGTACTTAATATGTTTTTGTTTTGTGCAAATCATGCTTACAGGCTTTTCTACCTTCTTCTGATTTTCTTAGGCGCTACATGCAAATATATTTTTCATTTTATTCAAACGATAAAGTGTTCTTAGTAATTTCTGAGGCTTATAAGCCACTGTTACCATAGCATCTGAGACCTTTCTTTATGATCTTACAGCAGATGAAGATCAACATAGCAATAAGGTAGGGAAGAGTACTTATTATTTTTTTCTACATGGAAAACAGAAAAACCATACTACTGCAGCATGAAAGAAAGAAGCATTGGACTGGCTCTTCCATTTTCAAATCTTCCTTTCCATGATGAGTTTTCTGGTGGTATGTTTCCACTTCTGCAACAATGTGCATAGATTGAGCTTGTGGTTGTCTAAGTAAGCAGACATATTATTAGAATTATATTATGTGTAAAACATTTTAATTCAGTTTCGATTAGTTTCTACCTTAATCTCAATTACACATACAACAAATACAATTATTAACCTAATGAGTATTCTTGGGCTGTAATTTCAATGTTAACAAAAGATAGCTTAACTGCTTTAAGACATTTACTGTTACTCTGTTTTCTGTGACTTGTCAAGTGAATATTATGTACATCAATCACTGTTTTAGTGCTGAAAAAAAATTGCAATTACAAGAACAACTCACATTTTATTAATGCTAAATACTGGTTTACTATGTAAGAATCTGTTGTTAAGATGCATAATATTCAGATTTCCTTTCATTTAGTAGCAGAGCCAATGAAGAGAAAAAAAAAGACATATAACTTTAGTGCCATCATATTTTCATTTCTGCTAAATATCACACTGAGTATGGTTCACATTTATCAATTTGAGTATGCAGCAGTTATGGGCTATGCTTTTGTGTATGTAATTTCTTTCATTAATTTTCCCACAAATCAAATTATATGAGAAGAAAAAGGGGAAATAAAAATAATAGTTTCATAAATACCTTAAGGGCAAATCATAAATTGCATTACGAATCATCACT
This sequence comes from Actenoides hombroni, assembly GCA_024336885.1. NCBI lineage: Eukaryota > Metazoa > Chordata > Aves > Coraciiformes > Alcedinidae > Actenoides > Actenoides hombroni. The sequence goes on from WUAM01000431.1 coordinate 15,993,812, forward strand.
ATATTGTTCTTTTTCTTTGTGTCAGATGGAGACAAGAGGAATCAGAAATTCTCATGTAACTTTACTTTTCCTCTCATAATAAATCATACAATGATTTAAATGGCCTTCTTTCCATATGCTGCCTTGCTGCATTACATAGGTACTGAATATTAAGTTGTTGAGTTGTGGATTTTTGTGAAAGTAGGTGCATATATTTCAAAAGCACACGGAATCACAAAAGCATTCACAAAACCAAACTCCTATCTTTAAGACACTTTAAGCAGTCATCCTTCCTGTGACAATTAAAATATTCATTTAGATTTGCAAATGCTTCTTTGTTGTTTTTTTTTCTGTTTCCCAAGTTGCCTCTGACCCGCTTGCCTTTTTCTTTCAAAATATGATGACCAGGTCTTTTTACTGATGTAAGTCAGAGAATTTTACAACATAATGTAGACTGTGTCCCTGAGTAAGAAGGGGCTGTTCTGGCAGCTATGCACCACAGAGGTTGGGAGGTGAGTAAGGTGAAGTGCTGCACCATGTACCATTTATATATATGACCCTGAAGCTCAGTGAGGGTGGTATGTGGTCAGAAACAGGAACCTTTTTAGTCCCCAGAGTTGCGTACCCAGGTTTTAGTCTGACTGAGAGGTGTATCACATCCCTTGGAGAGTCTACGAGAAGCAGTTATGTGAATCTCCCAGGAAAGAGATGGACATAACCACAGGGTTTTCTCCAGCAATTACCCACTCCACTGGTCAGTGAAGTCACCTGTACAGTTACTCCTGTATTTGGGGATCTGGATTAGCTTTGCACAAACCAACTTCACCTGGTAGTGGTCACCTAACCCCAATGAGGCCCATACTGTAAATTGCTCAAGAGCTGAATGTCAGCATCCTCTCCAGCTATGTGTTTATGTACTACCTACATATGTTAAGATCTAAAGGCTATATCAGCAGCTATGTTTTATGCATCTTCAGCTAGGGAATATCCAAGTGAGATCTTAAGCCTGATTACAAAAAGAGTTTGAGAAGAATGGGCTTGCCAGATGTCATGTTTCATAGCTTTCTAAATGTAGGTAGCTGTAGTCTAATTTCAGAAAGAAGGGCTGTTGTACATGTCTGAGCAGCATTACTCAATGTATTTTCACTTCAGACTAGTCTGGGAAAATACTGGTACAAGATAAATTAATTTCAACTTGAGTGCTTTGTCAATCAGACTAAGGAGATATTAAATCACAATAGAAAAGACATTGTAATACAGTGATTATTCTCCTGGGATATCCTAAAGCATGAAGAGCAGCCAAGAGTTTCATATAGTACAGGACAGTAATTATCTCATGACAAGTATGCTCCCCGGAGATCACTTACGAGCCATTTTAACGATATTGTGGAGAAAAGTCTGTATATATGTTGTAGTAGAAGAAGACAAAGATGGCACTTTACAGTCAGAAAAATGAGCTTTAGCTGTGAGGTACACAGTGATTAATTTACACTGTTAACAGTCAATTGAACACCTCTTCAGTTGAAGCATATTTATAACAATGTAACAACCAGTTAATCACACTGAAGCTCTAGCATAAAAAAGAAATAGGAAAAGAACACTCCTATTTTTTCAGTTATTTAGCATGATACAAAGCACTTCCTTTGGGGCTTTCCCTTTTAAAGCCTCCTAAAAGTACTTTAAAAAGGCAAAACCATTATTCCATTTTTTATAAAAAACCCAACATATTTGACATAAATGCAGACCATTGTTAAAGAAGGATTGTTGAAGCTATGATTTGAGTTCTGGGGAATGTTAGTGAGTAACCTAAATTGAAATCAGTTTACAACTCCTGCAGTAAGATATTCAACAACTTTGCTATATGTATCATTCCCATCTTGCAGTACACATTTGTTTACATCAATCTATCACTTGGCTATTTTAACATCCCTGGAAAACTGTGTATGATTACTGTTTCTCCTCTTCTTTTCACCCAAGGACAACAACTAAAGTAATTTTCTGTAGCCTGATATTTTCCCTTACACCCAATATACTTGATTTTTATTTCTGTCATAACAAACTATGTCACAATGAGAGCATGTGCACTTGAGTGTGTTTGCCTGTTTATGTGTAGGTATTTTTTCCCCTAAACTCCCTGTTTTCTATGAAAATGTGACCTTCATGAAGTATACAGAGAATCAAATTGCTGTATGTGTAAATATTTGCTTGCAACCTTTTTTTGTTTAAAAAAACAACCCAACTTTAAAAAATATTGCTATAGTTGAAAAAAACCCGCAAATTAATTAAATTATAAAACACACGTATTGTTCGGTCAGTGCTAAACAAGTTTTAAAAGTAAAATCTGTATAACCTGATGTTTAGAAAAATATTACTGAAGAATACATCCATGTCTGAAGATTTAAGACAGGATATTATCCTTATTTTTATCATCATATGAAGACAAAGTTAGTAGCAAATACCTGTGGATGTAATATGCATTCTTCATCGTAATAAAGTTGGGGGGAATCAAAAAACTACAGTGCTGCAATATTGATTACTGTTTTGCATAGCATGGAAATGAAAAAATGGTAATAACATATTTGCAATTTTTTGTAATGTCCCCCTAGGGCATATGCTGATATTGAAACAGGACAGAATAATAAAAAAAAATAAAATTAAAAAAATAGAAGAAACATGATTTTGAGGATATTATTTACTAATAGGTATTACAAAGTGCTAGTCTATTTATATTTCTTTCTTTTTCTTTTTCCCTTACCAATCTTACTAAGATATAAGAATGGAAAGACATTACTTTGCTGTCAGTATTCTTGTTGCATTCTTTAATAAAGGACTAAAATATACATTCATTTCTGAAGAGCTCAAGGACTCTGTAACAGAAATACCAAACCTCTCACAAAGGAAGAAGTAGAGTCAGAAATTCATGCTGAAAAAGGTGAAATTCATCCTTGGAAAAGAGCCAGTACATAGTCCACATCCCATTTGGGTTTTAATTTGACAACTTTATTGATTCTCATGCAATTCTGTGCCCAATGTTTGCTCCCAGGATGAATTTCACACAGGATAATGGAATACAGAACAAAGGCCAAAGCAAGCATTAAGACCTGTAGTGTTTACAGGACATATATAAAGAATATTCTCACTAGACATAAGCAAATTTTGAAGGAGCATCTGTAGATGCAGATATAGGTTAAGGATCCAAATGAACCACAAGTGTTTTGTTTTGGTTTTTTAAATTCCTAAACTTAAGTGAAGAGGAGGGACTTTCTGTGTCTTGTGCTACTCTCTTAACACTTATTATTCCCTTTTTAGTAGTCTCTTCTTCAGCTTTCTAGTACAACATATCAGATGTTATACCCTATTTCCTCTACAGCATGTCCTCTGTCTCTTTGCAAAATAAAGCTCTGCTCACAAAAGGCTAAAGTTCATGTCCAACAGATGACTTGGGATCACCAGACTTTCAACTGCTATACAGTTTAACCTTTAGTTAAAGACCAATCTGTGAGGAAAGGCATTACCTCTTTTTTTTCAAATCCCCTGGGAAGTTTCTGAAGAAAAATTCCACTGTTCATGTGTAAGTAGAAAGCAGGAACCAGAAAATGCTAGTTTAGGAAACAGAATCTTTTTTAACAGAATTGGAGCTATTTAGCAAGTAGTGCAAAAATGAACTTTGTGTTAATAAAACTGCTATGTTCACAATCCATGTATGTACTTCAATTTATTTTTTTTTTCAACTGGAAGCTTTTAAAAGCCTCTTAGCCTTACCAGTAGTGGTGTTTCATTTTGCCACTATTTGTAATTGTCTACTTATACTAACATAACAAATATGGTGCCTCCAGCAGAAAGGTAAAGGTTGATGAGAAACAGAAGGAAAAAGCACCTAAATGTTAGACCAGTCAGCAAGGTTTTCAAGTTCGTTAAAATTAATGCAAGCTATCATTACAATACTCTACCGTTCAGTGCTTCATAAACAGGAAAACCAAAATAGCAATGCTTTTTGTACCTTTCAGCTTGATTTCTGTGTTGTTTTTACTTCCTTTAACAAATCAAGATACAGAATAGCTCATCAAGCTTCCAGTATAGACCATCAGTATAATAATTTGCTACGTGCACCTTGAGCCACTTACAACTTGAATGATTAAGAAATATATTCTAATTACAGAAAACACAAACACCAAGAAAAAAGAACTATCTCTGTCAGTGCTCTAGGGTGAAGATGGGTATCCCTTCAATACTTTGTCTGCTTCACTCACTGACCCAGTTTTCTGAGGAAAATTAAAAAGTTTCTACTTCTGTCTGCTGAGTCCTATATGTTCTGAAGAGCAGTACAGTTCCTTCAAATTTGTGGTCTTGGTGTTCTAAAATGAAATAAATTATGAAAGTATATCTTTGTAACTTTTGTACCAAAAAGCATGAAAAAGTGCTTCAAACTGAGACTGCTTCAGAAAATGCCACAGTGAAAGATTCGGTGCCAATTAATTTCAAATTTTCCAATGTTCATTCGAAACAAATGAGTGCATTACTTACCGTATAATTTTATTAGAATAGCAGATGTTAATTCCTATAATGCTTTAAGTCACTCACAGCCTCAACTGCTTGCAGTGAAGCTTTCCAGGTGTGTTAAAAAACTAAAAGCCTTGGGAATACAAAAGTGGGTGAAAGAGTTCTTTGGTAGAACATTAAGATATTCAAATATTGTTTAGAAAACTTGTGAAGTTCTGAATGATGAAATTTATTCAAAGAAGCATAGAGATTTTCTAAAAAACTTCTAAGCAGAAAGTCATACATCTCTTACTCAGATAGCTACAGTACAATTGCACCGATAAATATTTCATTCAACTCACACAAATAGATAAAATAAACATGAAAAATTGAGTGAGATGAAACATCTGTAATCTTATTTGCAGTTGTAAACTGTATCTTCTTATATAAGCAATTATCAACAGCTATCAAAAGCCCCTGATCCAACTAATGACTATTAAACAGAGCAGGAAAAGATTTGGCCCACATAGATCTGAAGGTGTTATTTTAGGCTCTTTAGTGACGCAAGGGTTTAACAGACAATGAAATATATAAAAAAAAAAACCCTGAAAGCACAGTTGTAAAATGACCATAATATTTTCAATTTTCATGTAATGTTTGTCACGTTTAGTGTCCAGATATTAGGACTTTTTTTTGTTAATGAAAAGTGCCACATAGTAGAATACAGCAAGGAAGAAGTTTTGGGTTTTTTTCCTGAAGTGTTATAAGTAGCTATTTTGTACATAAAATGAAACATTTACAAGGAGAAAATTCATCAGCATCAACCCAAAACGAAATTTTTCAGCTGCAATGTGAGAACTCTCATGTAAATCAACAGGATTTATCTGCTCAGGAGCTGCAAGACCAGGCAATTAATTTTTTTGTATTAAGGACTGGTTTCAAAGTCGCTCTTTCTAAAAGTGTAAATTGAAATAAACATTCTTTCTTTTCTCTGAGGTATGAAAGGTATGTTAGAGGAAATGCATATTACAAGGTCACAATAAGTAATATAGTATCTAATATTCCCTCTTTTTGTGAAGAAATATCAGTAGGTGTCATTGTCATTCTATAAGAGGTATTTTCCACATGCTTCAAGCATATATTTTTGTTACTGCAAATATTTAGAGGGCATCGGGAAACAGACTTAATCACAGAAAAACAGAGGCGTCAAAGGGTGCAGCTGAAGTTCAGAGAAGTGTTCCCTGTTGGTAGATGATTTATCCTGAAGAGGTCAGTGACTCAAAATTTGTGCCACCTTTTGCTCAGCAGTATGGTAAAAGATGTTGTGTTATTATGATGTAACCATTTATCTCTATAAATGTAACCATTTAGCTCTACAAAGGGATCTAGATAGGCTGGATCTCTGGGCCAAGGCCAATTCCATGAGTTTCACTAAGGCCAAATGCTGGGGCCTGCACTTGGGCCACAACAACCCTCAGCAGCGCTACAGGCTTGGGGAGGAGTGGCTGGA
>WUAM01000431.1:16000332-16015978 GCA_024336885.1 Actenoides hombroni
ATATGGCTAGGAATAAGGTTGGACTTGATGATCTTGAAGGTCTCTTCCAGCTGAAACTATTCTATGATTCTATGATTCTGTGACCAAGAAAGAAATCCACAAATTCATGAAAAATCCACAAAATATAATCTAAATTTAATATCAGATTATGAAAACTGTGAGAGATCCAGCAATTCTGCTAGGATAATTCTATAAAGATTTCCACTTATCTAATAACAGACATGCCTGAGACTTGGGTACATCTTGTATGAAAAAGTCATGAGTCCGTGGTTGAAGATTAAGGTAGGGACAGTGGGTCTATCCTGTTACTCAATCTGGCCTTATTAGTTTGGAATTCTTTCTTCCCCAGCCTGTAGAACAAAGATAAGTAACAGATGGAAAGCTATGAGGTAAAAAGGTTAATGGTGAAACAAAAAAATAATGAAGGATAAAGTATACTATTTTCATTATAATGAAGTCCATTTGGTTTCAGCTTTAGAAGAAAGTTATTTTAGACTCCCTAGTGATGCAAGGGCTTAACAGACAATAGAATACATATGAAAAATTGAAAGCAAGTATGTGCAAAATGGCCATAACATTTTTCTCATCAATATGCTTTAATCCTGGCCAGGAGTCTGGAAAGAATTCACAACTTAATTTTAATATCACAAAGGCTTATAAAACCCCTGAATTTTGCTTTTGGCTTAATTCTAAGAAACCTCAGTCACTCCTGAGTTTTCTGATTTTGTATCAAAATAGAACTGCAAGCCTCCATTTGACCTCAAGCTGTCTCATCAGCAGTTTCTCGCGGTCCTCTTTCTTTACTGCTGCTACCTGCTGCTCCCTGATTGGGGCAATGGCCTCCTGCCATCCAGATCCCACCCTGAACCAGGACTGCTCATCTCCTGCACAAGCAGAACGAGAGGAAAACCTTTGCTGGACACCAGTCCTGGGCCTGTCCCTCTGACTGCTGTTTGGCCACAGTCCCTGAAAAACTCTCTTTTGTTTTGACAGGGTGCCAAAGTCAGTATGAAAAAGTGCCCCAGTTCACCTCGTGGAGGTGAAGCCAATGGCTGACAGGAGTTTTTGTTGAGTGCCATCACATCGAACTAGCAGGCACTGGTTTTATTCGTAAATCTTGTGAATCTGTAAGAATGCTACAGGCAAAAATCCTTCCCCTGTGGTGCATCTCCAGCACTCTGTTCTCAGGAGCTTTAAAACCTAGGCTTTACTGTCTTTTCTCATTAATTTTTGAATGGCGGAGCAGGCATGGAGAATTCTGTTTGTCTGCCTTGTCACTGCCCAGTAAATTCACAGATAAAATGTCATGGAGTCCAGACCCCCTGAACAATGAAATGTTGCAATCTGACTCTCTTCTTTCATTTAGAAAGATAGAGTTATCTGTGAATAAAAACCCCATATGCCCAGTAGTGATCAGCTCCACAAAGATTTTGTTTCAGTGTTTTGTTGGAGTATGCTGTAAACAGAGGACAAAACGCTGCCTCAACTTCATCTGACATCAACATAGTTTTAATGAATCTGACCCTTTCATTCTCAGCTCTCAAACCCACCAGCACTGCGTAATGAACTGACACATTGTTTAGCACATATTTTTTAAATCTCATTTAATTTTATAGTAGATTTTTTTTTTTTGTCTTAAAACCTTACAGTTTTATTGAACAATTAAACCGTGTTCTCAGTCAGGGGGAAGACATGCTCATAAAATAGCAATAAGCTGAGCAGTAATTTCTAGACAGAAGCTGCATTTTTATTTCCTCCATCATAATAGAAACAAGTATTTGTTTTGTAAAATAAGAGGCAGAGCCTTCTAAAACCCCGAAAATTACAATTGATTTTTTTCTTTTTTTTTCTTTTTTTTTTTCCTTTTTCCCCTTAAGTGAGATTAAGTTTAGAGTGCTAGGAATAACAAACTGCTTCTGCTGTACTGGCCTTATCAGATCAATCAGTCAAATGAAATGAGAAATAGTCGGTGGAATCTTTTTCTGCAACCATTTTGCTGACTGATGGCTACTTTCAAAGCATCACATATTGAATTTGTTTCCAGAAAGAACGTCTATTTTAACACGAACATTTTAAAGGTAACCTTGTTGCTTCCAAAAAAATAGTGAAATCCTGTATCTGTTGTAAGCAGTTCTGATTTTAAAGAATGATGACTGGAAACCTCTTTGTGATGCTGAAATGACTACCAATTAACTTTAAAGTTGATGTTTAAAAGCATAAAACATTATGTACAGTACTGAAGTATGTCTTCAAGTGTAATAATTACAAATCTAGGCTTTAACAAATGGGAATTTGAAAGACATTGCTATTTTTAATACCATATTTATGTTTTCTATCTCACTTATCACCGCCATTATTAAGTTGTTTTAGTAGGTGCTTCTATCTACCATGAATACAGAAGGAAACGTGTACACTTAAAATAATTACACAAAACTATTTAAAGTACTAAAAAAACCTTACTAATATGTATTTAGTTTGAAGGAAATATTAAACCACAGACCTATATACAGCTAATCTATGGAGAAACTCTGCTTTCTTTTTCCACTGCTAATTAATTGTCATGGAAGAATAAAAAAAATTAACAATATGTCATCTAGCAAACACCTTGTTAAAATATCTCTCTATTGTGGATACCTACCAATTTAGTCATTTTCAGTCAGCACGAATACCTTAAGAATAATTAGGATAGAGACAACCTAGTTTAATCTGCATATTAAATATCAAATCACTAAATCATAAATGTTGCAGATCCTCACAAAAAGGAAAAATAAGTTGCTCTGCTTTTCATCCATGTAACGGCACAGTAGACAGAATGAGGTGTCAAGTTGTTTTAAGACTCAACAACAACAGGTTTATGAACATGCTTTAAAATTGGCTAAGGCCTAAATGCTAGTAGACATGTGCTTCAGTATTTAGAATAATTCTGGCACCAACAGCATAATAATAACAGTAAGCTAAACTTTTTAATTGTTATGTAGAATAAATTAATTATTACTTTACTAACACAAATTTCTACAGGATTATCATCTTAGTGCTCTCTAAAGCAAAAATCCTACTAATTTCAGTCCCTATCTGAAAAGCGAAGGTGCATGAAGCTGCTGCACCACTTGAAAGACATTTGTACACAGAAATACAACCATACTTCTGAAGTGTGATGAGCGGAAGTGACAAGGAGTTGCTTTTATTCATTATTCTCCTCTGGGTTACAGCACACTGAGAACTTTCTGACTACCTAAACAATTTCTGTCAGCGGACACTAATTTTATTAAATCAAAACATATCACCAAAAGCTATATGTATCCCTGACACGTAGGAAAAAAAATTCTCAAGAACTTTATTTGCAGCAAAATGAATTAAGCTTGAATATTACATTTGATCATGAAATCAAGACATTTTACTATACTGTACTCAGAAGGACCATAATGTAATTGCAACAATGCAATTCTTTGAATCACAGAATGGTAGGGCTTGGAAGGGACCTCTGCAGATCATCGAGTCCCCCCTGCTATAGCAGTTTCACCTAGAGCAGGTTGCACAGGAATGCATCCAGGTAGGTTTTGAATATCTCCAGAAAAGCAGAATCCACAACCTCTCTGGGCACCCCATTCCAGAGCTCTGTTGCCCTCAAAGTAAAGAACTTTTTTCTCATGTTGAGGTGGAACTTCCTGTGATCCAGTTTGTGCCCATTGCCTCTTGTCCTATCACTGGGCACCATTGAAATGAGTCTGGCCCCATCCTCTTGACACCCACCTTGATAAGCACTGATAAGATCCCCTCTCAGTCTTCTCCAGGCTAAACACCCCCAGGCCTATCAGCCTTTCTTTGTAAGAGAGATGCTGTGCCCTCATCATCCTTGTAACACTCTGTTGAGACTTTACAGTAGTTTCCTGTCTTTCTTGAACTGGGAAACCAAGAACTGGGCACAATACTTTAGATGTGGCCTCACTAGGAAAGAGTAGAGGAGGAGGAGAAACTCCCTCAAACTGCTGGACACACATGCACACACACACATGTTCACTCAAGGTTATTTATCTAACTCACATTCTAATCCGTCGGACAAGCCACGGTCTCCCACAACAAGGATCTGTTCCATCACCTGTGAACAGATGGAGGTGAAGCTGACTGGCCTGTAATTTCCTGGGTTCTCTTTCTTTCCCTTTATAAAGACTGGAGAGCTACTGGCTTTCCTCCACTCCTCAGACACCTTTTCTCTTCCCATGACCTTTCAAAAATGATGGAGAGCGGCTTAGCAATAACATCAGCCAGCTCCCTCAGCACCCACGGGTGCATCCCATCAGAGCCCATGGATTTGTGGGTGTCCAGCGTGACTAAATGATCTCTAACCCAATCCTCATTGATCAACAGACAGTATTCCTTCCTCCAGACCTTCTCTGTTACCCTAAGGGACTGGGATTCCTGAGGGCTGTTCGTAGCAGTAAAGACTGAAGTAAAGGCTGCATTCAGGAACTCCTCTGTATCCTCCATAACCAGGGTGCCCACCTCATTCAGCAGCAGGCCCACATTTTCCCCAGTCTTCTTTTTGCTACTTATGTACTTGAAGAAGCTCTTCTTGTTGTCTTTTATATAATTTGCCAGATTTAATTCCAAGAGGGCCTTGGCCTTCCTCATTGCATTCCTACATAATCTGACAATGTTCCTATATTCCTCTCAAGTGGCCAACCTGTTTTTCCACATACTGTAAACCTCCTTCTTCCAGAAGCAACTTGTTCATCCATGTAGGTCTCTTGCGTCCTCTACTTGATTTTTTACTCACAGGGATGCACTAATCTTGAGCTTGGAGAAAGTGGTGCTTTAATATTAACCAGCAATCTTGGGGCTCCTTGTCTTCTAGAGCCCGAACCGACAGGACTTCACCAAGTAGGTCTTTGAAGAATTCAAAGTTAGTTCTCCTGAAGTTCAGGGTCACAATCCTACTTATTGCCCTGCTTCTTCATCACATGATCCTGAACTCCACCATACCACGATCACTGCAGCCAAGGCTGCCCCCAACCTTTATATCCCCAATCAGACATTCTTTGTTCATTAGTACAAAGTCCAGCAGCGCACCTCTCCTAGTTGTGTCCTCCACCATCTGTGTTGAAAGTTGTCACCAATGCACTGAAGGAACCTCCTGGACTGTATGTGCCTTTCTGTGTTGCCTGTCCAGGATATATCAGGGTGATTGAATTCCCACATGAGCACCAGGGCATATGATTGTGAGGCTACTTTCAGCTGCCTGTAGAAGGCATCATGTCTCCTGTTCCTGATCAGGTGGTCTGTAGTAGACACCCGCAACTGTGTCACCCATATTAGTCTGCTCCTTAATTCTTACCCTTAAAACTTTCAACATATTCTTCATATCCCCCATAAGCAGAGCTCGATACCTTCCAGTTGCCATCTCACTTAAAGAACAACTCCACCATCTTGTCTTGCTGGTCTGTCTTTCCTAAAAAGTACATCGCCATCTGTGACAATATTCCAGTTATGCAAGCCATCCCACCATGTCTCAGTAACTGCAATGAGACCATGGCCCTGTGACCACATCCAGATCTCTAGTTCTTCCTCTTTATTCCCCATGTTCCATGTGTTGGTGGGCAGGCATTTCAGATACTCACTCAAGCAAAGTTTCCATGGAGGGGTGCAAGAGGAAACACCATAGTCAAACACACCCTTGACATAGTTGGACTTCTGGCCCTAATCTTAGAAGGTTGCTAAGGAATATTTGTCATTGCTCTGGTTGGCCTGGATTACTCCCTAGTTGGATGTGATGGCATGAGCATTGCTATCTTGGACCCTCCTCCCTGAGTCTTTCAGTTTAAAGCCCACCACTGCCAAAGATTCCTTTGCCTCTTCAAGACAGGTGTATTCTATCCCTCCCTAACAGGTTATAGTCATCAAAAAATGTCCCGTTGTCATAACCCTTGCAACAGCACCAGCCACGTAGCCAGAAGTTGATAGTCATTATTCATCTATTTCTGTCTGTCCCCTTTCCTCTAACTGGTAAAATGGAGGAGAAGATAACTTGGCTCCAATGTTTTTCACATTCACCCCCAGGGCTTTATAGTATTCCTTGATTCTACTCAGGTTCTGACTCACAGCATCATTTATGCCCACATGGAAGAGTAATAGTGGATAACAGTCAGTGCTCTTGACAAGTTGTGGCATCCTCTCGGTAATGTCCTGGATCTTAGCTTAGAGGCAGCAGACCACTAATGACTCTTTGCCAGGCCATCAGATGGATGCCTCAGTGCACTTTAACAGAGAGCACACCTTGTTTCTTTTTACAGTATCCACTATGCGCTGCTGGTGAAGTTTTTCCATGTAGAGTTTACTCATGGATGTCTACAGGTGTTAAAGCTTCATACCTGTTTTTGGTGGTGATGTCAGAGGGTGGATGATGAAGCACAGTCCTGCTTTTTGGGGCACCAGGGTCCATGGTGTCCCTTTCTCAGTGGTGTCCATTACAGGAATGTGGGTTTTGAAACCACCTATCTATCTCCATCTCAGCTTCACTGATGCTGCATAACCTTATGATTGTTTCTTGCAACTCAGCCACCTCGTGTAACAGATTGTCAAACTGTACACACCTTTTGCTGCAAGTCCTTACCTTGACATCAGGAGAAGGGTCTAGGCAATTGCTGCAGCTACTGCTTGTAGTGAAGTATTCTTCCTGGACAGGTCCATCTGAGTGGATATGTCGGACTTCTCAGGAGCTTGCTCTGTAGGAACAATGGTTTTAGTTCTTAGGTGAGTACCCACCAATTTTGGCAGAGACCTAGAGCACTTCCCTGGGCTGTTTACCTACAAACAGGATGTGGGGCCCTCTAGTGTGAACTGCTGTGCCACACTCTGGCTGATATGCCATGACCTGTTGGCCAAGCTCCTGGTCACTGGCGCTCCCCAGGGCTCCCTGGCTGGGGTCCTATTGTGTCTCTTTGCTCTTCCTCGGATTTCCCTGGCTCTGGGAAGCCCCTATCTGCCTTCATCTAGCACTCAGCCGTTGTTGCCATTGCCACGTTCTTTGCCAACTGAGTGTTCTATATTGAAGTATTGCAATAACATAAAACCAAGCACTTCAGTCTCAAAGCCAGTTTGTTTTCAGAATATACTAAAAATACTACACAATAATACTTCTGGAAGGATTTTTAAAAATATCTTTCCCAAGAAATTTTGACTGCCTGTTCCAACTTAGGAAAAAAAAAAACAAAATAATTATACTTGTTTCTGCTGAAACAGATACTCCACATACTGACCAGTCTCAACAGGAGTCAGGCTCCAGTTCATGCTTCACCTCTTTTAACAGTGAGCTGTACTATACTGTGTGGAAAACTAAAGAATTATAACACTGAACTCTAATGGCTCTTAGATCAATAAAGCACAGTGACATGCTGCACTCCCAGGTGAAAGGAAAATTGATCTGGCAATTGACATCTTGGATCTGCCAGTTCCTTACATTCACAGAGACATTATTATTTAGTCTGGTTGAAAGCAATATTCTAATATAACCAAAGGTCAGGGTTGAGTAATAAATCTGAAGCTAGAGTCAGTTTATCATAATACTGCCATGTAAAAGTCACAATGTGTAAGTAAAGGTCAATTTTAGCAAGTCATATTCAAGTGTTTTTCCTTCAGGCTATGGTAAAAAAAAAATGCCTTCTGTGTTATGTGATAAGTAAATACTGAAAGGTATAGCAATCACTAAATAACATATTACAAATTATCTAATTTGAATCCTGCTGTATATCAGATTCTTAGAGACTGCAGCACCATTCCAGACTGGTCTTTCTATTTCTCAGCACATCACTAAGTTAACATTACAATACATTCTCCTGAACTAATAAACTGAAAGATTATTAGCTCATTGTAAATGTATCTCCATGGACTTCCAAACTTTCTTTACTTTTTATGTTTCACTGAAGGCATTAAGGGTTCATCATACCCTTTTTGGGAAGACCTTCACTTCATAAGCAAGCTGAAGCAGTGCTATATGAATCAGGCTGGCTTGCTGCAACTCTTCCTTGTAGACTTTTAAACTGATGTAAACTGTACCTTTCTGCCAGCAAAGACTCATGATCTAAAAGCACTAGACTAGTCAAATAGCTGGAAATACAAAAGCATTCATATGCTATTCCTCCTCAGGACAGGACATTTCAGCTGAAAACTGGTTCCATGAATGAGGAATTGCTGTCCAAACCTACAGTTCTGAGAAAACAAAATAAATGTGGGAGCTGTTTTACGCTGAAAAATAGTGATTGTTACTGTTTGGGTATTGTATCTTGCTGTGAACTCAAAACAACATCCCATAACAAGCAGTAGTACAATATGGTCTCACACTGTGTAATATGATGCAATTGAATCATTGTAGTTGCTCGATCAAGAAGCTACACTATGAATTCTGGAAGTATGCAAGATCTGCATGTAATTCATGTGTAAAATACTAATGTAACATGGCTAATTAAAAAAAAAGTAAAAAAAGAAAAAAGGAAAAAAGAAAAAGAAGAAGAAGAAGAAAATAAAAGAAAAAGAAGAAAGCAATAAAAGCCTTGTAAGACACAGACGATAGTCAATGTCCGTTAAATTTGCCCTAAGTTTCCAGACAGAAACTATAGTCTAGCAATGAGTCACGGAAGAAATACACCTTCCCCAGGGAGTAGAAACCATGCAGTGCAATTTTCTGGATTCCTTACTAATTATATTTATTATCAGAGGTCCACTGAGATTTTAAGCTTCTGTAGACATTTCTACCACAATTACCATTATAAAAGACTTTATGAAGGTTTCCCAAATATTATCACTATTTATCAGCTTTCCTTTTTCCCTATTCCTATGCCTTACCGGAGTGTTTACTATAGAGATTCTAGACACCAACCAACAAAAATTCAAATCATGAAGACTATGTCCACTCTATTATTTCAGTAGAAGAGGCCATGCAAAATTTATTTCTTTATTGTGGCACATTTGCTTACAGAAAAGAAATGTCAAGAACTCTGTCTTTTTATTTTCATTAACCTAACCATAGCAGTATTTTCTCTTATTACGAGTCTAATCAGAAATGATAACTTTTACGCTATTTATAACTATTTAACTGGAGCTGCCTACAGCTACTAAGACTCCTCATAAAAAACAGCAATAGTAAATACCATCTGCTGTCTTTACTTCCCTCTCCTCCTCACCATCAGGTATTGGTACACATGGATAAGCCTGAGTCTCCTTTTCTCCTGGCTGAACAGTCCCACCTCTCTGACTTTATGAAAGGTTCTTCAAACCCTTAATCATCTTTGAGACCCTTTACTGGATGAGCTCCAGCATGTCCATGTCACCCTTTTAGTGTGGTGCCCAGACCTCGACACGGCACCCCGGATGTGTTTTACGAGTGCTGAGTAGAAGGGAGGAGAATCCCCTATGTTTTCAAGATTATCATTTTACCCATAAAAAGTAAGAAAACCTTTTTTAAGAGGCAGGGTTTAAAAAATATCTTTCTGATATCTTTATACTAGTGCATAACATAGTATTTCATTATTTTTGGCAGTTAATTCAAGATACATTATTAAAGAACTATTAGAAAGATGTTAATTTCCCTTGGAATTTCTGAAACTGGCTAAGAATTCACTCCACATGTTTATCAACTCCAGACTTCTAGTCACTACAATTTGGTTAGAGTACTTTATCTCCCATGACATCTGTGTTTTACTTGCTACATCTTGGTTTTGCACATGGCACTTTCTCCCCCTTCTTTTTCCCCATGTACATGTGTTACTTAGAAATCTATGACACAAACTAAATATTTTTCATGGTGTTAAAATTAACTACCTTTAAATCACTAATGTAGTTTCAGAGATTAATAACTCCTAAGGGAAAAAATATTAATACAAGTTTTATAAGAAGTTATAACCAACATTTCAACAATACCTCGTGGATGGAATAGGCTAAACTTCTACATACCTTAACACATCATATTTCCATTCCTTTACAGTTCCTGGTTTCAGATATAGTCAGCCAATTTAGACACATTCGTAGTGTTAGTGGGGATAAAAAAAAACACTAATGGGGAAATAAAACCCATCCTTCCACACTAATCAAACAAAATACAAAGATAAAGAAAAGTTATGGTTGCCCTTGATGCTCTCTGGTGCATTTGTGTTGTGTATTAGTTATGGTGAAAGAAAAACCAGCTATTCAGACAGCTCCGAATATCCTGTGCAGTAATCTCAGGATTTATAGCTACCTGCTGGTTACAGTTACATACTATTTTGAATATAATGTCTTAGCTCTAGCTTATTGCCATGCTAACCACTGCAGGCTCCATTACCTTGCAAGTACCCATCATAAATGATGCCATTAGCCATAGCCTTCCGTTTGCCATGTTATTTCTAATTCTTCCAGATCCAAAAAATGTTATCACTGTTCTCCATAATTTGACCTCTACCTTATCTCATGAAAAGGTACCTTTAATTCTAACTAGACCAACTAATTTTGGTCTTGCTTTCATTCTGTTTTGTTGTAGGGTCTCTAACTGAATTGCTTTTGGTTTGTATAGTGACAGAACTAGAATGCCAAATTTTCCATTTAAGAGCAGGGCACTGAATCAGGTTAACTGTAGGAGTATAGGCTTCTTAATTATGTATGCTACTGCTTTGCAGAACCATTAATCTTTTAAAAATAACACACTTGTGCTTCAGATGGCACTGAATGGGTTGTTGGCTCTGCTGTTATCTAAACAGAAAACATGAGCAGTAATGCAAATGCACAATCACTGTTGTGGGGGAACTTTGGAACAGTTTGAGCTTCAAGACTCTCATTTATGAGCAAGACTTATCTACTACTGTTGAAGAGCATGAAATTGAGCTGTCATTACTTATTATATTTTATTGTGCTAGGAATCATTAGGAATCAAGGATGTGAGAGTCATGAGATATGGGGAGTTTGTATCAAGTTCTTACTGTTATGCTTCTCTTTTGAATTTAGTATTATTCATATTTCTTCAAAAATATTGAAGAATATTTTATTGAATTCTTCCTCATGTGTCAACACTACAAAAGTAACTCTCATCTATTCCCTTCTCATAATGATCTCACCTCTAAGGCATTCCTTAAAAACTACAAACTAATTTATCTCTGATTCTTAAAAAGCATTTTAAGACTATCCACCTTTTTCAAATATCCTCTGCTTCAGAAATGAATGGCAAGCTTGTGTTGTTTGAGATCAGCCCCTTAAAGGGTTGTTTTGAATGACTGAAGGTCTTCTATATAAGCATTAAGGATTCGGCAGTTCTCCTCGATCATTTTAGCTTCAGATAACCTTCATATAGCCACCTATGGGCACTGTTACATAGCAAACAGAACTTCTTAAATTCAGCAAGGTGATTCTTGAAGTGTTCATTTTTAGTTTTAAGGTACCTAAGCCTGGATAAACATCTTTTATTATAAACAATTATTTTGGTAAATTAATAGAATACCATACAGTGTAGACTTGTACATACAATGCTTTATTGTGAAAAGGGATAAACCTGAGCATACTGCACACTAATTAATATTGGTATGAGAAACTATCTTACATGACTTAACTGAAGTTATTTGGATTTATTGGGAAATACATAAAAGTAGAATTAGAATTTTCTTTTCCAATCTAGCAAATTTCATGATTTTGTTCAGGCATTGGAATGGCCTGCCCAATCCCTGGAGTTATTTAAGACTTGTGTAGACATAGTGCTTAGGAATATAGTTTAGTCAAGGTCTTCTTGGTGTTAGGTTAATGATTGGACTCGATGATCTTAAAGTTCTTTTCAAATCTAGGAAATTCTGTGATTCTGTAATTTATTCTGTCATTCAGGGATGATATTTTTAAGAACAGAAGAAAAGACAAATCTCACAGTATCTTGTCTAATTAATTATATAGTGTCATCAATATAATTTGAATTCAACAAGATTAAAACAAAAAATAAAAATGAAAGCATATGGTCCAAAGAGAGACCTGTAACTTTTAGGTTGTTTTCATGGTTTTTGGAGATTAGCTGTTCTCCAAAACTTCTACAAGTAGTTTGAACTTTTACAAGCCATTTGAACAGCAATACTTCTATCTGTCCTTCAAAATCTTTGTTGAAGAGCACATGAAATGACTCCAAGTTGGATCTGTCTTTCACAAAGAAGTCCTTCTGGCTTGGCTCATTTGTTTTCATAATAGCAAAACAAGCGTGACAGTAACAGGAACAACTGTTCCAGTTAGACTGCCATAAGACTCAGAGAAGGGAGGGATGATGCATCTAAATATTTACTACAGTCCTATGGTTTTATTTCAAAAATATCATGAATGTTAACTATGATCTACCCACTACCCGTATTTTTTTCCTTGCTTATGGAAATGTTACAATGGGCAAGTGCACAAACTATTATTTTAATATTACAAACTGGGTTTGCAGAGAAACAAAGCAGAATGTGTGCAGACTTATGTAAATATTTCACTTCAGAGCATGGAAAAAAATCCAACTCTGCGGTAGCTAAATCTGTAAAAAGTGATAGTTTAAGCTGCATGAAACTTCTTTCACTAGGGAAGGTATTGATAGAAATTATACCACGTGATGTCCTGTGTGTCAAAAGCTATATGGTGTTATTATAGCTCCATATGTATTATTGCTAATAGATTAAAAAAAATGGTTCTGCAAAACTATGGTTCTGTCTCATGACAGCAAAATATCTACAGGGAAAGCAGATGTATGTTCTGAATTTCCAGTTAGCATTACCTGTGCTAACATTCAAGAAAATCTTGAAAATAACAGTCCTAAAGATTGATAAATTTTGAATGAAAAGTTGTACATGCTCATTTTAACTATGTTTCAGATTAATAGAACTGCACTCTTACAGTTTATCACATGAAATTATTTCCATGCTGTTAAAACCTGAGACTTCAATACCCTCCAGCAGAAGGAGGAGGAGAAATCAGTGTAACGTTCATTTGACTTAATCATATTGTCATGGTTTAACCCCAGCCAACAACTAAGCACCACTCAGCTTCTCACTAACTCCTCCTGCCAGTGGGATGGGGGAGAGAATCGGAAGGGTAAAAGTAGGAGTGCTTCTTGTCTCCTGCACCCAAATTTTCCCCTATGGCATTGTAAGCACAATCTAGTGTTCCAGCAGCTTGTGCACAAAACATAATTGGGAGTAAAACACAGTTTGGTACAGACCTAACGTTAGCATCACATTTTGATCTTATAGAAGTGACTTTATGTCTCTCAGAATTTCTTATGTACTAGGATAAAGGGAAGCCCGAGTTAAATCCAAATTAATTTTTGTTGTTGTAAGAACCCCTGATTGTTTTTAACACTAATGAAATATTTCCAGAAATGCATAATTGTCACCGAATATGATCCTGGCCCTTTCAAGGCATAAATAGATTTCACTGATATACATTATTTAAACTCTTGTTGAATGCAGTATACTCTCTAATGCAAACATTAAACCAAAGACTTACTACCTTCCTTAATAACAACTTATCAGAAAAGCTATTAGAATAACTACCGTTGAACTTTTGCTCTCAACACGTAGATGATAAATTTTCACATTATTAAAACAACAACCTATCAGTGTAATCGCTTCAGAGCCTCTATGTTGTGATCATAAATTTGCAATGGCAGTACTGCTCCTGCAGTTTATCTATGGTATTATATAGATATAGAACATCACATAGACACTATGTGCACTATGAATTTCTAGATATATAGAAGTAAAAATGTGTTATGCACATATGCTATCAGTAGATGCACTCTAATAGAGATAAATATTAGGAATAAAAATGGTCTCATGCTTCCTTGAAAGCTAGTACTCTTTCTCCTAAAGACCTATTACATTGTGTCAGACTAGATAGTAATGAGAAATGAGATAATGATGGTAAGATGAAAATGAAAAATAGTGAAAGAGTACTGAAAGCCATTTTGGTGTTTTATCGGTGCAGTTGCTGAAAGTGTGAATATTTTTTAAAAGGCTGTACAGTACGAAGAAAGAAAAAATCCACAAAATACCAAATGTGTGAACAGAAAATAAGTGAATATAATTTGGAAATACTTTATAACATATATGCCTTGTGGGCTTTCTTTTTAGAAAATGAACACGCTTGTAGATTTTTCAAATAAGGCATTAAAATGCATTCAGAGATGACCTCCAGCATTCTTAGCATTGTTACATATGCACAGGTTAATACATTCATAATTATAGAAGTGTTACACTGCTCAGATGAAGAGTGTCTGATTAGTGATTGTAGTCTTCTACATAAAATCCAAAAAATGTTTCATATGAAAAAGAGATAAGTGAACTAGCTTAGTGCCTTCATTAGGGAGGATATAGCTTTGACTACGCAAAAGCAGAAAAGTGTCATCTAAAAAGATGTTCAGTATTGGAAAACTTCAGTGTTGAGATACTGCACTTGTTAAAGACTTCTTACATCAGGACAAAGACATTCTACAGTCTCTGTGATGTCACAGAGAAAATTTACCAACAATAAATTACAACTGCAGAAACTGTATCACTAACACTAGGAAGACATTTGAATCAGGGCTTGGCTAGAGTTCTCCAACAGTCCAAGTTCAAAATTGCAAGCATTAAAATCTACTCAAATTCCAGAAAACACAGTTTAAATACACAGTCTTACAAATAAGGTTTTGATCTTAAATTTTCTTACATGTCTCCTGTGAAAAATAAAACAAAACAAAAAAATCACTGCTCAGCACTTATGTTCAGTCTAAGAGCCACAGAACACACATTCTTCCAGCAAATCCTGCGAAGACCTCCATTTGATGGTCTTAAATTTTGCCGTTTGTTTTAAAGGATGGGACTGACAACAAAAAGAACCGGTAGCAATCACTTGCTTTCAGAACAATCATGATGCAATTGCTAAACCTTCTTGCACAGAACCTTTGTGACAAAGCATCACTTAGAAAATGTGGGAAAACTTTTCAGTTCTCTATATTTCTCACCTCCCAGGACAACATGTGGCTCTCAGACAGAACATACCAGTGGGGAAAAGATGTTTCTAACAATAGATATCAGAAATACAATCAGGCCTGATAAAATTAAAATACCTAATTTGCATATTCTAGTTTTCTTTTTAACAAACTTTAGAATTCTGATAGAGACCAATATTTTTAGGTAAGTTTTTTAAAAATACCTTTCTTAAGAATAGCATCTCTCTGACAACTTCAATTCCATTGTTTCAGGTGGTTTGTTTGCTTGTTTTTAAAAAACAGCTTGCTCTAGAGAACCCAACTTTCAACTATTTTGATTCCTTTGATAAGTCTCTCTTTAGAATATAGTACTGGGGATTGGCTGTTCTCTATCCTTGAAGACCCAGCGTGGGAGCTGGGAACCAGCTTCTCATTATACAGCAAAAGTAAGACGAAATTTCACAAAGGGAAAAAAAAATAGGAAATTGCAATGGAAGAAATAAACAGAAGCTGGTAAAAAAGAAAATATTCTTACAATATATTGTTTGGATCTAGAAGAAAAACCAAACAAACCACTTTACAGAAAATTTAGACATTTGTAACCTATTCCAGGCTGTGTACAAAAAGAGCATCCTGCTATTATTTTATAAATTATGTATGATAATAAAATATAATTATATAAATATTATATAAATTACATAAATATATAATATA
>WUAM01000431.1:16015990-16067207 GCA_024336885.1 Actenoides hombroni
AAATTATGTATGTAGACATTTCCTAAAAACCTGCATTATCTTTTTTTTTATCCTCAACTTCTTACATATGCAAATGGAAATGATCAGCTTTCAAGTAACTAATGCCCTTTTAAATGTGAGATGAGAAACATGTGAGAAGCAAAAATAAGCTTTTGAAAAAAAGCTTTACATTTTCTACTTTTCATAAATCAATAAATAAGGCAATGAAAAATATAAATTTTTAGGGGAATAGTAAAGAGCCTTACAATATATGTATGTAAGATTTTAGTTATTTCGGAGCATAAGCTAAACAAACAAACAAACATACAAAACGTTTGCATATATTTTTCTATGAAACTATGAAATGCTTTCCAGAAAATATTTTTAAATAACTTCAATTTTGAAGGTCAAGATCATTATGAAAATATCTTGTGTACAAAAAAAACCATGTTTCAAAAGAAAAGAATATTACTATAGTGACAATTCAAGTTGTTATGGTAACTGGGTCTGTTAGAAAGGGCAAATGAGCTTAGAAAACGTTCAGGTATTTTTCTATTCAGAACTTTTATAAAAAGTTTTTCTATTCTTTAGAAATAATTCACAGGATAAAGAAGAACTAAAGAGTCATCATTATTGTTGGGAAATATAAACACCTATTAGGTTTACACCATTTATATGTTAATGGGTATGTAACACTTGTGTACTCTGAAAGAAAAGGGAGGACAAGCTCAGCGATACATCCTATTAACCAGTTTCCCATTTAATTGAAATTTTAAAATTTGCCAAAAAGAGGAGAAAAAAGGAAAAAAAAAAAAAGGGAAGAAAAAAGATGTGCCACATTCAGACAATGGGAATAACAATTTCATTAACAGCGCTATTTAGGAATCATCAGAATTAGAAACTTTGTTGAATAGTATTGTTCTGCAGGCTAAATGTAGCTATTGTATACACACTGGGGACAAGATGAACGGAGTTACCATCTGCCTAATGTAATCATCGTTTCACAGACTCTTTGCCTATGTTTGCTCCAACAGACCCCAGGGGTGGAACCATACCTGTAGGGGCTACGAGCAAAGGGTGGAAGTGGGTGCTAGTAGGCTCTAGCAGGATGAGAGAAGGGAGTGGTGGACATCTTGACCATACAGGCAGGAGGCTCAGAGCAGTAATACACCTTCCCAAGAATCCATGTCTTTGTTGTTGTCAGCCAAGTCAGCATGATTGGAAGATGACACATGATGCTTTAGAATCACTGACGACTTCTTGGTCCTAGCCAGATCTCTTGTGCTGCTGACCAATATGGAATGGGCATTATTAGTGCTGAATATATAATGAAGCCAGTAACTTTATTCCTTACTCTGTTGGTTCTTATCAACAATTTGATTGAGATTTTAAGCTTCCCAGGAAATATTTTCCATGCTGAGCGCCAATTTCCAAATACCAGGTGAAAATACAATACACTTAATGAAACTGCCGCAATAAAACCTCCCATGAGTACCAAAAAAAAAAACCCCAAACAAAAAAACAAAAACCCAAACATGAGAAAAGAAAAGAGAAATAGTAGAAATACTTAGAATAGTACACCTCTATTTTACATACTGGAGATATTCAACTTATGGTCACTGATTTTGACCTAAGATCATACCTGATTCTGACTAATATTATGATGAAGCCAGTCTGGGGAAATTGAGTCAAAAGATGACAGAGCAATATAATATTTTTCTAAAGATATGTATTATGATATACATCTGTGGTTTTATTATCCGATGGATGTGTAAAAAAAATCAGTTGTCTGATTTCGTTTCAAATTCAAACATCCTGGAGAAACAAGGAGACACTTTTAATTGTTGGGCTATGGGTGAGATCCAGGATATCTTTATATAACTAATTTATCTTGAAAAATATAACTGCTTCTGGAAACAGGTTTTGCTCATTAAGACTTCAAAACCTGGGTGTGACCTGTATTTGTAAATCTGCCGAAAGCTATAAAAATGTGTTCTGGCACTTTGTCCAAAGTTACAGCAATTATGGATTGAATGCACTCTTTATGAAAACCCAGGACCTTAGCTCAATGAAGAAGCACCTTCATTTGGAACTAGAGAATACTGTAAGATGACAGAGCTTACTAAATAATTCTATGTAATTAGTACAGTATTCAAAGTATTATCTAGTAAAGTCTCAAACTACAGCAGACACCTCCAGTGGCACGTCATCTGTAAACAGAAAAAGCACATTTAGTTTTGGGAAAATATCAGCACAACAGACACCAAATATAGTTTCTGGATGTGCAAAGATGGGGTTTGGTAGACGCACAGAGATTCCAGTGTTGATGCATCTACAACAGGTGCTGCCAGTGGGAAGTAACCTTGTTGTGGTTTAGACCCAGATGGCAACTGAGCACCACACGGCTGCTCACCCTCTCCCCCTCCACCCCCCTCCATGGGATGGGAAGGAGATAAGTAGAGTTTAATAGAACAACACAAGGAGAGAAGAAACAATAGTAATAGCAGTAACTAAATAAATAATATTTAAAATGAGCGATGTACAACTCAACTGCTCACCACCCAGAACCTGTCACCATCACCTGGCCCAGACACCCGCTCAAGCTGTGCACAGTTTCCCTCCCAGGTCAGCATGGTATCCAGCATGTTTTTGAGTATCCTCTTGGCTGGTTCAGTTTGGTTATTTTATTTTTATGCTTGTGAAGTGTTTGCAGGTAGGAATGTCTGCAGATACAGAAGCTTATCAGTCTGTTTATAGTCTTCTGTAAGATAGAATAGTCCCAGAAGACAAGTATCTGTTACTACCAAATTAATTTTTGAAAAACTGGATTAAATATTTGGAGAGCAGTAGGAACATCACTAATGCTTGGGAAAATAAGTGAATTCTTCATTTATTGATATAATTTTTCCTGTTTTAATACCAGAATATTCTGGCAGCTGAACTTTCTGGAAACA
The DNA here is from genome assembly GCA_024336885.1 of Actenoides hombroni. NCBI lineage: Eukaryota > Metazoa > Chordata > Aves > Coraciiformes > Alcedinidae > Actenoides > Actenoides hombroni. The sequence goes on from WUAM01000431.1 coordinate 16,018,924, forward strand.
TAGAATTTATTGGAACAGTTTCAGAGATTAAAACATTATCAACAGGCCCAGAAAGGCATGGTTAATGCCCTTACAACATCATTCTCTTTTTCAAGATGGCTGTATTGATTATTCCTTTACTGGGGTGAAGCTTCCCCAGTGTAGGTGATTTCTCACAATCCAAGATTCATTCAGCTTTGTGGAAAACTTTTGGGTATCTGGTAAAGAGACTTAAAATAAAAAAAAAAAAAACCAACAGTAATGTTATGAGAGTACGCTGCTGTGGAACAGTATAAATTCTCTTGTATCCTTGAATTCTCAGAAACCTTTATCTATGAAGAACCATGACAATAGTCATTACAGTACTTCCTCCTACATAACCAGAAACATGAAATTAAATGCAGAGGTTTTCTTGGATACATATTCATTCATTTTTTTGTTTTGTTTTGGTTTGGGTTGTGTCTTTTTTTGTGTTTGGGGTTTTTTTGTGTGGGTTTTTTGGTTTTATTTTTGTTTGGTTGGGTTTTTTGTTATTGGTTTTGTTTTCTTTTGTTTGTTTTATTTCTTTATTTATTGTCCAAATTCACTAAAAATTCTACCAAACAAGGCACATAGAATGAGATCCTAAGACACCAACTCAAGTATTAACAAATACTATTAGCAAAAATGGTAAATTATGCTTCTCTAAATTTTTATTCATTACTTTCTGAAAATGTTCTTCACTTTCTATATTTTAGTCTCCCATCCACTACACTATTGTAATCTCTTCTGTAAATTGCCTATTCTGCTGATTAAAATTATTTATATTTGAACCAAGTCACTGTTACGGTGAACCTCTCTGGATACATTTCTCTTTATTTGTAAGGAAAAGACCTTGTCCGTGTGCGTATCAAAAGCTTCCTATTTAAAGAAAAAAAAGAAGTTGGACCTAAGTAAGATTATATTTGATTTTCTTCAGCCAACAAAATAATTTATGAACTAGTCCATTAAGTGCTACAGCTAAAGATTCAGATTATTTAGAATCTCTATTATTCCCTCCTAGTCTATTTTTATGTATATACAAAGTACTTTGGCTGAAAAATGCAAATATATGTAGTGTTATTTTACTGTTCTGAAACCTCTGTTTACATATTCCAAGCTAGCTGGAACTTTTTCAAGAACCTTCATTATCTTAGACATTTTGAGAATATTTTGAAAGCTTGAATAAACTGCCTAACCACCAAATGCCTAGGGCAGCTAGGCAGTGTCTGAAGACTTAGTGAATTGAGTGACTCTTAAATTAGACATTTGCATGGTTATTTTTAATTAATCACCATATAAAATGTAATTAGCATGCACCACTTATCATTTGAATAGCAGTTGGCAATTTTTTTATTTTGTAAATTCTTCTTACAGCACACAGTTTGGGAGGAAAGAGGGAATCCCAGAGGCTGATGTCAGGAATAATCAGGGGTGATTTAGTTGGCTGTTACTTTGGATATAATGTGTAGTTTATTTCACTCTTTATTGGCCGGGATTTTTTAACTTAGACATGCACAACTGTCCACACTCATCATCTCTCCCCATCATTTTAGTGCAGCAATGTATTCAATGAAGAAATAACTGTAACACTTGCACAGAACCCGAGTGCTGTGTGGTTACTTGGTGATGTTGACTTTAAAGGCGAGAGGTAATACATATGCAGGGCTCCCACTGCCTTCAGTGAACATTTGTTTGTGCTGGTATAAATGAAAATTCCTAACACTGCTTTGAAGTGGACTAAAGAACACACAAGGAGAGCTGTCAGGCAGGTAGCATGCCTAGAGGAACACTGGGAAGAAATTTCTTCCTGTCTGGAGGCAGACAGCTCTTAGCTAGGATTCAAAGGTACAGATCGCTCCTAACAAACAGTAGATATCAAAAGTTGCTGCACACCCTCAACATCTCCAAAGATTGCAGTTCTCATTTCTGTGGTTCCTGGAACTGGTTAGGACATTCAGAATTATACAGATACATTTTCAAAGACCACATGGAGAATGGTATCTGCTTGCTGAGGTAAGCCCATTCCCTGCAGTTATAAGAGATGATAGGCAGGTCCTGCAACATACTGAGTGTCTGAACTCATTAATGTCAATTCCTGATGACATGTCTCAAAAAGGGGCTTTGCATTTGTTCCAGAAATAGGAAAAGTTTGAATAACACAAACTAATTTCTGACAGACTGTGTTCCTCTCCTAACTACCTCTGTAGACATCAAGGTAAGGCAATGCTTTTACATCTACAGTCTCGGTCTCAAGCTCTGGCCAAGACAGATGACTACAAAAAAGCAAAATAAAAAATGCCATGGGCTTTTACTTTCTTTCAGCTAAGTATCCAAATGAGTTAAATGTGTCTTCGATGCTATTTTTTTAAGTTGATTGTGTTTCCAGAGAACAACTACAGCAAGTGAACTCAAATTAAAAAAAAAAAAAAATAAATCAGGATAAGCTGACAGCTTCTCCCTGTACTGAGGACATTCTCCCCTGTGAGTCACACTGAAGCATATGGGCTGCATCCTTCATGCCATGCATCGCCAAACAGCATGCACTGAACTCAAGATGGTGCTCCTGAAGTTTCATTTGCAATAGAAAGAATTTTATCTTTAGAAATCTAATCTGAGGATGAGTTAATTACTATGTTGCACCTGAACACTGGTCTATTTCTAGAAATAAGCTGAAAAAGCTTTCTGGAAACATTTTTAAACCAAAATCTCATCTTTCCTTAAGAAAAAGTCTGTGAGACTGTAAGAATGGTAGGGAGAAAAGAAAAAAAGTCTGGTTCTGCTGTTCTTCACTGCACCTGAGGAATATCGAACTACTATTCTTCTAGGCTTATGCTACTACCTAAGCTTTAGTAGCCTGCTTTCAAATAAGATTTCAGCATCTGAAGCACAATTTAGACAGAAGATAGCCACCTAAGTCAGAATTTATATTTCTAGAAATCCCTGCTCATCTACCACGTCACACTTAAAACACTTCAAATAGTCACTGTTGCCTCCACTTCTTTATCCTAATAGTTTCTCAAGTGCTGAAAGTATTTTGACAGACACCTCAGTATTGATATAGCTGAGCAGACAGACCATACAGTCTCCCATGTAAACCTGATATCATATAAAAACCTGGCAATTTCTTGCCATTGTTGTTGGTTTGTTTGTTTTGGGTTTTTTTTTTTTAATACTTTCAGTGATTCTTACTACTTGTAATAATAGAATAAAGCTATGCATAAAGTCATACAAGTGGCCTCTTAGTTCTTTTAAACATTGCACGGGAAAATATTATCAACTCCTTTTATGTAGTAACTCAGTTGTTAGACTACGTCAAAAGAGAACAAAAAGAGAATATGTACCATTATAAAAAAAAAAGAAAAAAGGAAAAAGAAAAAAAGCAACCTACCTACAGAGGGGAACACCAGGTGCCAAGGCTATTTATATATTTTTGTGAAACCTTACCTGGGTAAAATATGTAAAATACTACAGACTACTTACAGTAATCAGCTAACACTGACATCACAGGTATGTAACTACTGGGTTTGGTCACATCCCTATTCCCTTTCTTTAATGTTTCTTTTTAAAGGAGAACTGTAAACAAATCACTCCACATCAGAGTTCCAAAGTAGATAAAACTAAAACTTTGAGCTTCTGGTATGTAGGTCACCTATGCTCTGGAGAGGGAATGGGTTCAAAATACATATCTATGCTGAACAGTTCCTATCAGGTTTTGAATTCTACTCAGGAGCTCAATCACTTAAAAGCCAGGCACTAGCAGTATTTTTGTAGCAATACATAACCCTCTTTTCTGAATTAGCCTTAGTTGTTTAAAAATGTTGTTACGCTTACAACCATACAAATTAAAAATGAAATCCCTCCATAACACCAGCTACCTAAATCAAATACAATAAAGCCGCAGTCTATCCCTGAAAACCTCTCACTCCTAATCATCCTTTAGCAGGATTTTCCCGAGGAGACCCACCTACGCAAAGCAACACATTCCACACAGGATAGAATGACTAATGCCTCACCCAAAGGCTGCTGTCAGGAAATGTTCTCTCTGATCCTGCACCCTTCCAGCAGGTGATTGTTTCAGACTAATCTTTTCCTCTTCCCTTTTTCTGCCCACTGGGACACGTTTTCCATTTTTTTTCTAGCAAACACTCCTCAGTATTTCCCAAGCTGGGCATTAGAGAGTACAGCACAGATATTATTCTAATGAAAATGTCATTTTTTTACTACCTCAGTAGCTGGTAATAAAACTTGTTTCCCTACTGAGACCTTTTTAACATACTCTTTGTTTTAAACTGCCTATATGCTTGTAAACAGCTTAGATTGCTGTAAATTGATCCACCTGACATCCTTCTTTCTGCTGTGGGTAGTCAGGATAAAGAAAAGGCCAGGTTAATTACAAAGAAGATGTGTTAATTACCTAATTAACACATCACACTTCTCTGTAGCTGATAGGAAGGAGGAGGAAGATGACTGGGGAATTGAGTGAAGTTATAGTAGAGATTGGTTTATGCAGCACAGAGAGCAGGGACTAGCTCTGATGAGACACCACAGCTGTGTGTAATGCACTCTGATAAAACCTAAATCTCCGGTAAACCACCCAAATTAGGTCGGACATTCATCCTGTGAACTCAAGGAGTACAATTCATACTTGGAATTTGCCTCAGTTTCTATGAACTTGTATTAGTCTGGTCCCTTCCTGAACTGTATACCAGAAGACCTCTCTGGGGTCTATATACAACAAAGTGTTACTTGAAATCATCAGTCTACCTTTTACAGTGGTCAGGAAAGGTATTAACTTCAAAGAAGCTGAATTAATCACAGCTAGAGAGATAAGAAACTATTGCTGATACCAAACAGCTCTAGCTTATGTTTGGGTTCGTTTTGTTGTTTTGGTTTGTTTTTTCTTTTATTATAGTTTAGTAAGGATGTGTATCTCATATGTCATGAGTTTGTCTCTCAGTACAAAATCAGTTTGGAACAAATATACCTGTGAGAAATGCATCTTTTATCCAATGATAGGTTTGACCCATACCTACCAAACAAGCCCCTAGTTTCCGAACTTTCAAACTTGCAGTACCTAAACCAACCAAGATACCAAGACAGCTCTAGCCAGCATAAAATATGAGGTTTGCATGGAATTAAGGCTCTTAGGGTGCTTGTTGAAACTGTCACCTAAGTTTTAAATTCACGTCTGTTTTTTCTAGACAAAGAACACAACAATAAGAACTCTGCTGTGTAATTCCAAATACTTGCAATCTATCCACTGACTGAATTTATTAATACCATTTAACCTCTGAAATGCATAGAGCTGACACTCATACTGCTGTCAAGAGATGCACAATCACTTTCAGGCAGTGTTATGAGGGTCTCAGCTGTCTTACAAGGTATGTTATACCTCTGTTCAGAAACACTGACCTTTTCTGAAATAGAGGGGGAAAAAAAAAGCTGCATTTAAAATTCCCTCTCTAAATGATACTGTTTGCCTTTTTAGTAATTCATCCACCCTTTTCTTACCAGTCTTCCATGTAAGTGAATTGAGATTCAACATGCTGTTCTTTCCCTATTTTAGGAATGACTTGGATTATCAATTTTGAAGTGACAACTTTGTGTCAATACCGCAGCAAAAAAAATTTCCATCATAGATAGGCATTGTGTCATTTTGATAAAGTAATAGTGAGTTCAGGCATTTTTTTAAATTCTACAGTCTTTCTCTGAGTTTTTATATGTCTGTAATTTCTCACTTCCTCTAACATCACTATCTATTACAGACAGTGAAATTCAGTTTCCCATAAAAATTTCAATAAGCATTGAAACACATTTCACTGCTGCTATCCTATAAATTATCAATGTAAAGTTAAACTCAGTCTGATTCTACAACTTTGTCTAATCATTGCTTTGCTACTTTCAATCTTTTTTTTACTGTTAGGTTGTGATGTTAGAACTAAATGATTAAGACCACACTTAACCTGTGTAAAACCACATGTAATCTCATGCCCACTAAACTACACTCAGTTTAGTGCTCTATGCTGAGCTTTACTTATGCAACCAGTACTAGGGCAGAATTTGGGAGGTCTCAGGACAAGGCTGACCCTGTCAAAATGACACCTTACCTGTAAAATAATTTTCCAAAATCTAAAAATTATTTCACTTATATGTGTAGTGCCATACCTCTCAAATTTTTGTAGCATATGTTTATAGTTGGTCACTTTTAGTGACATAAATAAAAATGTTAAGCACATCTAGTGTATCAAAACCCACTGTTCATTTTTTTGAGTTAAGTAGCATACTCTTAACCTGTGTACACTATTGAAGATACGCTGTAGTTTCTGGTTTTTCTTCCCTATTTCTTCAATTTTAGGTCTAGTGGATTTTTTTTCCCCACATTCTTTCACTCCAGTTATTTTCTTAGTGTCTTAATAGAGCTATTTCAGTGTCATGCTCAGGAATCACTGTTTATCTTCTTTATTTCAGCAAAGTAGCTCCAATGCCTCTGTAAAACTTAACCCGGATTTATACAGAGCTCCTTTTCAGATACCAAACCTCTGAAGCTAAAGCTATCAGAGATTCAGTTTTATATTTCACAGCTCTAAGCAAGGTCATTGTTCTAGACCTATAGACAACTAAAATAAAGTTATTTCAGTTATTATATTAATGAGGTGTGAATCTGTCTTCATGATTTAAAAAAGTCTATGTATTTGCACTTTTAACTTTCCTACACAACCACACAAAATGGTAAACTCAGCAACAGGAGCGATTAATCCTTCCACGTTGGCCTTGATGAGTATTACCTGCTTAAAATTTACATATAATTTTCTAGTTTTATGTCTAGTTTATTTCTAGTTGTCATGATCATATGTTTCCTAGGATAAAAATTATGGCTCATCTTCAAGACTGTTTAGGAGCGCTGGCAAAAATTAAATCCACAGTTTATTCACATTAATATCTATGCCCCATTATTATCTGAATACCTACTTAGTGTAAAGAAACAGCAAGCTATTACCTAATGTTTTGCTTTACAGTTTTTAGATTTGACTATCTAACTACATTATATTCTTTGCTAGTCTAATTTTAAGTTTTCAGTGTCTTAGTTATTGATGATACAGACAACATACAGGTTTGGAAGTAAAGTCTCCAAGATCTATCAACTGAGTAACACTCATTTAATTACATTAGATAGAGAACAATTGCTTTATGTAAATTATGCAAAAAAAAACCCCAACAAAACCCAGCATTGTGATTATATCATGATCTATTAATATTGCAAATATTGATTAACTACATGCATGGTAAGTATGTATACAGCAAGAGATGGTGTATCAATTATTAATCCAAATGATTATGAACACCAAGTATTTCAATAGAAACCCAGAAAAAAAGCACCTGAATTGCTGAAAGGAAATGAGAAGCAGCAACAGAAAGGAAAGGCTGAGAAGGACAGAAAAGAGGTTATGTGAGAGGAGGAACACATAGAAGCAATTAAGGAATGATATCTTGTAAAAGAACTCAGGTGAAACAAAACTGGTCAAAGTTGTCATATCTAACTGACATTCTTTTCTCTGTGATAAGTACTGTAACAATTTTTTTGCTACATTTACTGATTAGTAGAGGTTCAAAATTCTTCCAGAGAACAGATGAGTTTTAAAAACGAGATACAGCCTTAATTGTAGGCTTTATGAATTATATGGAAATAGCTGAATCCACATCCAACCTCATGAGACACGTTAACTACAGAATATATGAGGAATAATATCTGAAATGAAGAACAGTTTGCAAAACCAGAAAGTGGGTGAAAGAAGCAAGGGAAAACTGATATCAGTGCTGTTCAGTGCTTTTAAGAATTGGCTTTCAAATTGGATTTTCAGTTTCTTTTAGAACAGTTTTGCTTCTCCACATGTTCTTTTTATGTTGATTTGTTTTCCTAAATAAGCAGAGATCTAGCACTGCGAAGCAGATATAGCATAGACTGATCAAAAAACCAGGCAACGAGAAAGGATTGTACAAACTATCATGCTTCAGCTGCACAGCCATTTTAAAACTGTTTTTAAAAGTGGTCACCTCACTCCTTTCATAAACTATGTTGAGGTACAGGTATGCAATGGCCGGTTATTGAAACTTTCATGGCACTGTACACTGGTGGCTGCAGGATCTTAAAAACCTAGAATGACAAAATGTACTTTCTATTAACGGGTATTGCCCATAGTTAAAAGAAGAATTATTTTAAGTGGTGCAATGGGCACAATCTTGCTTTCAGTGGATTCAAAGGTGATTCTTCTCCTATACCATCTCTCCACCATATACTGCTCTAAATCATGATAAAAACCCAGAAAAAACTAAGCCATGAACATGCTGTGAAATATGTCCTTTAAGCTGTGATGCCTGAGACTTGTTTGGCCCACATCTCAAGCATGTGTCCATTAGGCAAATCTGGTGATTCTGTGCAGAACGTTCCCTTCTGTGCTTTAAACACAACACTTGCAAACAGGTCTGCTTTTTGACAGTTCAGTGATGCTAATGCTTCTGCTTTCTCTAGCCTCATTGAGCAGAGATGACACAGTGGATTTTTTCAGGCTTGTACAGATGATCATGCACATACTGAAAGTGAACGCCTTGTCCTAGATTTTGAGAGGTTTTGTTTAGCTTGTCTCAGCTCATTTGTGATTTATGTTTCCTGCAATAAACTGGCATCTGTTGGATCACCATAAAATAGTGAAAAATAAGGTTTTGTTGATGCTTCTGTGGAAGAGTATACCATTTGATAGGTAATTGAAACTTGGATTAATAAAAGGCTTTAATGTGACATGTAATGGCCAACCTAAGAATAGCAAACCCCCAAGTTAACTGCTGGTATAATCTGTATTGACTTCATAACAGGTAGATATATAGACACTTTCCATTACTATCCACTGAAAAGGTGTAATAGTGCAGTAATCATCAACTGACATTTCAATTCTACCTAAGGATATAACTTTGCCATGATGAAACTGCAGGGGAATTACAGAAATGTTCATAAATCAGTGTCTCATATCTCATATATTAGGAAAGCAGTACATAAACCCAGACTAAACACAAACATTCTAACATAAAAGGACTTACTTTTAATGCAAATTTGTATGTTCTTCTGAGGTAGTTTTCACAATTTTCATCATTTTCCCCATTGTATTACTTGAAACTAAAAAAAAAAAGAAAAGTATAAGAAGTATGTTTGAAGGGTGATAAAGACATCTTAAAAAAACTTTCAAAGCCACCAGGCATGGCAGCTCAAAACCATTATTCACAGCAACAGATATTATGTATATAAATCACATAAAATCATCTGGAAAAAAAAATACAAATTAATGTGTAAATTATTCTTTTTGATGAAATACTGTTTGGTATGCAATATTACATTAATCTCATCTTATCTAATACAAAAGCAAATATTTGTGATGGACTCTTTTTTTTTTTAGGAAAACAAATGTCTGCTTTTGATGTGGGCATTTAAAGCCTTTCAGGACCTCTGTTAGTGACATCATTGGCTATCACACAGATACTCGGTTTAGTTTGGGATGGTAGTAATTTAGGAACTCTGATTTTTAGTATTTCCATTTTTTGTTTTGACTGCTCAAAGGATTCCAAGTCTGAGATTTCAAAAAACAAGTATAAATAAATTAAGCCATTCCTTCTTCCCTTTAGAGAGTATATAAATGTGTTTATCTCTTGGGAAGGGTATGAAAACACATATGAAGCTAGTAAAAAAATCTCGGTGATTAGTTATTTCCCACAGGTTCCCAACAGTATTTTACAAAACTGGGAAGAAACATTCCCTCAGGACTCTTTGCTATCCTAGTCAGTTGTGTTTACTTCTCCAAATCTGTGCTAATTTTCATTCCTTAAATGAATCCCAGCATGTATATTTTCAAAGGACGAGAAAAACTATTTATTATTAAAAAATATATATTATTAAGAAAACAAATAACCCGGTGACAGCAGGGTCACACTTCGAGACTGCTTTCTCACAGCAAGCAAATATTGTGAGGCAAAATTTGGAGTCGCTCATGTGCCATGACCAGGAGCAGCTGGGACGCAGCCCAGAGGTCACCAGCACCACAGAGCTCCTAGATTTGGAACGGTTTTCCTGCTTCTCACAGGTGGTTAACCTGTGCTGAGAGTTCTTCCTCTGCTCAAAACCCTGGGTTTCAGACAGGTTTTAGTGTTAGACGAGGAATTTAGAAAAATCATCTGTATTCCGAAAAACCATGACCCTTTAGGAACTAAGCTTCCCTTATCCTGTGCACGCGCTCTCTCCCTAAAGATGCTCTTGGATGGAGGCATACCTGTGTTTACATGTATATTCCTCCAGGTTTGCTGGCAGATTGGAGTGGAAATATAGAGCTGGAGCTTGAGTTAAGGCCCTAACTGGTACTTAGCTACGTCCTAACGTAAGCTGTACCTGGATTTACACAAAAAAGTTGAGGTCTTTGCAGTGTACATATGTAAAAAAAAAAATAAAGCCACAATGCTGCACAAGACATACTGACTAGCAGTATTACAGCAGATTATGGAAAGAGATGATGCAGTTGTGAGTATTCCCAGTGGCTGCTTCTGTATTTATTCCGGAAAAGCATGATATAGTCTCCTGTATCCTTGCTTGAACTTAATGTTGTCTCTGCCTTGAAGGATTTACTGAAATCTACTGTTTCTTCCATTTCCAATGATTCTGCAGTTTGTGGTGACATGAACCCTGTCAAGCTTACGAGAGACATGTTTGCTAGGGAGTCAGTCTGCTTATTGCTATGGTTTAGCTAGGAGAGCTTCCCCTCCTCTTCTCCTCCATTTTGCTGGTTGTTTTATTCTAGCATAGGATAGATGATCTGGGGATTGCTCTTGAAGACAGTAAGTACAGCAGATCTGGTTTTATGATCTGTCTGAACTCTGCTTGGGCTCTGGTGAGCTGTGATTTCCATATCTGGACTGATGGTAACTTTTAACTTAGGAAACATGCTCAGCATTGCTATGTCTTAAAGTGCTGTTCGTAATATTGTGGGAATACCTAACTGTGAAACCTGGTTTTTCACTTGTTTGCTTTTTAAATCTAAGTGACAGTTTACTCTGGGGTTTTTTTATATTATTTTTTTTTTCCTGAAATAGATATACTTCAGTTTAGTCAGAGAACTGGCCTCAGTTCTCCCATAGAATTGATGGGAGACTAGCTCAATTTATACATAATCAATACTTCATAGAAAAGTAATTTTTCACACAGGAGACCTCTGATACAGACTGTAAAGTTGTAGACTCCTGAATAATTCATAGAGACTGACTTTAACAGAAATAGTGTGACCAGCAGGACTAGGAAAGTGATTGACCCCCTGTACTTAGCACTGGTGAAGCTTCACCTTGAATACTGGGTTCAGGTTTGCAATCCTCATTCCAAGAAGGACATCGAGGTGCTGGAACATGTCCAAAGAAAGGCAATGAAGCTGGTGAAGGGTATAGAGCAAAAATCTTATGAGGAGCAGATGGGGGAACTGAAGTTGTTTAGCCTGAAGAAAAGAAGGCTCAGGGGAGACCTTATAACTTGCTACAACTATCTGAAAGGAGGTTGTAGAGAGGTGGGTGTCAGACTCTTCTCCCAAGCAACAAGAGATAGAACAAGAGGGAATGCCCTCAACTTGCACCAGGGGAGGTTTAGATTAGGTATTATGAAAAATTTCTTCTCACAGAAAGGGTTGTTAAGCACTGGAACAGGCGGCCCAGGGAAGTGGTCGAGCGACCATCCCTGGAGGTATTTAAAAGACTTGTAGATGTGGTGCTTAGTAACATGATTTAACGGTGGACTTGGCAGTGCTGGGTTAATGATTGGACTTTATGATCTTAAAGGTCTTTTACAACTTAAATTCTATGATTCTATGGCAGCAAGCTGACTTGTCCAAGGTAGTTTTCCTAGCATCCTTAGAAGGACTTTAAAGACTACATTTTGAACATCACCACACGTAATTTGATTGAACAGAGTAGAACACATGTTAAAAGGACAAGTGATAGAGTGGAATCCATGATTTTATGCTCTTACATTATTTTCAAATCTGCTAGAAGAGTGATGAAAATTACTTTTCTGTAGTAAGTCAAGCATAATATAAAAAGAAGAGACTTCACATTTGAATACAAAGACAGGTGCATCCAGTATGAACACCATTTTGTAAATAATTGTTTTACTGTATTTCTTAGTGTTACACTAAAATAACCTGAATGTACTGGACATATGAACTGGTGATACAGTTTTTGTAGGATGTCCCTCTTAATTGTTTTTATCTCATTACTTGATATATGAGAACAATGCATTTCTTGGGAAGATGTCCCTTTTATCTCTGAAAATTACCCAAAACTGAAGAATATAAAAAGTCTGATATTTATTTCATGAGGCTAATTAAGTGCTTAGCTTATCTTGTGAATGACAGAGGATTTGTGGGGGGGGGAAAAACCAACAAAAACGACAACAAAAAATCACCACCATTTCAGAGCAAAACATTACTATTTGTGAAAAAATGCTCATAAATATAGAAAGAATTTGCTGTCTGATTTTTTTCAGCCTATTTCATATAAGCACAGAGATGCTTCCTTCCCTCAAAGAGCTTTCGTCATATACATTATATGACAGAAGCACAGGGATGTATGTTTATGAATAAAATTCCAAGATGGAGACAATATTAAGACAGCTTTAATAGAAGTCTCATTTTCAATAGTCATCAGAGTACAATGAGCGATTTCAGCACTTTTCTTTCACGACCCAAAAAATTATTACCCAAATTTAGTCCTCATCTATCAAAACTGAAGAATGTTAACTGCATAGACTTAATTTTATACAAATATCTACTTTATTTGAAAAATCTCTCACTGTCTTTTAAAAATGAGTTTTGTTTTAAGATAATTTTAAAATATAGACACAGTCCTCATTTTCAAAGTAAAATTAATGACTTCAAAGTGTTGTTAGCCTGTAACACTCATAGGAAGGGCCATAATTGGAAAGACTGCAAAAAGGACCAACAATAATTAAGTAATCATCAGAATCAGCTTAGTGAGAAATACAGATAATTTATTCACTATATCTCAGGTTTTAAAAATCATTCCTGAATAATGTGCAAAGACTCTTGCTTTATATATGTTTATTATTTTAATTACTCATAAGAGTTTCTGAATGATCCAAGCATGCTGGAGATAGTTGGAGGCTTTCTGCTGATATATAACTCAACTGTGAATATATTGTTATGTAACTTGGCTTATATCTGATTATTAACTTTATAGTTTACTTGGGCTATTATTCCAGAAAAGCAAAATTTTATTTTTTGCACTGGTGCTAATTACTTTCAGTTGTTCTTTCTCAGTATAGTGTCTTATGCTCAAGGTTACTGACATTACACAAGAGAACAGGAAAAAGAAATTTGAGAGATAAGCATAATCATATGAGCTATTTACAGTACTTTTCTCTTAGAAATAATGTCTTCCAGCTAGGCATTGTCAGAAAAGTATCAAAGCCAAACATCTTAAAACTAAGATATTAATTTTTTGTTGTGGTGGTTTTATTTATTCATTAAATTGTACCAAATTGCTTACATTGTACTTTTCTCTACTTGAAACCAGAGGAAAATGTCAGTTTTCCCTTCAGACTTCCCCCAAGACTTTAAATGTATTTCATAATTAGAAACTATTTTTTGAATTTAGGTAAGTTACTGAGGAGTTATTCCAAGTTTTGATTATAAGGAAGTAATAAAAATACATGCTAAAATGTTCACAAGTTTCTAAAATGAAGGTCCACCCTGAAATAAGACTGTAGAAAAGCAATGACACTGTAAGAACTCCTGGACTGTATCATATTTTAAGGAAGGACTACTATTAATTCCAACTGTATTCTAAACTAGGTAGACACTGTAAGTATGCTGTAAATTACAGACAACTGCTGAGGGTTCTCATTTAGGAATCATCTGAAAAATGCAGAAATTATCTGTTTTTCAAAAGGACAGCATCTATCTAACGCATGGAATTTGCAAGGGTAATAAAAAATTAATAAATTTCACTGATAGGGTGTGCTGGTTTTAAGTTATATTTGCTCTCAAGTAATTTTTAGCCTTCTGAAAGTATTTATGAGATTATAGTTTTAAAACAGATCATGAAAGAAAACTAGTCTTTTTCCTGTAGCATGGTATCCTACAGCACTGGGGTTTTTTTTCAGTAATACAAGATCAATAGCAGAGTAAAGTGCTAGCTATTGCATTAAAATTTGACCCTTTATCTGCTGCTCAGTAGATTTAATGTAGAATCACTGAAAATTAATAATCTTGGAGAACCTTTTTTTTTTTTTTACGACCATCATGAATAAGTTTTTATGAGGAAAAGAAACAGTAGCCTACAGAGAGATTTTGTTCTCTCCCAATTTACTCACAGTGCTTGTCATCAAATGTTGGCTCTTTAATCTTAGTAATTTACCTGTACTTTTCATGACCTGTATAATGCCAATAAAAACAATCTGTTTATTTTAATGTCACATTGAAAAATGGAGTTTGAAATTGTGTGAGTAGATATTTATTATTAGAACAAATTCTGAAGAAATTAAGGACTTTGGTGTGACCTATGGAGAGTTACAGACTCAGTGTTCTAGAATTCCTCCTCTGTCTTAAAATGATCACAAATAGCTGCGAAGGAGTTGAAGATAAAACATATTTGTGGTAACACTGCTTCTCACATGATGGATTACTGAGGCTCAGAAGTTGACAGAAACTCATGAATTTATGGTATAACAAGGAACAGACATGTATTTTCACACACTGGAATTGAAGTTTTAAGCCTAAATTACAAGATACCCTTAACTAAGTCATCATCCCCCATGCTTTGAACCCTGTGAGAGAAGGAGAGCAATTAACATCTCTTCACAAAGACCTCAGCTAAGCAAACCACATGCAGCCTTTCCCTGGAGAGAAAACAGTTGGACAAGTGACTCCATTGACTACCTAAGCTTTGCAAAAAATGTGCTAGAAATTTGGTTTTCAGCTGTCAAATATTTGGATACATGTGCCAAACTTTTAACACTGCAGTATAACAAAACTTATCTGAATTAATCTTAGATTGTTATTATAGCAAATGACCCCGTGTCAGGTCAGGAAAAATCTTGGCTAGTCTTAACCCAGAAAACTGTAAAATATGTCAACTGGATGTCTCTGAAATGTGTGATAAAAATGCATCTTCACTGCCTCCAGCAATAGCGTATCTGACCTCAGAGCATTAGAGAAGAGAGACCATATTGAATGCTTTCATTTCCACATAAAATGCTGATCATGATAGTTCAGACATGCCAGATGGAAGTAGTAGAGATAAATGGTGTTGATGCCTCAGGAGAAACGAGCTAGTAAAATTATATTGTGTTCAGTTGGGATTTTAAACATGTAGTATAGTTAAAACTGTTATTTTCCCCCCAAATCCTACATTTAATATTTCAGTGTCATGTCATATGTGGGGAAAAAACCATCTTGCCATCATGTGCTACTATGAAAAGCAGATTTTCCATGTCACAACAAAACACCTCTATACACAGGATATAGAATTATTTTTTTTTTAATGTATGCATATGTATACATGAAATGACAAACCACTCGTATAGGAAAATCCAGTAATTACTCCTTTATTTCTTATATGGGTGTAGAAATATATATATATGGAAACAGGGAAATAATAACACAGTGCCAGATTAGATAAGACTTACCTCACATTTGTAACAGGTCTTTTTTCCTTTCTAAAAGTAGTTAGAAAATCAGAGCTAAAGGTCATCAGACACAATAGGAGGCATAAGGCTGTCTTTAATTCTGAGTTTGATCTGACTGATGATTTAACTGCAACTAAAAGATGTCTTAAAAATTTTTATTCAGCTGGACATAATTTGTATCTTTTCCAAAGAGACAACTCTATAGAATTTTCTCTTTAAAAAAAAAAATCTAAGGACTCAGAAGGCTGGAGGTAAGTTGCAAAATCATCCTGTCCTCTAGTTGTATTCCTAGGACTTTGATCACTTGTCTTCCACCAGTGACATTCTCTTGATTTTCCACCATACATTGAAGCACCAGAGAAAAGAAAGGAAGTTGTTAGGAGAGGTATTTTTCAGTTGTTCATTTCAGAGTAATGATCAGAAACTCCTTTTCCCGAAAAACTCCTTTTCCTTCACATGTGGAGCTACCCTTCCTTTTTTTCTGTATCTGTGTCAAGAATGTAATATAAAAGCATATGACAATTTTGTTATTGGAGAGGACATAGAGTGCTTATAATGGAGATTTTTATATCCAAGTCAATGCACCTTACTAGAAATCAGAGTGATGTTGTTGTTGTAAAGGAGAAACTACACCCAGCAAATACATAGCATTACCATACATGTTTGCTATGCATGCTAAAAAAGAAAGGATGTTACAAAGGACGTAAGGGATGTTACAGCCTGTATTGTGTGTAAATCCCTGAAGAATAGAGGTGCAACACAAACACTGAATTGTCATACTTTTTGTGCATATTAGACAAACTCTTTGTCCTCTGGCAACTTGGAATTTAATTTCCTTTGTCTAACTTTTCTTATTTAATTTTATTAATTAGAAGGCAGCCAAATTTAGAAGAAGAAATATTACAGAGGTATGTAAGAAATAAGACAGTGGAAAAGTCTATCACACAAAGATTAATTTGTCCAATTTCAAAATGTATATTGCAATATTTTATAGCTGACAGGTGATCATGGGCAGATAGTCATTACAATTTATCACAGCAGGAAGCTGTTAAAATGACAATATGGGCAGGTATAAAATTATATGAAGGAGAAGTTATAGAAGATAATTTTGAAACTCTAGCAACTTGTCCTTTTAAAGTTTCAATCACCAAAAGAACATAATCCAAAATCTAATTATAATTTCAAAAGACAGAGTTGGAAAAAAAAATAGCCAGTTGAGGGGAAAAAAAATTTATGCAGGCAAATTTCCATCGTTGCTTCCTCCTATTCATCAAAATTTATATTTTGCTACACAGGAATTGTGTAAAAGTTTTTTGCCTCACTTTTTTTTATTTTGAATTGATTGATTGATATGCCAAGAAACAGACAATGGATGTCCAATCCCAATTTATGCCTTTGAAAATCTCTCTCTCACTCCACTTTTTCAACTCTATCATTTATAAACAGCAACCACATGCTATTTTTAAGTGGAAAGGGAATGTTCTTTGGCACTGATCAGTCCTGAACGAAGTTTTATAACAGTCTAACAAATTTCTCAATAGCAGGGTTCATAATGAAATTGCTTAAATTACTCTGACTCTAGT
The DNA here is from genome assembly GCA_024336885.1 of Actenoides hombroni. NCBI lineage: Eukaryota > Metazoa > Chordata > Aves > Coraciiformes > Alcedinidae > Actenoides > Actenoides hombroni. The sequence goes on from WUAM01000431.1 coordinate 16,036,228, forward strand.
CTTCTAGCTGGCACACTAGACACTGCTGAATGGATCCTTGTTATAAAATAACAAAAGGAGCTTTAAATTTTTCTTTCTTATTTCTGCTAGCACTACTTGTTGCTTTTACAATTCTACAATCAAGAAATTTGAATATTACAGGCTTTTCTTTAGGTTTTTCTGTGCTCCGCTTGGTTACTGGGATCCATTACAAAACTAAGACCGTAAGATCATCGGCTCTTGGAAGTAGGACTGTATCATACTATAGGGTGCAACGTATATCACAGAGGAACCATTGACCAAATGCACTCTATAGATGCTGTTGGAACGGAAATGCTAACAGTTCATGTGAGGTATCCATTTTACACTTCATGATATACAGAGTGAGCAGAAGTACTAAGATCTTTCTGAGATAATCTGCTAGTTTTATTTTTCTCCCTGACTCTAAAAACTGAAAAGATCTGTCCTAAAAAGGGGGTACTCACAGAAGCCTAGTGGAAAAGCTGCTTCTTGCAGAAGCAGTTTAATAATAAAACACTGAAAGGAGGAAAAAAGTAGAAGAAATATTCTAAACTTTCCTGTATTATTGGCAAAATTTTAGATTTATCTTTATGATCTGCAGCTTTGAAGCTAAACCAACCATTTAGGCAGGTGATACTGGGTCTCAACCAACCAGTATGTAATAAACAAATATTATTTTTAATAATTGGTTTATACTTTAGCATCCCAAAAAAATCCATATGATCAGGCCTTTACAATGCTCACTGTAATGAAAATGAGATCAATTCAGCCATCAGTACTGGCCATGTTATGAATCACTTCCTTAACTTTTCAGTCTCTATCTCCGGCTAGGAAAAGGACTAGTCTCACAGTGAAGCAGAGTTCACTATTAAGAAAGATACAATCTAATCATATTTATCTAAGCTTTCAAATTAGCCTGGTAGAAGAGATTGTTCTATGTCTTGTATGCAGAAATACAAAACATAACCTTTTCATTTGTGAAACAACTTTACTCAAGAGCATACAGTTTTCAGCTAAAAAGTACTCCAAACTTATATGCACCTTAAATCAAATCTTTCTTCACACATACATTGGTGTTTCTTTGCATTTCTGCTCATGTGCCAACTGGCAATTACAGCTGAAATTCACAGCAGCACCTCTGACATAAAAAACACATGAAAGACAAGAAAGGGATTCATGTGGATCCCTGTGGAAACATCCCAGGAGGGAACACTCAACTAGATAAGGGAAGTTGGGCTGAAGTTGAAAAGAGAAGTGAGTCCATCTGTCTTTGAAATGAATTCCAAAACACAGTCAGAGCATTTATAAATTCCCATGACTTGACTATTTTCACAGAATCCTTCTACAAGCAGAATTCAGTTCTTGGAACCCAGAATGTCATCATGATGTTTAATACTGAGTGAAATTTATTTGAGTATGGATCTGTAAAAACTTCTCTAGTACCTTTTAATAAACACCCTATTGAGAAAATAAATCAAATCTCTACATAACTCTGCACTTCATGGGGGGAAAAAAATCTGGTTTCTACTGATGGCAATGGCAAATAGTAGTATAGCCTAACATATAGGAGGAGTATAAATATTTTTAAATTTTTCAATTCCTGAGCAATGTTGAAATGAATATTTTCTCTTGTTTTGTTATTGTACAGAGCAAAGGAAGCTTTTAAAACTAATTTTAACTCAGTTGTTAAACATTACTATAATAAGAAACTGTCTTTAAAAAGTGAACATTTTGTCATTCATTTTATCATTTACATACTCACAAAGTCTAATTATAAATACACAATAAAACATAAAATGCCATCTGAAATAAGTGAAAGAAATTGATTTAATGTATTTTTAATACCTCTCACCCACCACTGTTCTGGATCCGAAAACAAAGGAAAACATTTTCAACCTTACTTGTCCAATTATAATGCATTGCAAAAGCATAATTAATTTCCAGAAACATTCAATTCTGTCTACACAAAATTAAACGTTACTTATAACAATATAAACTTGTAGGCACGTAGGAGGTCTTGGCATATTCATATTTTGTTATGAACAATGGATTTTTAATTGTCTACCTAGGACTGTGGTCATGCTAAGCAGCCATGGAAAATCATGAATATCTAGTCCAGAGGAAGAAAGTGTCTGGATGTATATTCATGAACTTAAATAAAATTCCTGTTAAAATTCAATTCTATTGCTTTATTAATACTATCTGCTTATATTTAAAGTACTTCTGAGAACAACCTCAAACACTATTATCTGAGAAAGATGATTAAGTAGTTTTTTTATGTCCAGAATGTTCATGCACGACTGCCACATCCATATGCATAAGTTTAATACATTTCCTCCTGTAATTTTCATACATTATTGAACTGAACAAAATTCAATAAAACACAGACTCCATAGTTCACTTGTCAACATCAACTATAGTTTGTGTACGCTTTTTCAGCTAATCCATCTGAAGGTAGTCCTTTGCATTTCTGAAGTCAACTTACTGCATATAAGTTTACCTGACTAGGCCAAAACACTGAAACATGAAAAACATGAAACTCATAGGTGTTTGTAAATTTAGTGTCTATTACTTACAAGCAAATGGTCCGAATTAAATCCTGCTGCATCTGTACATTCCAATCTCCTCGGTGTAGTACTGTCTTTCCTTTCTACCTCTCCAGGCCCCATGAGAAAGCATTGTTTGATCTTACTGTCTTAAATAAAGAAGGAAAACATGGGATCATGGAGTGCAGAACTAAGCAGGTTAATTAATGAGTAAGCTGAACAGGAAAGAACTCCCCCAAAAGTCTCATGTCTGTTCTCTAAGAAGGCACACAGTGGCTGCAAGCTGAATCAGCTTTATGAATGCAGTACCACCCTCAGAAAGCCTGTGCAAATCTCAAAAGCCAGGTGGGCCATTAGGAAAGAAACATGGAAAACACAACAAGGACTTCAGCTGCTTAAATGTTTTATTTCCCAAAATCTGGGTTTGTGTCACTGAATAACTTTTCTGTTTGGTTAAGGATGACATCAATAAAAAATGCCAAGGAGTAGATTCTGAGAACCAAAAGGAATTTTTCCATGTAGCCATGCTACAAAATGATAGTATTTAGATACGATAATTTTTGGAGTTCAGAGAAGGCTGAAGACAATCCAGCTCTATGGTCCCACACAGCACTGTACACTGATCAGCCTCTCCTTTGAATATATGGTGTATCTTGCAAAACTACATGGAAATGTGGAGAAATAAGAAGGGAAAATACCTACTTACACTTATAATCTATGCCGCTATGCCTTTTGAAAAAAAACCAACAAAACAACCACAAACTGTAAGCTGCTATGAACAACAGATAATTGGTTTTTTTTTTTCAATGGCGTGGTGTAAAAAAAACCTAGATAGCAACATATCTTTTACTATGAAATGTAAAACAACCAGTCTGTAAGGCTGGGATTTTTTTTATTTTTATTTTTTTTTCTTCCTGTTAGCTTTACTATTTGGCCTGTTTTCTCCAGCTGCCTTTTGTGCAGAACTCATATGCCTGTCCTGATTGCTTGGGGGTTTACTGTTTCCAACATAGCAAGGAGAAATGTAATCGTGAGCCCCACTGCAGGTATTTGAATGTCTGATTGGAACATTCAACAATAGATGTAATTGAGAAGGCTCTAATTTTACTTATGTGATTCAACAAAAATAGAGGAGCTCCATTACTTAAGTGTTTATGTCATTCCTTGGAGAAATGACCTTAATTTATTGTAATTTCCAGTTGGAGGATTACCAAATTGGTTTTGAACTTAAGTAGCCCTGTGAGTGCATAGTCATTTACTGCCAGATTACATGAAGTACACTGATTACTTCCAATTATAAAAGACTTATTTTTCTTATTAAGTAAGTTTACCTTTATTACTAAATAGATACTATAGCTAAACTTTTCTTTTAGAATCATCTTGCATATAAGCAGTTATCTTTCAGCAAATAGGCAATCAATGTATTGTTACTAATGGAAATACAAGTTACACAGTATATATGTAAAGGCATCACTCTGTGTACCACAAAGCTTATTCAAAGTTAAATAGATGTTTGTAGAAAATAGATTTTACAGAATAAAAAGAAACAAAAAAATAGATGTAAAACTCAGACCAAGCTGAGTTTTACACAGGACAGCTAGGTTTATGCAACTATTCTTAGTAGAATTTTTTCAAAATGTTTAATGGCAGTATGTTAACGAAAACAGGTTTTATAACTCACATGACCATAATGAACACAGTCCGACTGACACTCACAGCCATCAGCCACTGCTTCTCAGTTAGCATTTTCATTAAAATTTTCCAAGTTCATTAGAATCTCCTGGTTACAGCCTGCTATTTTCAAGGACAAGCTATTATATACAAGGAAAAAGCCGAAAAGTGAACAAGCAGCAGTGGTTCAATAAAAGAACTACAGACTGAAGCCAGTGGATAGTTTCATAAAACACAAAAATGAAAACAAGGAAAACAGTAATGGAAAATCTCAGCAAGGTAGGTAAGCATACTAAATAAAAAAAAAAAAAGTAAGTGTGCTCAAATCAAGGACATTTTAAGGCCACAGTCACTAACCCTAGGAATATCTTATGATGCCAGATATAAGAGTTTTAACAAGTCAGTTAATGTCGTATATAATGCCTCATAAATTAAGTTAATCAGAGTGCAAAACATTCTATTCTCTTTATATTACCTCCTCTTCTCATCTCTCTAGAAAGCTTAATGGGTGGTCTCCATTCTTCTTCTGGAAGAAGACTGGACTACATACATTTGAGACCTGATGAAAAACCTCTTAATTTTTCACCAGCATTTCCCTGTAAAAGAACTTTTGCGGTCAGCAAATACCTTCAGACTCAGGGATTTCAGATTACATCTGTTTGATCCATCCTACAGAGATTGTACATTAAACACTTTTTAGGACCACCTGATAGAACACAATATTGGTCAGGTCACTCATGAAGAGTGGGTAGCAGAGAGAGAACCCCGAAATGATTACGAATCCTCTAACGGAAAAAGGCAGGGTGTGGGTGCATGTTTGCATATGTCTGTGTTTATAGGGAAGAAACCTTTCTCCCAGGCAATTTTAATTGGATGCTTTTCCTTCTTTCTCTTCTTTCCTTCTCTTTATTAAAATATGGACTTGCTGATATCTCATATATTTTCAATAATGAACAGGATTAGGACATTAGAAATCCAGAGGCAATGCCTGGAATGGGTTCTTTAACATTCAGATAGCATTCCTGCTCAAATTGGAGCATTTGTCATGCTTATTGTGGTAATATCATAATCTGTGCACAAAGTAGCTAAATCTCATTCAGGGGTGAGTGCAGTTCACTCCCACTGAACTAAATGTGGTTCAAAGCCAGATTACACTTCCCCTGTGGCCTGAATGACTATTAGGTTTCCTGTCACTTCTCTGTGTTTTTATATAAAATACCTACAAGAAATTCATATTTGTCACAAATAATCACATTCTTATCCATCACTGGAGCAAACTGAAACCAATACAACCCTAGACTACAGCAGTATGGGTTCGTCCTTTGTGTACACAAAAGGAAAGATTAAATGTGCCTTTCGGATTGTTTCCTTCTGCCACTGATAATGTGATTTATTTATTTTTTACCATGTTACCAGAAGTGTCTGTACTGAAAGAGTTACTTTCCTTTGTGAAGAAACTTGATGATTGAATAACATTTATTAGTTTAGTATTGTAGAAACATTACATTATTTAATAAATTTGACTATATTCAGCTTTAGTAAAACAACTTGATTATCAGCGATTAATTTGGGATCTAAAATGTGCTGAATATGTGTATGAAAACTCCAGGATTTCCAATGCTGCCTCTCCATCTGTACATTTTATCCTCCTTCCTCCATAATGAAATCATGACTTTTTTCATCATTTTCAGAATATCAAATATATATGAGGTGTTACCAATAATGGGCCTCAAAGTAAAATTCTGAGTGAGGTAGAGTTGTGCCTGCCTAGCTGCCATCAATTTGGATACCTTAAAAACACTCTGAAAAGATACATGACAATAAGTCTGGAGCAAAAGCAGACACGTGTTAGGAAGAATCACAGAAGGAAGCTTAAATCCTGTGCTACTCATTATGAGTTCACAGAACCAGGTCATCCAGGAATAAAAGCTTGCAGAAAGGACTGAAAACATCGTTCATCTCCATAGGCAAACACTGAACTGGTCAAGCTCTGGAGCTCCTTTTTCCCCAAGAGCTGCATGATCTTAAATTTTTCTCTAGCTGCTTCTGTGAAAGCACACATGGCATTCACTTCATTTTCTGGAGGAAATGGTTATCTGACTACCAGAAGCATTTTCTGAGACTACAGTATAGACATTGTTTTTCTGATCCAAAGTGACAGAAGGAAAGCAAAAGCTCTAGTTTGTCAAAACTGACTGTTTTGAATACTCATAGATGAGTATACCTCACTTTAACCTTTGGCAGCTGATAACAAACCATTGCTTGGTTTTCAAGTAACTCTGGTTAAATTTGTCTGACTGCATAGATGCCAGTGATATCCCCTAAGAAAGTACATTGACTAATAACAACTACTTAAACTTTATGGAACAAATCAACTTTCCGAAAAAGAGGTGTTTACCGCAGAGCATTTTTAGTTGTACCCATCTGTCAAAATGTGCTGTCCTGAGGAAGGTAACATAACTATCTGTGTCTATGTGATGATTCTCAGGGGTCATATTTTAAACAAGAGTTTAAGTACACAGCAGTCTGCGTGGAAGTGTTGCTGTGAAATTGATAGCATACCCTTTCCAGTAGACTACAGGCATAATAGTGAACCATTAGTATTTAGCTGTCAGTTCAAATGCTCCTGTCTTCCATCGAAACCACCTGGTATAATTCTTTCCTGTGTTAATTTCTGGATTCAAATAATTTATTAAAAGATCACTTTTACCAATACAGGGCCCACAGCCTAAAGACAATGCTGTGGCACTGTTGATGTTCACAGTATGTGCAGTTTCCTAGGATCTTGTCTGAACTGGGGAAAGAAGAGAGTATGTGAAATGTGCAATACAGTCTCAGAAGGGTTTGTACATCAGGCACATCATATCCTCAGGCATCTTAGCACACAGGGCTCAGTATGTAGGCATCATCATCCTTGTATAGCTCAAATTTTAATGCAAGGCATCATGAGATAATCCAGTCTTACTTGAAAGCAAATGAAAAAATACATTTCACACAGCAGTACCTGAATACTTCAAATAAAAGAGCATTTGAGACAACGAGCTAGCAGGTAAAGAGAAAGGTAGCCTTTCCGTAGGTTTTCTTTCCACAGAGGGGATAAAAAAACATGGAGAGAAAAACTTTTGTATTCGTTGTGCACAGGGCTGGAAAAGTAAGAAGCCAGAAGCTGTTTTGAAGACTTTTCTCAAACACTCTGGGGAAAACTATAAAAACTCCTGCAGAAAAAAAAGGGTTACATTTTTACTGAAAAAACACACCCCAAAAACCCAAGCCAAAAAATAAACTCCAACCTCTCCAGCACCTGAAGTTTAACAGGACAGTAGAAACACTATAGGACTCCTGAAACATGGAGGGAAGCATTTACTTAGAGGACAAGCGGAATAGGAGCCTTGCTGAAAGCATAGGAACAAAAGGATATGCTAGATCTGCGTCCAGATGAGAAATAAATTCTCCAAAAGAAATGAACACAGAGAAGAAATGCATTAGAATGCAGACCTGAGCTGTGGTATATCAACCAGGAAATTATATCAGCCAAACTTACAATTTTAACTATCGCCATAAGAAACATTATACCCAGAAGCAGCCTGTGACCTCCTCATCCCTCATTTTCTCTTCAAGCCAGCTGTGGGTGCAAAGACATACAGTCTCAGTACAGATCCTAAGGCATCCTCTAACCTGTTACTATTAGCCAGCTAGGTAGAGGCCATTTGTATCCATAACTTGAATTTTGCCAGAAAGGATAGTGACAATCTAGGCTAAAATATTCCTTACCCATACTGAAAGAACATGATGAATGTTTGCAAATGCTTCAAGCACTGTTTTATTGTAAGATTAAATGCTTCTTACTTGGATGCTTACTCTTTTTTGAAGTCATATCTACTCACACTTAACAAAATTATTCCTGTTGAGTCCAAGAACTCCATTTTCTGCTGGACTTGTTTGATCTCATCAGCACCTCCCAAGCAAGCTGTGTTTCTTTGTGTTTTCACGCACTCCAAAAACTCATTTTCAAAATTACTTCCTTATACATAACTATTCATTAGGATATCTGAATCATTTACAGTAATTGACGTTTTAGGAATAAAAATATTCGCCTATTAGAGAGGCATTTATTAGCATCCTATGTAAACAACTATAAAATTCATCATAATCTAACATCATAAAGAATCCAGAACACTCTCTGTAATGGATGTTATCTCAGGTATTTAAAAAAAGTGGTGACTCTGAAACCCACAAAAATACTACTCCTAATCAGTGAGTCTTGGCTTTGAAGTTAAATGCAAATGGAAATACCTCTTAACAAGAAATACAAGAACAACAAGAAGAAAAGGAAAAAGCTCTTATAGATAAAACATTACAAGGAAGAAACAATAAAGATTATATCATTTCACAAGGTTCTCATCTGTTCCTGAAGCATATATACGTATACAAAGTACACAGATGGGTGGAAAACCCAAAAATCCATGCTTATTTGAAACAAGAAAGCTCAGGAACAACTGTTATTGCTGTGCTTAGAGACCATTTCTCATTTCCCATCTCTCATCTATAGAGAGACCTGGTTCCATGTACTTATTGGAACAGCCTTTGCCTTACTCCTGCTCAAAGAAGAGACCCTTGGACACTTGTCCATGTTCTGTTTAATGCTTTGAAATCTCTTGAAGATCCATCTTAGAGCAGTGCATACCAGCTACTATGTATGTCCTTTTCATGAGTGTTGGACTGGAATTAGATCAGTGTTTTGCAAAATCTGCCAAGAAGTCTCTAGAATGGAAATTTTTACTCATGAAGAACTGTTATTGTTCTTGAGCCACTATTTTCATCAATGACAGACAGCACATTTTTACTACTGAGGAGACTCTGGGGTTGAATCTTACTTAGAAGTTTGGGATTAGCAATAATTATGGCAGAAAAAACTACCTTTTAACTAGAATCTCATAAGAAACACAAAATTTGAATCTGTACTTCACACATTTTAAAACTGTCAAGAGTATTTGGAGTCAACATTTCAGTATATATTATATGCATAAATATATATTATAAAGATTAATACAATTGTAAATAAAATTAGATAAACACTGTGTTGTTCTGATAATTCTAATAGTCAAGGTCTAGGGATGATACTGAAATTGGAAAACATGAACAAAAAATGTGGCCTTACAGTAGTCTAGGAACCTTTCTAAAAGTTGGCAGATGTGCACAAAATGATTGATCCTTTCTTCAAGGTGTCCTTGAGTACTGAATGTAGCAAACAGGAAAAGTGGATATGTTGTGTCATCTGAATTCATTGCACACAGTACTGAAGTGATAAGAGCATCCTTGAATTGCAGCAATTACAATATTGTGCTAAAGCAAACCTGGGTCTAACAAGAAAGGCTACAGCTACACATTTTAGTGAACCTTCTAAACATTGCATTGATCTTACTGTATTTTCCTCATTAGCCTAGCAACAAGATCTCTTACTGGATGTGTACTCTTTAGACACACAACCTTTGGTGGAACTCTAAATTTCTTCTTCATTTAAAGTTAGTATTTCCCATAAACTACACATCAAAAGTCTCCAAGGATGGACACTTGAATATTTGCTACAGTAATTTGTTGTCCTCATTAATCTTGATCATGTAAGCAGTTAATTTCCATTTGGTGCAAGAGGCGTAAATACTTCAGATAAACTGGAAGGATTTCAATACCAGATCCAATCTGTTACAGGAGAACTAGAGTAGAGCAGAAATATAGCAAGGCCAGTGCCATTCAGAAGATATAGCTTTCTAGAAGGTAGCATATCTAAAAACTGCTGAGGCTCGTGGTACTAAATGAAATGAAAAGTGTGTGCAGTTTTCTGTATTTCAAGTCCTATCATTTCATGAAATATCATATAGGAATGTTTAATGTCCTGTAGTACTATTAGCAGGATTTTCTAATTATCAGTAGACCTTAAATCTATTTCTGGACAGGGTAAACATTCTTTTTCTATGAACAAGTTCACATTTAATTAGTTTATTGCATGTGTTCACTGTATTTTTCCGTATAATTAATCCTGTACTTATATTTTTTTTCATATCAGCACATTTCTGTGTTAAGCCACTATTTATAATGAGTCTGAATTATGTCTTGACTTCGTTCCTTCCATTTATATGTGCACTTCATATTAAAGAATAATTTTATGGTCATTTCAACTTTTGTTCTAATTTCTGGCACAAATCCAAAATAACAATTTATATAACACTAAATGAATTACACATTTTGGACTTAAGTAAGTGATACTAAGGAAATACAATTATGTACAATAAGCATCCTTTTGCTCACATAAAAAAATCCATTACATCATTTGTCACCTCTTCCAGAGTAAAATCCTGCCCTTACTTGAAGTCAGTGGTAGATTTCAGTGCGTGCAGAATTAGCGGTCTCTGAGGGACAGTTCATCTCCTGCACAAAAGTGATGCTGAAGATCACGTTTGAAATTTCTTATCACACTTGTGAACGCACTTGGATTTCATAGGTAAATCCTTCACAAAGTTAAGAGAACAAGGCCTAGCATTAGCACTGACAAATTCAGTGTGAGACTTTCCAATCCATCTTCTACAGAATAATTGCACTGTAATACAGAACTAGGTCTGGTGGTTTGTTCTTTCTTTGTCTGGCTGTTGTTTATTTTTAAAGACAGTATGGCAATTATGTTAAAAGGGATGAACAGGAATTCTCTGGCATGGTCAGGTAGAAGAGAGAGACAAAAGGCTCAAATATGCAGAACCAGATCTCAGCACATGCAGTTCCCTGCATTTTACACTATATTTGCAATAATATGCAAAAATACTCACTGGGTGTTTTCCTGGCTCAGCTGACGTCAATGAAAGTTTTACCTTGAAATATACTGGAATCAGAATCCTTACTTATCACATTATTATTCCAGATCTCACACTCATCACAAAGCAGACATTTAAAATAACATCACCAAACTTCACATCAGAATCTGAAGACTTCATGAACACTAGACAGTTGTAATCTGTGTATCTGCTCTGGATTCTGCAGCTTCAGTTTCAATCACATTGACTTTCAGTGTGTGAAGATCCTTCAGCTGCCTCTGTTTGCTCTGTGACAAATCACAAGCTTCATCTAAAATCTGAACTCAATAACCTTTAGAATTCCTTAATTTTCTCAAAAGTAAAATTATTATTAGATGTAAATTTACAGTGAGCTGTCATCTAAGAACTATCATTTATATTTACTTGAATTCATGTTCTTGCTTACACCAAATGCAAGATAACCACCAGTTATTCTTATTGCCACATTTACAAAACCTCTCTTGCATACCACCAGTGAAGACTGTGGTATACCAGCAATCAGTTCCTTCTGTGATTCTGAAATACTAGTTCAAAGCTGAAAACAGATAATTTGGATTTATAAAAGGTAAAATCTTTGAGGTTTGAATAGGCTTAGATCTGCTCTTCCCAGATGCCATCTTTACTGGGATAAAAAGAGGGTTTTTGTGATTCTGAATCATAAATCACAGTCTTGTTTAAAGCAGACCTACTATTTTGGGAGAGTACAATAACTGACTGACGTGCTAATAGTTGGTTTTACACGTTGGCTCCTTTGTCCACTATTTAAGTCAAGGCAACTCACACTGGGATTTTTTGTTGTTATTCTCAGCAGATTATAAAACAAGCCAGAGTAAACGTGAATGTTAAAATGAAACCTCTTGTACCATTTAGGTTTGAAATGCAGAAGTAAACACATGGAATTTACATTTTAGCAAACCCTCACTAGAATCGGTTTCATCAGCACTGAAAGTGTTCTGAAAAGCAAAAACTCTGATAGCAAATGCCTGACATTTATATAATCAAACCTCGTCTAAGTAATTTTGTAATACATGTAAAAAAGCAAAACAAAATAAAAAAAACAACACACCAACCAACAGAAAACTGTATGCTTAATCTTACTGCAATTTAGAGCTTGATTTCCTGATGCCATGTGAAACAGAAGTGGGCAGTCACATTTAAAAGCACAGGTAAAAGGAAATTTCTTTGCCTTGCCTGAGTAATCCATGGTGGCTGCTATAACCCAATGGACAATTATCCAATTGGAAATTAGGAAATTCTTGTCACAAGCAAATTCTCACCTTTCATATTTGGCATGTAACCGTTGAAAATTCCTGGTCTTCCTTTCCTTGGGGAGTATGACCCCAGCTGCAACAAAGGCAAGCACTGTTTTCCTCCTCTTAGACCAAACTGTACTTAGATATCTAAAGAAAAAAAGGATAGGTAATCTTTAATAAACATTGAAGAAAACGGTGCCTTTGTGATCCATGTTTTTCAAGCCACTCACAGGCAATAAGAAAGAAGTACTGGGCAAAGATACATATGTCCAAGGTTTATCTGAAAATGATAACTCCAGCCAACTTGCTATAAGGTTTTCAGAAGAGATATCAATACTTCTGTAACTAATTATTACAATTTTTTTTAGATTAGATGGGAGATTTACTCTTACCTGATATGAGAGTCCTCAGGTTTACATATTACAGGGATAAGGTGGGTGAGATATATATATTATTTCTTTTTTTTTTTTTTTAAATTCCCTACTAGATTTGCCAAAGGGTTTCATCGTCACTAACGCTGATGCTAATTTCACTAAACGTTCTTCCAGTGCAAAGCTACATGCTAAGCAACTTATTTGCAATAACTCACTGATCTCTATTACAGTGTCAGGTGCTGCTGAAGTTATAAGCAACAAAGACTTTGCCAGAATTACTCAGATCTGGCATTTTAATTCCTAATACATAAGATGCATCTCCAAAACTTTGAGCCTACCATTGGCGTATATTTTTGGTTGCTTAAAAAACCTTTTGATTATTAGTCTTACCCCACACTATAGATGATGGAGTGAGCAAATCAAATTCTGTGCCGAATTGTTCCAAGTCGTTTGGCCTTCTGCCAGAAATGACAGCAGCCCTTTGATTTGCACATCCCTTTACCTGTCTACCATAACAGACTTCCATAACAGTTTTAGAAACCTTCAAAGACAACTTTCTTTAGCATTCAAGCAGCCATAACAAGAGAGAGGATATCACCACTACACCAGCGAGTGTCTGAAACTAATGCACAGTGCCTTGTGTTTGCCTCCTGAAATATCATATAGTTATATGACATAACTTTGTTATACAGACATGCTATACATCAGGTGAAGTTTGAATCATTTGAGCAAGGTGGAAGACCAGTACATCGGGCCTCAGGTTTAGGAGGAGTAATTTTCATCACATTTTCTTAACATTTCTGGCAGTCTAGACATCCTAAAAGAATCCAGTGTATTACTAAACAAACCAGACACTTGGATGGGATATCATATGATTCAAGACAAAAGTATTTACTATTCTAACTGATTCCCATTCCCTTTCTGCACCTATTCTTAGTTCCTCAAAAAACCCTAACAAACCAACAAGAACAACAAAAAACCAAACCAAACACCAAAACACCAAACCAAAGAAAACAAACCAAAAAAAACCCCAACCCTAAAGCTCAGAATCACAGGAAATTAGGAAAGAAGAGACAGAACTGTTTGGCTGATTAAGATCCTTTTAAGGATTAAGAAATGATTAAGAAATTTAAGTTTCTCCAAGTTTGCCTATGGTAGGTACACACTGCCAGACAATTTCTGTCATCAGGAGTCATGACAGAGGGTAAGGAATAACTGGATCAGCTATAAGCAGTAAAGGAAAAAAAATATAAATAATATTTACAGAAGTATGGTGTCTGAGAATTGGATGCTTATATATTACTGAAGTTACCCTGCAGTACTTGTCAATCAGCAATCACACTTCATTAAAATACAACATGGGCCTAGTTTCTTCATTATCCAAGCTCTAATTGGTATGTGTGTTCCCTAAAAGTAATCTTTGCAAAACCCCTAAAATTTGCTATAGTGAGCTATTGCGAGTTACCCAAAATAGAATTTTTAAATAATTCAAATATTTACTATACATTCTGAGAGTTTGTGTTGTAATTATGACTGTTAAGACATGCTCACATAAACCTCATTGCACGTATAAGTTTTGACAATATGATAGGAGTAAAAAGAGTTGCAAAATACCAGTGAGATTGACTGATACAGACAAACATTTTTGATTTTTCTCTGCTATGCTAAGCTTCAATTTTTGACATACTAAATGACATTAATTTGTTTGGATATAAATTAATCATCTGTAACTGAATGATTGGTACTTCTTCTACATTATATAACAAAAATAACTGGTGTTTTTGTTGACAGACTGTAAATAATGTGATAATGTCAAAAAAACCAACTGAACATAGAAAATAATTTCTGTGCTCTGTATTGGCCATGCTTGGCAACAGTACTCACAGACTTGTTGCTAAAAGTGGTTCTGGGAAACACTGTAATGATCAAACATGATGGGCATTGTTCTGTAAATATGCTACTAAACCACAGAAAAATTGCTACACTGAAGATACCTTTTTTGTTTCTAAAACATTTTATCAATATACTGCTAAATAATAATTGAAAAAATCCTTGTATGTGTTCCATTCCCATTTCAGTCCCGTTTTGAAGGGTAAAGGAAAAGATATTTTTAACTCCTAGTTTGACTATTTTATTAAATTTTTAAATTCAAACCATAAGATTTCTGTCAAAAATAACTATTTCTAATTAAGCTCTGGAAGTGATTTCTGCAGAAGATATATTTACCTGCTAATGTTATATAATGTAATAATGTTACAGATGTTTATTTTCTTGGGTTCCTCTGGGCTATCAATTAAGATAAACAAGTTGTGTGGGGTTTTTTTTCCAAGTGATTATTGCTATCTGTTGTTCCTGTATGACATAACTTTATTACAATGATAAAAATTCCGAAGGTTAGTGTAGTTTCAAAAAATTATTAGTTATATGAAAATAGGCAATTGAACACAAAATGAAAAAAGCACAGTAAAATCTATTTTCTGATCTTCATTTTTAAACATGTGAAATAATGACTGGAGGTGACTTAGAAACTAAAATTATATTAAAGGTATGGTATTGTTCACACATTAAGGAGAAGTATAATATTGAAGAAGCTTCTTGGGCAGAGCGCAACTGGTATGCAAGGAATCTACTTCATGGTGTTTCCCTGAACAATATTGCCTGTGAAACAGCACAGAGGGTAGAGTGGAGTGAAAACTCCATGGCCAGGCTTACAGATACCTAGTACTGAACAAACAGTTTTACTAATCTGATGGGTAGAAAAAAAAAAAAAAATTCATCTTTGCCATAAAATGAAAAGACCAGATAGGACCATTCTAGCACTTGTAAAATTCAGTGTGTGTGGTGCTGGCATAGATTAACAGAAGGATTATGTCTTGGTTATGCATGGATTTGGATACAGATATAAACAAATAACGTAGTTCCTCTTTTGCCTGACCCATGAAGCCACGAAGATGAACATCTGTGAACTAAAGGCATACCAGGAGCACTGAATACAGTAGGCTGTGCGCCTGTTGCACACAAATGCTGCACAGTTTCCATGTTCTCTTGCCTGTTCACCTCTGCTGACCCTGCAAACTACTACTATGAATGTCCAATGGACAGCTGCATTTTATACTTGATTGCTTAAACAAATTAAGATAATCGATTAAGTGTTGAGCTTCAAGTGTTTGGTTATTACAGAATTCAGAAAACCATTACCTTTTCACTTATGGAATAGATGACATTCATACCTCATCTATTAGAAGCTGTACACTATGATGTCAGCTTGATAGAAGCCTACATACACTATGATTTCCAGGCTATGCAACAGCTTGTGGGTTTCTTTTTCTTATGTTTTTAGGAACCTGTCAGCAGCATCAGAAAATACAGAGAAATGGTGTCTGTAGGCCAGCACAAAACTTGCTAACAGCCATTACGAGAAGTCCAAAGGCCATATAGAAAATTGATAACAATGCTTCTCATGTAAAGAAGGTGCTAGAGAAGCACCTTCTTTACGTGAGAAGATTTCCAATTCAAAGAACAGGATCATTCTAACTATTTATCCAAATACTGTGGTAGAAATGCTCTGAACCTTTTTTTGTCTACATCTCTCCAGATGAGCTAATGCTACAGTCATCTTTAGAGATCTAACCCATTTGCTGGTGAGTTTGCTCTTTTAAACAGTGAGAAAGATGGTCATTTTATCATTCCAAGAAAAACCAAGGTAAGGTGATGGTTAAGACTTTAAAATAAATATGACAAACATACATATACAGTGATGACTGCTTTCCTGAAATGAGCCTATATTTTTAAGAAATATGACAAGCTAAAATTCTATTTGACACATACAATAATAACATAAGATATAAAGATAAATTATCTTTCCTTCAGTATGCAGTATGTCTCAAAGTGCAGTAAATTTCAATAAACTGCAACCTATCTGTACACATTCTTTTTTTCCAGCATGTGATGAAATGTTATATTTTTTCCAACTTGTTTCCATTTTATCTAGGTTGCTACCAATAAATTGATTAAATAAACATCTATGCTGTAAATAAAACAGTGCTACTGTATTCACTGTTGGTTTGTGATGGAAAATAATTTGTTTTACTTCCATTTCTCCACCCCCAGATCAGGATACAATACAATACTTGGGCTGTCAGTACAAAAGCAGTGAAGTAGATTTTATTCAGTTTTCAGTGACATCTCGGATCTAAAATATACTTTTTGTTAGTCTTTACACAGGTTTTGGATGATTGAATTAATTGTATTAGTTAAATATGAACAACATTATTTAAACATGACCTCTCTTATGAAGCTGTAAACAAAACTCAGCTTGTTTCAACATTAAACTAAACAATAACAACATGTTGTACTTACCATGTAAGGCCATCTTTAATGTTTATACAGCATCTAACATAATGAGGCTCTAATCCTGACAGGAGCCTCCAAATGCTACTCAACCGAAAAAAAAAAAAAAACGGAATAATGACTATATTAATTTTCTTTTTAGTAATCCATGGACCTACTTATTCAACCAGAACATCTGGCATTCTTACTTCACTTATAAGCAAAAACTGAACAAGCAGATTGTTATAATGAGATCTCATGATATTAAACGAACATTAAAGTTATGACAGTTACTGTTATGAGTATGCAGTAGAATAAAACATTTCAAAACCAAATTATGAACTAAACAATGCTCTGTAAGTACAGAATAAAGTACTGTCTGTGATACATTGATCAAGTAATAGTTATTATATCACTCCTGAGTGATTCTGACATAAAGGGCACCTTAGGAAACTTTGAAAGCTCCACAGCTTTTGTCATCTCTTTTTCCTTTTCCAGACACTAAGGTTACGGACAACTTGCCTCCACAAATGGTTTAGATATTAAGTGCTACTTTTCCTCAGTTGCTATTCATACTGATCAAATCATGGGGAGATTTAATATCAAATGTACTTCTCCGTATATTTCTGTCTGATTTCTCACTGGTGTTTTTCCAGAAACCCCTTTGGAGGTCTGTTTTTCCTCACATTTTTAATGGGAAAGTTTTTGCATCCAGAATTCCTCTCTGTGTTAAAAAGCCTGGGAGGTAGCTGCCTTCAGACAGCGAACAGATGGTTTCATGACAGACTGCATTTTTATTCTGCTTTTTCTAACTGGTCATCAAAGGCCAAGCAATGCCCAAATGGAACATTACTGTTAATGCAACCTAAATATTTCAAGGGCAGTAAACAAGATAGTGTTGGATACTAAATCAATACTGTTTGCCCATAGTCAAGCATCTCCACTGTTCCCCAAAGAGACTATATGACTCATATGACTGCCTCTTCAGTTTTGTCTGGACTAATTGTAATCTCCAGAATGATAATGTTTACATATAAGCACAGAGAAACAGAAAATCAAAAGTGCTGTAAGGGGAAAAGGAAGTATTTTGATGAAAAATACTTTCTTCCAATGACCTCAAACACACTTAACAGTATAATGCCCTCAGCATCTACAATAAAGCATCCTCATCCTTCTTCTAAACATGAATTAGACTGAAGGTAAATGATTTAACCATATGCCAGGATAACTGGGAGGCACAGAATTATTTTTTTTTTTGGAAGAACAAATATGCAGTCTGCTGTTTTCTAGGATTGTCATAGTATCATTTCCAGAAATCTCCTTTCAAGCACAGAGAGAATGCATTTGTGACTAAGTTTAGGTCTTCAGCCACATGACAAAAGAAATGTTAAAACTGTAAGTAAGATTAGATTACTTTTCCCATCTTTAATTGCTCTCCCTTTGGGTTAATCCAGCACTTCAGTAGGTTGCTGGGTATACCAACTGCTTTCCGATGATAGAAGAATCATGACTGGGAACATACCAAGAATGATGGCTAAGTACAAAGGACTAAAGATCCATCTACCAGACAAGAAAGTATAATACTAGGCATTATAGAGGATAAACTATGAACATTTTTTTTTCTCTCTTAGGAACCCCAAATACTCTCTCCTATAGAAATTTTCTCTCTGCAATGATAGACCTATCTTGTGTTTCTACAGGTCTGGCTACTCCACTACAACTCACTTTATATTCACATTACAGAATTATATTATGTTTACAATTAATACATTTCTGAGCATATGTCTATCACATAATTCTTGCTGAACCATGACTATAGAGAAAATGAAATAGGGATTTTCTTTACCTTAAACTGTAGAATGTCTGTAGTAACAGCTAAGTATCAACTTTCTCAAAAGAACCTTGGATCTACAGATCATCTGATGTCTCATTTTCAGAATAATCTGTACTTTTGAATATAATCCTGGGTTTCACCTTTTGTCACGCCCAACAGCACAGGTGGATATCAGGTCTGGATAGAAGTACTGCAAAACATATCCTGGGACACAGCATTCCACCAAAGAATATATAGAATGACAGTATTTTCTGCCACTAGACACAGAATCATTCAGTGACTAGAAAGGATTCTGGCTGTAAACACTTTCCAAGTAGGAAAGAATGCTGGCAAATACTGCAATTCTGCAATTTTTGGGTTGAGTAGGTAACAGAATGTTTTTAGCTTTACAATCCAGAGCTAGTTAAGGTATTAGAACTCTGCTTTAATATTTTGCCAAAAAATGAATAGGGTATCACTTCTTTTTGAAAACATTGGGAGCAAAACAGCTGTAAGAAAATCTCCTTCCTTCTTTCAGCTTGACTGGAAGCTTTGGCTGTATAAAAACAGAGAACTCTCCCTTTGTTCCTTTAATATTTTA
This sequence comes from Actenoides hombroni, assembly GCA_024336885.1. Lineage (NCBI taxonomy): Eukaryota > Metazoa > Chordata > Aves > Coraciiformes > Alcedinidae > Actenoides > Actenoides hombroni. Next base: position 16,055,654 of record WUAM01000431.1, read on the forward strand.
AGTATGCATCAAAATATGGTTTTAGTCTTTGGTGACAAGCTTTCTGTAAAACTTCAGAAGATTTAGAGCATACACATCAAAACCACTGCTTATTAAACCAACCAGCACCATCTCCCAGCCTTCTACTTCCTCTGCTTATGCCTCTACCGTCCTATGAAGTATGTTTCTGTTCTGTGTTTACAGAGCACTGTCCCCCTTCCCCAGTCTGCATGTCCCAATGTCCTATGCCAGAACAAATAAACAACAATATGGAAGCTATGATGGGGCCCACTACTTTTTCAGAAGCACTAGGAATTAAAACCTGGATGAGCTGACATTAATAAAACATTTGTCACTTGTTGATGGCAGAAGAGAACCTAAGTAGTTTGTTATTTTAACACAAGAGGATGGATAAATAGCAGATAAAATATATATAAGAAACCATCTGAAGAAACACCAGTAAGAGCATCATTATGAACTAAAAATACTCATATAAAAATACTTTCTATGTTGTGAAGTTTAACTCACACGTGTAAACAAAATTTGCTAAATTCTCCTAAATTACGCAGCTAGTCTCACTAAACAAAGTCAGGCTACATATAAAAATGAAGAGATCATACACATCAGTAAAGCTTTTTGGGATTGGAACTACAACTTGTACAGCTCTTTTCATCGGCAGCACCAACAGATTAATAATGATACTTATTTGGCTTGGCTGGCCCTTACCTAAAATCCAATGTCCAGAACAGAATTCCATGGTCAGAACAGAATCAACCAATGGAGAAGTCACAGGAAAGTCCTGTTAGGTTCTTCTGGTTTTTCTGAAGGGCAGATTTTATCACAGAACTTCTGTTCAGATGGCTGCATGACATCTATTCCCTGGTCACACCCAAGGCAGAAGCTGATTACTAATGCTCTCTGAACCTTGCTTCATGATCATTAATTTGATACAGCACTCCTCTGAGTTCTATTCCAATTCAAAACTTTTAGTAGGGAAGTTTGTGCTCAGTGAAGTGAGGATCATAGTTAATTTAGATTATTTATATCTTATCCAGTGAGAAACGTATTAATAGCATTAGTTTGGTTCAGTCATGATTCTTTTCTTTTCCAGAAGCAGATTCTGCTTCATTTTGAAGAGGCTAACTAAAAATTAGACTGACACATTTATACAAGCAGCACTGAATGTCACAGCATCCCTGATTAAACATTTAGGGTGGCATGTCAAATTCTTGGCAAAGTCTAGCATCGCTCCAATTTTCCAGAAGGGATTGGCATATACATAATGTCACCATTTATCACAAAGCTGCTGAGCTGCATTTTAAATGAAGAGGAAATCTTTTACTGTGGTCATTATACACTGTGTATATTTACATAGTATTTGGATAAAGACAAAATTTTAAGGTGAATCATAAAATGACTAATTGACAAAAGTGGAAGTCCTAGAGTCCTACTTAGCATTAAATTTACTGTGCTAATCGTATAAAATCAAGATCTCAGAAACAGAAAGACAGCTTATCATTTAGAGATCCAGGAACTAATGATAAAAATGTCTTTCATACGTTTTTCTTTATGACTCTATCAGACAAAATAATGACAACCAGAGTAGAGGTAGTGTAATTTGTTCTGTTCAACCCTTGATGTCTTCATTTGCTTGAACATTTTGCCAGTAGAGCAATGATATTTCTGTTAATGTAGAACAGTCTTAGGCATATTTATCATGAATAGCAGTGTGTCCAAAGAAGGGCAATGAAGCTAGCGAAGGGTCTAGAGAACAACTCGTACAAGGAGCGGCTGAGTGAACTGAGGTTGTTTAGCTTGGAGAAAAGAAGGCTCAGGGGAGACCTTATCACTCCCTACAACTACCTGAAAGGAGATTGTAGTTAGGTGGGGGTCAGTGTGTTCTCCCATGTAGCAAGTGGTAGGACAAGAGGAAATGGCCTCAAGTTGTGCCAGGGGAAGTTTAGATTGGATATGAGGAAGAATTTCTTCACAGAAAGGTCTGTAAATCAGTGGAACAGGCAGCCTAGGGGAGTGATGGAGTCACCATCCCTAGATGTATTTAAAAGACATGTAGATGTGGTGTGGCCATAAAGATGACGTCCTGTCCTCACTCAGGTGCCATAACCTATTCCAAATATAATCAGAGAGCCCTTTCCAAGATACTGTTATTGCAGTTTAGTTTCCTTTTTAGCAAATGCTAAATTCCTAACTCATGCATTTTGTGTTAATTGTGTAGGACACCAAACAGTTAAAACTCCCAGCAGCCATGTACTGTAATACAGAATTAGGAATTACCCACAGCTGTGCACTATACACACTGCAGTGTTACCTGGTAACTCTGGTGGTGCAGCACTAAGCACAGCTGTCTCTTCTTCCTTCCTACCAGTCTTCCACAGGTATTCCTGATGGAAAGTGGACAGGGTTGCTCTACGTCCTTTGTTTCTCTTGTAAGAGCAATTTGACATCTAAAGGAGGAAAAAAGATGTAAAAAAAAAATATTCAAAACCACTCCAGTGTAAATCCACCTAGCTCATAGGCTAGGGATCTCCACTGCATATACTAATCACAGGATACTAATACATGCATTCCTTTCAGCTGTTTTGTCTCTTTGCATCACATGTATTTCATGTTCTCTGCCTGTCTCTAAGGTTTAGGTTGGTAAGCTGTCTCATCTGGTTGCAGAATTTCCCCACTTACTGAACTATTGTTTTACTTCCTGTAAGTCAGATCTTTAGCGAGCATGAAAGAAGATACAGATTAGCCTGGATTGAGGGATCTCATAGAGAATGGTGGAACACAGTTCTTAAAGAATGCAGGTTAAATGTCAAGCAAACTCATACAAATGTTTCAACCAAAAGTTCTGATGTTTGTTCAGCAATAGACTTGTACGATTTTAATTTTCAAGGTTAAAACTAACAGCAATATTTACAATTCCCTGAGAAAGGAAAACCTCAAATTTTGACATGCTCTGAAGTCTCATTTGCAAATTTGATGTTTAATAGATTAACCTCCTTTCAAGCAAACTGAAAACTTTTATGTTCTAAACAATGTTTTACTATCACTCTCCAGGAAACCTTTATTGTCAAAGGTAAGAAATTACTCTTATCAGCTATTTCATCCTGATTGTAATTTCCATCCCCACATAACATAATTTTATGTCATAGTATGTACAGAGGAATGAGGCTTTCTAGTGCAATATACCAGACAAAGAAATGATGGCTAATGCAGTTATTCCACCATATAAATATTTCTAGTAATTTATCCATCAAAAGTAAAAAACATTTAATTGTACTGCTGTACAGTAGCTGCAAGAATATATTATCCACCAGAAATGACATACACAATGATGGTCTACTGAAGTTAAATACTATAGAAAAGAAAATAATTCATAGCAGAAAGTTCATGAATTTTCATGATCTCTTTTAAAAGGACTGCAGTAGAAAAAAAAAGAAACCACCAAAAAAATCTATGCTATGAAATAATTTATTTTTCAGTGTTATTCATTGAGTTTACTCTGGCATGAATACTGATGCTTTGCAGAGCACACCATATCTAAGACTAGCTATTTCAAAGGTGTAGATGGGAGTGATTTCATTTATTAGATTTCTCCTGCTTCCTTTAATATCTCTTTTGGTAGGAAGGATCATTTAGGCTTTGTTTCAGATCAGGGCTTTTTACTCTTAGTCTTCATTACTGAAGAAAATCTAGAGACCAACATCATATTAATTTAATATACTATAGAATAATTCATGCCTGAAAGAGTAAAATAAAAGGAAAAAAGAAAAACCAACCCTCCCTACTAAAAAGGGACATTTCTCTCTGTCATTTCTTTGGTAGCTGATGTACTAGGTTTTGTAAAACATTACATCTAAAATAGCTGAAGCTGTGAAACTAATGAAGCAGGTCAGGGGAAACAACCACAACAGGGTCAGAGAATTGGAGCCCATGTTACCGGTTCAGTCAGTTTTGTGTCACATTACTTACTCTTTATTTTGGTATGCTTACATACCAGTATCACTGATAATAAGTACTATCCTCTACACACTTTCAGAGACCTTTGCTGCAGAAACATAAGCATTGGAAGTTACGGAAACAAAAGGGGTAAGGCATTTTCTTGAAGCAAGTATTTTTAGAAAGACTTAGTAATAAGAGGATATAATGGAATGACTATTCATGTCACAGGAAGCAAGAAGAATAGCAATTAAAAACAAACCAGTAATGTGAAGCAATAGAAGATAAAGGACAAGAGGCAGTTATTAGTTTAGACATGTGAGGCGAGATGCTTTATTAAAAAACATGGCAAAGAGCTTGAATTTGATTCTGCAAGAGATATGAAGGAAAAAAACCAACCCAGAGTTGAACAGAAAGAGATAAGTGTGGGAGAAGATGACATATCAAGTATTCAAATTTTAGATACAAAGGAAGAGGGGGCAAATTGTCCACAAGGATATGAACAGAAGGGAGGAAAGGATGGATTTTGATGATAAAATAGAAAGAAGGCTTACTAAGCCACAAAAGAGAATAGAGAGGAGTCAAAAATGACACTGAGTAGATTAGCCAGAACAAAGAAAACAATGAAGCTCATGAATAAAAAATACTAGTCATTGATCTAGTCCTCCTGTACACCTTTTGTCATCTTTTCACCACAACATCAGAACTGCAGCTGTATTATTTTCAAATGCAAAAATATTAGCATTGATTTCTTGAGTTTGCACTGGCATGTATTGAAAAAGGCGCTGCTCACACTGTCTTTAAAGCAGTTTAGAGAAGAGAAACATTTTCTATAATAGCAACTAAAGACTGATGTACGCAATAAAATTTTTACGGAACTATCTCCATCTCATTGGCACAAAAAGAGTACTTAGTAAAGATATATTCATTTTTCCAAACTTGCAGAATATTTATCTACAAACCTCAGAACCAAATACAAATATTTGTTGAGCAGGCTTCTCATGTATCTCTTTCTGTGATTCAACGATTTTGTTTGGAATGCATTTCCCGGTCTTAAAACTAATATGGAATGAAAGGAAAATGTCATCCTAAAGGTCAAATATCTGAGCTAAAAAGAAAATTTTTAGAGATAGAAATTGAAACCAGACATATTAAAAAACCACAACCCACCACATTATTTGTTTTTACCTGATGTCATTTGTCTAGTGGCCAGCCCAGCTCTAAAACTTCACAGATTTATTGGCTACTACGTATGGTAAAAAAAACTTGGTCAAATTTAGAGTGATCTTTGTCAGATATTAAAAAAAAATAGATTAAAATTACCAGACGAAGACCCACCAGATTTGGGTTTGGATGAAACTATAAACCCATTTACTTGTAAAGCCACTAACCTATTTTGGACATTTAGGAGTGTTACTGGCTAAATAACTGTTCTTTCTAGGAAGTTTTCACTGTATGATTATTTGAAATATAAAATGGATAAATTTCTTTTTGTTTCTAACCACTAAGATACAAAAATAAAGAGATCCTAAAATACAAATAGTGGCATTCAATTGGATCAATATGTCAGAAAAATGCTTTTCCTTTAAGCAAGATAAAAGAATTAACACTGCATTTTCCAAACAGCTTCCATTTATATTTCCAGGAAGTATCCAATTCTCTTCTGAGATGCATGACTACTAACGGTGTCATTAAGTTCAGTACTAGATTCATCAGAAAGCAGTTCCTAAATCTGAACATTCAAGTAAGACTGAAATGATAGATACATATGCATCCAGAGTATAATCTACACAGTGATTTATTTCAACTCAAGCTTCCCCTTTTGAAGTAATATGTTAAGACTACTTCATGAGGTGTCTGAAATAAGATTCTCTCATTCATAGATGCAGAAACTGAACTTGAACCCCCAGAAAATACAGTCATTATATAGCAAGGAGTGGCGAACAACCCAAGTCCAGGTAGTGTAATTTACTCACATTCTGTCAGACATTCAAACATGCAAACAAAAGAAGAGAGTGAGTATGCTCGCTCCAGAGAGCAGAATCACCTGTGCGTCAGTACAATACAGGGCATTTATGGTTTCATCGGTTTTAAAACGATGAGGAGATAATTTTTTCTCATTTTAAATGAATATAAAGTAGCAAAAATGAAGCTGTACAGATGTTAATTTTGTTTCTGTACCCTTATTTCAGGTCCTTGATGTTCAGAGTGATTTCATATTTTCTAGTTTTGGGGTGTCCAGGTAAAAGCTTTATAGCTTTACCTCAAGTAAGTGTAGCAAGGTATTTCTAGAAAGGTCTAAGTTTCTGAGTTTTTCAAAGGTCTGTTCTCATACACAGATAAGGAGATACCTCATATGTTCTTACTATTTAATTTTAGGCAAGTAAGAAAGGCTGCCTTTGGGTTCAGAGAAACACCTTGGCATTTTCATACAAATATTAAAAGCAGACAGCATTCTGATCGATGCAAAGACTTAAAGCTTCAGGAGTCTTACCAGTCTCTATGGTTATTCACTGTGCAAAAGAAAACTGGTATTAAGTAGATAAGGATACAAAGTAGATTTTAATATTGAATAATAAATGCATCTTGAAATTCTTTTAACATTTAATAAATTATATAAATCCTCATTAAATGTTAAAGTGTGATTAAAAAGGAAGAATAAGGAAGTTTTGCACTCCTGAGAGTAAATCTCTAAGTATACCTCATGGATATTTTCTTTAAAAGTTTATGTCCTATCAGACTCATGTAACTGACATACATCTTTACCTTTAAATTAAATCAGTTTTATTTGGTGGTGTAAAAGCCTCCAAGATTTCTGTCAATATATCTCTCCACACAAAAATAGTGAAGTTAAGACTTTTCCTATATGGTTAGCAGCTACTACGACATAGTGACAGCTCTTTTCATGAAGACAGAAGGTAAAACTAGAAATGCTTTGTCTCCTTTTGGTATATAGCTAGCTATGTGCATGTGCCGTATACATACACAGGTGCATGTGTATACACCAAAACGTGTTTATACATATATATATTATATATATACACATATATATTATATATATAAAATATATATGTGTGTGTATATATATATACACATATGCACTTTTACACATTTTTGCTTGAAAGGAAGAATGAAGAACTTAATTGAATGATCAAAGCTTCAAATAAATAGATAAAGGAGATGAACATCTGTGAGCTGGGGCTTCCAACAACCCCTGCTGAGACAAGTATAAAGAAACTTTGATAGCCAATTGCCTTAACAATATTATAAAAGCTACATCAAAGAACTGAACTGATGGACAAGGTACTTTGGAAGAAAAAGAAATAATTACAAATGTAATTTTAGCAAAGCCCTTTCTTTTCTATATAGGATGCAAAATGTCTGTTCTGATGAGAAATTTTGTAAAAGTTTTTTTGCAGCTTCATTATGGGCTTTGTTTACAACCAGTGACATGTTTTCAGCTCACTTCAGGGGTTTCAGAGCACAGTACATTTTGCTGCAAGAGTAAAGTTACAAACCCCTCCTCTTTTAATTTCTGTTATTAAATATTAGAACTGTGAGTATCACTTTTGGTATTTCCTAGTTTCTTTTCTTTTTAAGGCAATGATTTTAATTATCCATAATTTTGACAAAATATAATAATTAAGGCTGAAATTTTCCACACAAGATTGTCTTGATTTTAGCAAAAAAAGCTTAGAGAAAGTGTATTGTTCCCTAATATTAAAAGAAATTCTTATTGATGATTGATTCACATCAACTAATAACTGGAAAGTTATTCTGTGCTTTCAAAGCACAACTTTCATAGGAAGCATTAGTTAGAGATGCCTGTGGAAGTCTGCTCAAGCTAGAACTACGAAGATGATTAAAGGACTGGAACATCTACCTTACAAGAAAAGACTGAGAGACCTGAGGCTGTTTAGCCTGGAGAAGAGAAGACTGAGATGGCATCTTATTAATGTTTACAGATATGTGAAGGGTGGGTTTCAAGTAGAAGAGACCAGTCTCTTTTCAGTGGTGCCCTGTGATAGGATAAGGGGCAATAGTCTCAAGTTGAAACACAGTAAGTTCCACCTCAACATGAGGAAGAACTTATTTTCTGTGAGAGTGATGGAGCACTGGAACAGGCTGCCCAGAAAGCTTGTGGAGTCTCCTTTTCCAGAGACTTTCAAAACCCACCTGGGTATGTTCCTGTGTGGCCTGGCCTGGGTGATCCTGCTCTGACAGGAGGGTTGGACTGGATGACCTTCAGAGGTCCCTTCCAACTCCTACCATTCTATCATTCTAAGTTATCTGTCTTTAAAAATATTATCTTCATGTGCTTAGGAAAGATAGGTTTACTGTAATTGATAAATTTCATTGGTACTAAGAATGCTTCAGACTGAGGCTACCAAGTATTTTCCTGGCAGTATCTAAGGACCATGTAAGATCCAAGTCTGCTTATTAACACTGATAAAAACAGCCCACCTCCTCAGTTCCCTTTCCCTTCCCCTACCTCAGCTTCTCTAGAACAATCCTGAGATTATGGCAAAACAAAAGTAATCTCACAATTAAAGCAGCTCAATGAAAACCCATAGAACTAAATCATATTCTTTCCTTAGCTACTAAATTCCTATGTGCTAATGAACAAGCCATTAAAAAAACCCGCTTTTCATGGATGCCCATTAAATATGGACACATAAGTAGGGATCACCTGATTACTGGTCCATGATTCTGGTATACAGAAAACTTACTGATTAGCAATATCTGCAACAAAAGTCATCAGGAGCTTTGCTTTAAACTACTGTACCTTTGAGCTATTTGTAATGCCTGGAAAGCAGGTCATGGGTAGCTCAGTTTGTCAACCAAACTGAATGGTATTTTAACCTTAATCTCCATGTACAACACTATATGACAATATGTCACCTCATCTTGCAGGGTGTTCCAAAGATAAATAGTTTTGAAAAAAATGAAGCAGTGATGTTTGACACAGAAAATTAGGGAAAGACATTGCTGGAAATTCTGGAGTTGGAATAGGTTGATACAATGCAAATGGAAGTAGAGAAAAGCAAAAAGAAAGTCACAACTTCATCTGTTTAATCCAATCCCAATTTAGGCCTTTTAATCTGTTCAGGAAAAGCAAATGCCATTAAAAACAAAACAAAGAAAAAAGATGACTTGGGCATTTTTATTATGTGTAGGTGGATTGAATGATTAACAATCAAGATGTCATTTCCTTCACGAAGGTCACAACTGATGTATGACACTTCATTGAACGGATGAAAAAGCAGAAAATATCCAAATCCAATTCTCTTTTCTAGGACGGGATTTTGTAGTACATAGGAAAAGAACAGACTTTTTTTCCTTTTGCCTGCTCTTCAGAGCACAATAGCGGGAAGATCTTTGATCTTTATTTAACTGCTCCTTATATACCCATAATTTAACATAGTATAAATGACTGATGTAAATAAGAGAATTTTGTTAAATTTGTTATTTTGTTAACTGCTTACGGTTATGGTTGTTAAAAATCAAATATGCAGCAGATTCAATATGTCACTGCAAATTACATTGTCATTCCTGCAGTAATGAAAGTGAATTTTCCTCTACTGTAATTCTGCTCATCTTTTAAACCTAGACTCAGACACAGTTTTGTGCTTATCTGTGACTATAAACAGCTTTCCTTCTCTTCAAAAGAAAGACAGGCTCTCTTAATTTTGTTTCTCCTCTTGCTTTTACCTTCCCTTGCTCCTATACTCATAGTTGCCATCATGATACCCAAGATCCTTTTCTTCAGGGACCTGGGAAATACAGACTGCCATTAGATATTATTTCATTACTCAGTTTACTGAGTTAACTGTAAAATTACCTGTTACTCCAGCTGGAAGCTTTTGGAACTGCAAGAATCTGAGCAGGATCATTCTTCTTGCTCACTGCTTCAAAAGCTTCAAAAATCTTCATACTCACCATGAAGTTTGGTTAAAATCAACAACAGTTTCCCATTCTTATCAACAAATCAAGCCATTAATTTTTTCCAGGGCTTTTAACAGAGCAGAATAATCTAAATTTAAATCAGCAAGGAGATCTCAGATTACTTGAAGTAGATACAGTATTGCATTTCACAAGACTGATTAAGAAACATGCCAGTCGAGGCAGATTATAGCATTTTTGTGATATGTGCAAACCAGTACTCTGTTCTCATGCTGTGAATTTCCTTCCAAAATGGACATGAAACGGAAAAATACATAACTGACAAAGCTGCAAGTCAAAATCAATCAGGTCAAAATTAATCATTAGCTCAAAAACACAAAGGAGAGCTTAATTATATATGAATTATCTAATAATTGTGAGTATCTCTGATGTACATCTGTTTGGACACGTATTACTAAGTTAAGGGTCCCTACCACTGTTCAAACCTTACAGTTAAATTCAGGAAGAACCCATTTAAGTCCTGTGCTGGCTTCCAGCTATCTGTGTATTGCATTCAAATTCTTAGCTGTTAATGTGAATGTCAACAGAGTTCTTTGTAAAACAATTTCTGGCAAATTTTCAGTGGTTGTATTTCTTGTTTTCAAGTAGGTTTGATTTCTGTAAGTTTATGTCTCTAGATGTCTTACAATCTCAGGTACTCACTCCTGTTCCTGAGTATTTTGGCTAATGTCAATACCTTTTAATATTGACACCAGACAGAAAGCTTGACTGTTTCTGTGTCTATGCTAAGCATTTCTAGGCACAGCAATTTTTCACTTTCCTTTTAGATTTTCGCCAACACTTTGTCCGACATAAAATATAACTTTGAACCTAGAATACTGTTAAATTTCAACACAGTATATATGAATATAAAATTATAAAGTATGCACAGCAGCTTTTGTATAGTCAGCTTACACTTTTCTACCTCTTAGGCTCTGAATTTCCCTTATCCAGCAACCAGACATGTCAATAGAAGGAAGAACTCAGAAGTTATCCTTCTAGGAAGAACACGCAATACATGTAAGCTGTGTTTAATTAAAAAAATTACTTGGATAACTAAAGGTAGGAACTTACCCCTGTATTTATGGTATGTATCTAAATAAATGCATCATTTTCAGCACTCAGAATTGCTAGGTGGGGAAAATATGCTTGTGCTTCTTACTATCAAATAGAAATTTGTGAACTAAACTGAAAGTTTGAAAACATTAAATGCATTATTTTTTTTCTACAGGTACCAGGAAATATAATTCAGTTTTTCTCAAAAGACATATTTATGAATACATTAGACAACAACTTGTCATTATAGCAGGTAGGCATAAAAGGCCTTGCAGGGTCTATAACAGCAATCAATTTATCTGTTTCTGATTTACATATATGTTGGACTGAAATTTTAGCTTCTTTTTCATCTTCAGGACAGTTTACTGTACAGTAATGAATTGATCATGTCAAAGATGGTGCTTGAACAGAAAGTTAGTATGTCCATGGTATGTGTAGCACTGTGGACAGGCATATCAAATGCCTGTGTTAGACCAGTCACTTATGTCCTACTGCTCTGAAAATTAAAAGGAGAAAACATCAGCCCAAAAAGTAAAAAAAAAAAAAAAAAAAAAAAAAAAAAAAAAATTTTCCCTTAAACCCAGACAAGTGTTTAAGAAAAAAAAATAAAGCTGGAATTATGTTT
>WUAM01000431.1:16067307-16082888 GCA_024336885.1 Actenoides hombroni
GGAAATAAAAAGACCAGATTTGAGGAAGTAAATAATTACATACTCCACGAAAAAAAAAAAAGAGAAAACAAACCCCCAAAAAAAAAAAAAAAAAAAAAAAAAAAAAAAAAAAAAAAGATAGTTTCCCTTAAACTCAGACGAGATGTTATGAAGAAATAATCAAGCTGGAATTTATTTGAACTTCTCTGTCTAAATCAATACAGGACTAGCCTGTCTTTGCAGTGATAAGACAGGAAGAATGAGTCTTTCTATTGGGCTCAAGGCAGAAGTCACAGGTTGAAGTGTAATCCAAAATTATCTCCTAGCTCTTTCTAGCTCTTTTTTTTCCTCCTCCTAGAGATGAAGCTTCAATCGATGATTTCAGAGTTTCAGATTATCTGCCAGACAGAGAAAAGCTGTCTCGGGCAGTGAGGACCTCTAATCAGATATTGACAGATGAGATGTTCTGAGTGATAAAAATAGATTTAAAATCCAAAGTGACATTTTTTGATTAGAATCATAGCCTAACTGTTAAAAGTCATGATATAAGATAAATGATACAGCCTAAGCCTTTCAATTAATTTATTACCTTTCCTAAATATAATGAATATGAGTTTCCTACTTAAGCCAAGGTCAAATCCCCCCAAATTAACCTGAATAGATCCATATATTCTCTAGATTGATAAAAAGATATTTTTTCATGATAAAAACAACTTTTACTTGTTTTGAAAAAGTTAGAAGTTTGAAAGGTACACATAGAGAATAGGGAATACTGGTAGAAATGGTCATACTGCATAATATTTAACAAGTATATCATTCTAACTGAACCCATGATAACAGCATAGTATATAACAGCTCACCTAAAGAGGATTCTCTAACTGGAAAATACCAATCAACTTTAAAACTCAGATAAAACTTCATTTAAATTAATGCAGTAAACTATACATTCCATAGGAGTACATTAGGTAGCAGAGAAGAAACCGCAACTAAACCAGAAAAAAGCTGCCACCAACTAACCACCAAAAAATACAATAAAAAGAAAATAATTCTATCCACTTAAAACTGGATAGCTTTAATGTAAATCCAGCTTCAATTGATGGGCACAGAATTCATGGGTCATAGCATAAGCCTATGAAATACTGCTACTGGTGGAGGAAAAAGGAGAGAAGCATGTCTTCAAACAGACCCTCCTGTATATTTTCAGTATTGAATCAAAGTGGTTTAAATTAATATAATAAATGTTACCTTTAACAGGGTAATGATGACCTTGATGCTACTTTATTAGAAAAGCATTTAACACTGTGCATAAATTGATTTCCATAAAAAACAGGATGCTATAAAAGGAGGAGAAAAACAAAACAAAAAAAAAAAAAAAAAGGGAAAAAGGAAATAAAGTCATATACATAATTTTTCCCATATTTGGCTTTGGGTTCCTGAAGACCACAGCCACTATCAAAGGGGAGTTCACAAAATCTGCTGCAATGTAGGAATGGAAGAGAGACGGAGAATGAGGATGCCAGACTATAATTTTTTTACAGATACATCACATATCTTCATACAGTGAATTCAGCCCAGGAAACAGTCTTCCCAGCAGGACGATGACAAGCAATTATCATCTGCACAAAGCAACAACAGCGAAGGTTAACATAAAGGGGCATATTGGAAAAAAGAGTGGGTGTTGAAGAAAGGAGGTAGTTCATGCCTGGAATGGAGACATGGTCAACTGTGTGGTGCAGAGAGCCCAAATAGTATAATAACAAGGGCAGCACCAGCATTTAACAATCCTTGTGAGAAATATACTCTCCTCTCCAGCATCCTTACAACATCTAAATAAAACCTTATTGAGATACAGCTTTTTAACACCAGCACAGAAAACTAGTTCCTGTATTTTCACTAGTATTCTTCAAGAAAAATTTTTTTTAGAGTATCAAAATAATCCTGGCAAGGCATGACTTGCAATTTAGTGCATATCCAAACTTTAACTAAACATTTTGGCCTGTGATTTCTCTCTTGCAATACTCACATCTGCTTTGGCTGTGTATAGGCTTTCTTGTTACAAGAACCTCATGTTCCTTATAAGCAAAAAAAAAAAAAACCCCAACAATTAAGTCTCACAGCATCCATATTAAGCAGAAAAATGTCACCCAGTTTAAGCAGAAAAGTGACACCCAGTTTACAGATAGAGAATTTCATGAGTTCACCAAAGTCAAATCAAGGTCATATGTAGTCAGCTGTAGAACTTCTACTGAATCTAAGATTAATCTCAAACTACAATAAAGCTCATATTAAATTGAGAGGAGATATATTTTACTTCAGTTTCCAGATTCACAGTGCTGGGCACTAACTCCTATCTACAAAGTTTTTGAATAAACAGTGGCTTGGTCACTTTTTTTTTTCCTCTGTTGGATTGTTTGTTGCCAACCCCGTTCAGTTTGAGAAATAAACCAGTGACTGTAAAGGCACTGAAAGAAAAAATTAGTAACACGGGGGTTAAACCGAACTACTCTGATTCTCATCACAGCAATTCCTCAGTAGGGTAACTCTGACAACTGCTTCCATTGCACAGACATTTATTTCACTACATTTCACCTGCATCACACCCAAACGTATTCTGTGATTTTTCCACAGTGTTAACTATTTTAGATTAAGTGTAAGTGAGGCAGAAACCTGTCACTTGGATGATTTTTTCTCTCCAGAGTTCAAAGGACTAGCGTGACACAAACAAATGTTTTAAAAAATTTTTGGCCCATAAATTATATATTTTCTCAATCTTTTTCATCCATTGAAGAAACACACTAATTTTCACACTTCTATTATGCGTGCATTACATCACGTGAGTGTGCAAAGGTCTGAAAAATCTCTCCTTCACTCTTTTAGTAGCTAGTCTACAGCCAGCAAAGAAATAGAGATCAAGTTATGGTCGAAAGAAGGGGGTTGATTTTGACATTCACTGTAAACATGCACTTGCTTTTTCTTGCATGAACATCCAGACAGATATACAGTAAAAATTTGCTTTCTAATTTATGTGGTTAATCAGCAGATACGTGGCCTGACTCAATATACAAAGCAATGAACTATCAAATAAACTGTGTAATTACTACTTTCTGATCTTAGCGCTATTCTTCTATAGTTCCAATTTTGATAGTTTAATGCATTACATTTACAATCTAAGTTACATCATTCATTAAATAAAATGTTATATAAGTAGGAATGTGCTTTGTTTTCACCTGAAAGCATTTTATTTTTTTTTTAACTTATATTGAAATTCCAAAGTCACACTTCTCCAGCATTATTTTGTATTTATTCCCAAACCACATAGGTTACCTGTTTATTTAGCAGGGTACGTTTACTAAGGCTTCTGTCTTCAGGTAAGTACTAACAACGTCAATTGCTCTAATGTGTAGGAATTATCCATACACTAAGCAAAACTCAGAATTAGATTTTATGTATGAAAATTTTGTAAGGTTTTGAACTATAAGTAAAGTTTGGAACACTCTTTAGTAATATACAGACAGATTTATTTAGTCCCCAAACAACACTGTGTTCGCTGTTTCCCCACCTCACTTTATTACTGGACTGTGCAGACCAGTAAATTCCATTGTTTCATTATGCTGACTTGCATGATACACTTTGACTTTTTACTGCACAGCATGTACAGGTGATTGACAGCCAAGTTTGACACCTGTCCTAACACTGGATTACTCTCCTCTGCTTATTGACATTGTCTGAATCACTTGCAAACACTAACTAAATTTTTCTCACTGTAGTTAAAGAAACTGGAGCCGTTTTAATTCAGATCCTGAGAGACAGCAGAATGGAGTACGGCAAACAGGCAGAAGCAGATTTTTAGGTTTTTTAAAAACAAACCACATAAAACAACCTTTTCATACCTTCATGTCTTCCAATCAAAAAATTAAGGTGTTCTTTAAATTGACATAGATTAATAGTACAAAAAACTGCAAGGACATTTACTTAATTAAAAATGAGGTTTATTTTATAGAACAGGTTTCAATTCAGCTTAAGTGACTCCAAACCAATTAGAATTGGTGTATTTCCTATATTTTTATAAGGCTTTGGATGCATCAGAAAAGCTCCTTACTTATGATCTCTGACTATGACATACTACCTGATACAGCTATTGGCCATATTGTTTCAAGAAATTTTAAGCAGAACATTCCATTAGCCATAATGAAATGATCTGTTAAGGAAAAAAAATGGTGCCATATAACTGATGACTGTACCTTTCAAGAAGACTTGGAGATAATTTTTCATTTATTCCTATTGGACAACACAAATACTTCTGATACCTTTGGTGTAGGTTTAGCAATTTCTGCTACACAGCATTATTTTTCATTTCACCTTCACAGAGAACTCATTCGTAGGCAACAGCAAACATCTAATTGGTGGCATACTCATGAGTTAAACTTTCACAAGTTAAGAATAGCTCTTGGGCTAGATTTTTCCTCATGTAAGCAAAACTATACAGTGGTACTACACTTGTATGAGCAACATCAATTCTTTAAATTTGTTTTCTTTACACTTGCACCCAAATTTATCTCTTTTTTTTCTTCCCCCCCCTTTTTTTTTTTTTTTGTTTTGTTTTTAGGAATAGTGTTAGATGAGAGAAGTCAAAAGTATTGTTATCAAAGACAGTAAAGTTGTTCCATAGGGTTTTTTTTAACATTTGGAAATGCCGTTCTCACAACTACAGCATGTGTCAGAACACCAGGGTATCCAGAGCTCCGATTGGCTTACAGTGATTTATTATAGGCAATAATTCTGCACTCCTAGCAGTTGCTGGGGCAAGGCTGTGCTTGAGGCCTGTGCAGATACATATTGGAATTAATGGAGCAGCAGCTTATGCTGCTGTGAACAGCTGGGGGTGCTTAACTTGTTTTTCTCTACAGAATTTTTGGATTTCATTTGTTTCTGGCAATTATGGGATACAATAAAAGGGAGAGTGGTGAATGAAGAGAAATGGAGCTATGTAAAGCAGAAAAATCTGGAGCTAGCTCAAAAAATACGCTCCTCTGCTAACGTAGATAAATTTATTTTTATATTTTACACTGCTCTACCTGTTCTTGCCTTTCTCCAAAATTATTTGATCTCAGTAAGACTAAAGGCAGCTTCACACACGCTTGCAAAATACACCAGGCAGCGTGATACAGCCCCTCAACTTCTTGCTGATCACGTCAGCCTCAAAATCAGAAGGAAAATAAAAACAGGCTTTTAGATGGGACAGTGTGTTGCTAATAGGGCCTGATTCTTTATTAAAAACACCCCAGCACTGCACTAGTCTGTGAGGATGTGTCACCACTGGTTTGTACCTTCTCTGGAATATCTTCCCTTCTGAAACCATTGTTTTACTTAAATTGTACTCTTTTTTTCTTTTTCAAATCCCAGTTTTGTTGTTGTGTTATTGGGAATAGCTCTACAGCTCCATCGTATTCTTAGGGCAACAAGCATGTTCTCACTTTTTAAGGTCTTAGCAAAAGAAAAGAAAAAAAGAAAAGAAAAAAAAGGAGCAGTAAATGTAAAACAGTGAACCTTAGTTTATTAGCACTGCAGCTGGTTACTGCAGAACATGCAAACAGTCCTGAGCTGCTGGCGACGAGCGTTTGCTAGGATCAGAAAGAGGAAGGCAAAGATGGATGTTTCAGCAGCTGAAGAGAGACTGAAGGGCAGCTGCAGAAACTGGAACATATGTGATGCTTCATGCAGAGATTGTGGGTTCTGCAGCTGCTTAATTCCTCGTGGAATGTCCCTTTGCTCATGAATATTCCTTTATTCACTGCATCTCCTCCAAAGCGGGTGGTAACGTCACATCATAGGATCCTGTCTAGTACTCTTCAGGGTCTAACTTGCTATTGTTTTTTAAGTCAGCTCTGAAATGATTGCTTATTGCTGGGACATGTTTTGATTGCTCTCCTGACTTCCTTAGGCTATTCAAATGAAGGCAGCAGCTGCATTTTGCCATTCAGAGTCATTTATGCCTAAAGGCTCATGTTTCCTGTCAAAAGCTGGAACCAGTGATTGTATATGATTTTTGTTCTTTACTTTAATCGTACATCACTGATATGTTTTCATAGCATTTTCCATATAGTAATGACGTTATTGATCCGTTCTTCAGTCTTTCATCTTTCCATGCAACCAAGCACATTGTAACAAACTTCAACTGATCATTTTGTGCTTTAAATTGCACATAAATATATATTACAGAGCTATTCAATAATCACTCAATATCAGCAGGCTTACTATACAAGGGCCCAACACAGAGCCAGGCATACTTAACTGTCACTGGAAATAATCAGAGCTAAAAAGGAACAGAACTAGGTTGCTACCCTCTGCTTTGTCTGTTTCCTATTGCAAAAATCAAAATGAAAAGAAAAGAAAGAAATGCAAAAATTAAGAAAACATGAATGACATAGGAGCCTATGACCACAACAGCAAACAGTAAAAAAAGTCTTCCGTTCTTATTTCTTAATAGGAATATTAATTCATGTGCAGTGGTTTTAACATTTATTTTTAAAAAACGTACTTTTTGACAATTAAGAACATCATGCTCTTACATTCTAGACATCCACATGAAGATAAACTGTAATATCTAAATATACTTACTTTCTCATGAAATACTGTCTTCTTTTCTCTGATGGTTTTCCAAAGAATCACAGATATTTGTGTTGAAACGAAAGCTGCTTCTACAGCATCCACTCTTTCAGTTTCTATCACATTCTACTGCTACACAGCCCACAGTGCTGGATTTCTAATATTGCTAATATCACTTCCATAGCAACACACTAAGATCTCATAAACTTGGCATTATGGTTTTATTCCTAGATTAGGTCTAAGGAGGAGCTGATTTCAAAAGACAGCTCTTATTAATGCATACATATACGTAATAATCAAAAGTGATTGCCAGTGGGATATAGATAACAGCTTTCTGAGTACAGTAAATCAGTTTTGCAAAAAAGTTGTCCCTCTTCAAATCTGACCAAGAACAAAGAACCTGTTTTCTTAGGGATGTTTGGTATATATTTCCCTAGTTGTCCTTAAAGACAGTGGCATATAATCATAGGTATTCTATTTATAGGAAAGATAATGTTATTTGTGTTTTTCATGTGCTGGCTGGATTTGGTCCATTAAAGATTGGATTCTATGCACTGTAAAATGAGGGCAAAATTTGGGTCTATCTTTTGAGCTGCAAACATTAAGAATGCACAAACCCCAAAATAGAATGAATGAACTAATGAATGAGAAGGAATTCAATTCCATACACTGGCAAAATAATTTTATCAATAAATCTTTTTACTTCTAAGCACAAAATGTAATACATTAAGTAGAACACAGATCATTTTGGTCAGCATTCTGGCATATCTTATGATATATAATGACTAAGGGCAAATGGGCTCCACTTGTTACTTCCTGCCTGGAATCCTAAGTAAAATTGTGAAAGGAGGATAGCACAAGCAACCATATACAGGTTGTACAGCCACATACTTTGCAAAACGCTGAGTATCTCAGGAATAAAAGATGTTATTTTAGAAGTAACTAAACCTAAAATAGTTTTATTGTGTACACTTTTCATCGGCAACAGCCATACTCACAGAGGGAAAATACTTCTCTATTGGTCTCAACACAGATGTTCTTAGGGAGTCCTCATGAAAATAGATCATCCAGATCTTGGTTATGAAGTGGTGTGTTTAAAAGACGACCCAATTGTCTAAGGTATTCAAGAAAGTTCCTCTTCCAGCTCTAGATTAAGAGGCAAGGTTGTGCAAGAATGAATTAAAGGTCATAAAAATAGGGGAGGGGGAGCAGATTTCGGAAGTGACTACTTCAGGATCTATACTACTACATGCTTTGTTCAATATATTCACAATTTATCTGGGAAACTGAAGAATGAAGTTTCAAAATAAAAGCATAGTGGAGGATAGGAGCCAACTGTGAATAATTTCAGGGGGAAAAGATAAAAAACAAACAGAAACAAACTCTGAGCAATTGCTTCATAGCAATAAAATGGCAGATAAAATTAGGTTAGAAAGACAGATATACAGTGATGCATATGGGGAAAAAATACCCAAGGATTTCACATACAAAACAATGGGATCTATGCTTTCTCCAGAATGGTGTCTTGGGATTTTTACTACGTCATCTCAAAGCTCAGGAGCAGTGAAAAAAAATTGAATTGAATGCAAGAAACAATAAGGAAAAGAACAAAATATAAAACATTTTCATGCTGTCATGGAAACACAGGATGCACTGGTGTCTTGAATATTGTATGCAGTTGGATTACAACTCAGTAAGCTTATGGAAGAATTGGGAAAAGTCCACGGAAAAGAAATTGGTGTAACTTACAACTAAGATTCTTCAGTCTGGAAAAGAGACACCTGATAGGAAAAAAGATATGCATCTCTATATTATAAAAAAAATTAAGAGATGTAAGAGGAAAAGAAAAATTAACAGTCTTTCTACGAAGAGAAAATCAAATTAAACAAGAATTCAGATAGAAAACAATAGTGGTTTTATTTGGCTTTTGTTGTTGTTGGTTTTTTTTCTGCATGGCCATATGTTTAATTAGTCTGTGGAACTTCTTGCTGTAAGGTGTTGTGGATACTAAAATACGTGGGTTAAAACCCCCACAACTGCACAATGTAAGGACTTTTAAAAAGATGAGAAAATAGAACAGCTTCACGACTACTTGAGGCACAAATTATTGTGGGATGGAAGAAGTACGCTTTGAAGTTCAGGACAACCTCCTGCTTTTGCCACCCTCATCTCTCTGCCAGAGGTGGAATTCTTGGCTAGAGATGCCCCCCTGAACTTACCTCATGCAGCCACTCCTTGGTTGTTACAATCTGTTGAGCCAGTGACAGAGAAATTCAGATAAAAGAGGGAAAGGAGCAGAGAGCACTCTGTGGGAGGAGTGGATGTACAGTTTCACATACTACAAGATGGTGAAATCTGATAAAATGAGTCATGGCTTTTATAACACTACTGTCAGTGGTCAGTGTGGGTGGTATTTCCAAAGGGATCTAAGATATTTTCCCATATGTCACTGCATGTCTCTGTAGGCTTCCATGAAACTTTTAAATGCAGTTACTTCATGTATGTCCTTCATAGGGTTTTTTTGGACAGGAATCTGCCCCTTTACAGCATTAGAGCTACTTGTGCCAAGCTCATTTATTCAGGAACTATACTGTCTAGTGGCCAATGGCCTGCACTATTACCTAAGATACAGAGCCAAGCAAATACAAAACAAAAAATACTACAGGTTGTGCTTCCTGCACTGCACTGGCACAGGAAGTACCTTTAGGCAGCACGCTCCCTGGAAAGTGGGGTCTTGCATGCAAGATCGAAATTTCAAGTTCTGCTTTACAAATTGGAAGCAGAGGAATAATTCAGTAGGCTAGACAGAACCAAGCCCCAAGTTCACATTTATCTAGTTTATAATTTGTCCTCCTTCAATCAGGGATGAACGGAACAGACTACACCTTTCTTCTTTCAGGATAAAGAAACAGTGATTGTTCACTGCCAGAGACAGCATAATGGCTAACCATTGATGAAAACATGAGAAGTTTTTTAATTGTCAGAAACCTTCAGTTTAATGTCTGAAATGCGTCAGGCATACTTGTCATTTGAAACTCACTGAAACAAAGTATAACCTAGAAAAAGCCCTGGAAAAGGGAATTTCCACTTCTAAATGGTATTCATCTTAGTTGCTTTAGATTGCAATTAGTATTTTGTCTGAGAAGGGAAGAAAAAAAAGATGGGGGGACTGTTGTTTTTTTTTGGCTAGCGTTCCTTCAAAAGAAATATTTTTGTATGAGGAAGTAAGAACATGAATTAATGATCAGGATAAAAATTTTCTTTTTTCCCCAGTCCCTTATTTCTGCATCTTTGTGTTATATTTGTGGTTTTGCTTTTCTGTCTTTCTAATTTAATATGCCTGTTATAATTTAAATACGACTTTAAATACATGCAAATCTTTGAGTAGCATGGTAAAAGTGATCTTTCTTTGAGAAACACCCTATAGTTCATTTAATTATATTTAACATATTTAGAGGTATTGTAAATGTGACAGACTAGTTTGAAATATTTCTTGCTGAACAGTGTTGGTAAAAGTACAAGTGCATATTGATGTTCTTTTTTCTTTTCAAAATGAAATCTTAAACATTTTTTATCAACATGTTCACTACATAGGTATTAAATTGTTTCCTCCTACTAAAAGTATGAAAGTATTCTGACTAGATGACAAAATAACATCTCTGGGGCTGAACTTCATTCTCCACTGAAACGCTATGTCTGGTCTTGGTTGGTGAGGTTCCAAGGAAGTTCTCCTTTTACTTTCTTGGGAAACAGATCAGGATCCAAACCTGATTTATACTGAGTACACCAGTTTACTGAAAGGCTCCAGAATGATATCCCACCAATTTAAGAACAAGATGTCATGCCTAAACACAACAAAATTCCGGAATTAGATAGAAAATGAATCTGCAAAGACATTGAGCAAGGTGCTGAGCATCCAAAACCGAATGCTCAAAGGCTTGTGACCACTTACTGGTTCCAACAGCCACTCAGGAAAATTACTCTTCTTGGCATTAACTCCACAGAAGCGAAAAAATACCAGTTATATAACTTTGTTTTTGTGATTTATTCACTGGAACAAATGGCCTGTAATGGGCTGGAGTAATTTTGAGATAATACTGTGATTGTACTTCTATTATCACCTTCATTTACCATAGGGTCAATGTTATTCTAAAAATGTGGGGTTTTTCTTAAAACACAGAAAAAAGGGAAGAAAATCAGTTCTTCTATATCAAACTCAGTACAGCTTTTATCCTGCTCAAGATGTCAAATACTGGCTTTAGTTAGGCACTACTCCTTATTTTTAGTAGTTTGGCCTATTTTTAGTAGTTTTGTGGATAAAAGTGTTTTACTTTTGCAGATAAAACTGAAATGAGTTTTGAAATATAGATATCTATTTTGCATGGCTCTCATATATATGCCTTCAAATGCACAAAACCAGGACTCACTCCTTCCTGAATTTTGCACAGTAGTAATAGCTGTTGTCTCTTGCCCTCTACTAGAAATTAGCTAC
The DNA here is from genome assembly GCA_024336885.1 of Actenoides hombroni. Lineage (NCBI taxonomy): Eukaryota > Metazoa > Chordata > Aves > Coraciiformes > Alcedinidae > Actenoides > Actenoides hombroni. The sequence continues at coordinate 16,078,385 of WUAM01000431.1, forward strand.
TACAGGATAGTAACATGTTCAGTGCCACATAAATTGCCATTCCGTATTGCCATTAAAAACATTTTCTCACCAGTAATAGTTTAACAATGCAGAAAGTTAGAATCATATTTTTAAAAACTTTCTTAAACTAATCTGTATTCTCAGTGACATTTTTACAGTAAACTATGATCGGATCTTTTTCTTTTCATTAACCTTTACAGGATATTTGTTGATTCTGCAGTATCCAAGTGATAAAAGTCTGTTTCCTCTACTAACTTGCATTATTTCACTTAAAAAGGTCATGACACTCCTCTTCTTAGCAGTTGAAAAGTCCACTACAATAAGTCAGGTGGTATTTGCCACTGATACCAAGACAGCATTGTAAAAGGTGATGCATTAGCAGCTTTCCTTCTTTTCCTGAAGAGGCAGCTTCCCCTCTCACAAATAGCTCAATATCTATTTCCCCTTAGTAACAAAATGAATAAGAAGACAGGTGAGTAGATGAAATAAAACATCCTGCAGATGAAGAATACCCTGACAGAACAGCTTATTTAAAAACCACAAGCAGATTTCAAGGCGTTGGCTTTAAAAATAGATCCAAACAGGATGAATGAGCTTAATATTTCAACTCTTCAATTTATATTTGTTTTAAATATTTTGACATAGTTTTCAGTTCAGAATGAATTTTCTCTATTTCTATGATAATGGAAATTATAATTAAATACTTTATCTACCTTAGTGTGAAGGCTCACCTTGTCTGACTAGCTTTTGACAAATTGCAGTAGCACAGACTGGAAAAAATTGAAATAACTAATAGATAAACTTACTTATAGCTGGGACCTTGCATGAATCTTGGAACCAGAAGCTCTTATTTATATAGCTGTCAGAAGATCAGGTCCTACAAAAAGTTTATCCATTTTTGTTTTTCTCAGAACAGTAATTTTTTAATATTTCATAAGATTTTTTTTGCCTGTTAACAGTCATCCCATACATCCAAATTCCAAGCCCAAATTCCAATAGTACTTTCTTCTCAGGTACAGAGTCAACAGCTGAAGAGAAATTGCTCCTCTAGATGAATCTACACTTAAAAGTTATTTACTTCCTAATATTGGGCTATAGTAAAAGACATCTCTTGCCATGTAGGATAAAAATCTCTTCCAGATACAACTATTGCGGTCAATAAAGCACTTTTGCATTTTGCTGATGTAATAATCTTTGGTAAGATAGCGATATATTTTAGAGGTAGCATATCTCACATCCTATGTGTGATATGCATGCCTTAAAATGCCTGCCATTTAGTTTTCTTCAGTGGTTTGCATATCTACCAAGCACATTTTATGTGCTCTTACAAAAACTAGGACAATAAAACTGTAACTAAACCCATTTGGTAGTAAAAAAAAAATAAATTTATTGATGAAAGCATGGAATGAAGCGTATAAAAAGGGAAAGAGCCAGCATGTTTCATGAATACTCACTTACTACATTTTTTTTATTGAGGTCCACTTTCCAATATCAAGATCCACTCTGTACTAGAGCTGCATGTGGAGAGAACTGATAGTGGGCTAAAATGACAAAGGACGGTGACTGCTGATGTTTGTATAGATGAGAGAGTGGCACTCATCCTGCCATTCTCCAAGCCAGACTGACCTGTCCCCACAGTAGCTGAGACCATGGAGGACTTCTCTTCCAAAGAGACACAACTAAGCAAACAAAATTCAAATTATTTGCCTTATTTCTTAAAATATTTCCTATTAACATTTGTGTACCTTATCAGAAATGGAATATTAAATACAGGGTGTTTGTTTGTTTGTTTTTTAGAGTAAGTCAAAAGTACAAATAACTACTATGTTTACAGTACAACACAGTATGTTAACATGTTATGTTCTGAACAAGGTTCTGGTAGGGTTTTCAAAATAATTTTGCATGAGTCTGTGCTACCTCTATCTTCATTAGCGACCCATATGAAACAGATGTGGCCCACAGCAGAATAAGACTTGAAATTCTATTAGTCTGAAAAAATAATGGATAATTCTTTGTAATAAAGACCTTCTTTTCCTAAACACAGAGATGCATAGGTAGAAAACTTTAGTTTCGATACATATTCTACTTTTAGTTGTAAAAGTACACAAATTATTACATTTTCATTACTTTCTCAAACTAAATCCAAAGTTATAGAGAGAAAACTGTTGAAAATGAACTTGTAACACATCTTTTGGAAAAACAATCCAAAACCCCAACTAAAAGAATAACAAGAAAAGCAGCTAAATAAATTGCTGACATTATATTAATAAATAACATAAGCACTGAAGACATACTAAAAAAGGCTTTAATACAAATATTGTAGCCACTGCTCTTTCCAAGTAATTTTCTAAGCTTTTAATACAGATACATAAATGAAAGAAAGAAACTTCAAATTCACTGATACACATAATATATGGCACATGACTGGATATCTTAGATCTTAGATGTGGTAATATTAATACCTTTGTTTTCAGGCTTCATTCATTCATCTTCCTGATGAAAAATTCTGGATGTTGTAATTTACAGTCTGTCAAGACGATTCATGGATTAAGCTAGATTTGTGGAAGTTTCCTGTCTCCTGCCTGTTTAGCATAAAAAATTTACTCTCATGAGAAAACATTGTGTCTACTTTACAATTAGTCATAGCTGTTTATTTTCTACACAGAAAAGACAGTGTATACACTTTTTACTACATTCAGAATTTTATTATATGGCACCAGTTGCAATAGCTAAGACATACTTATCTCTGATATATTTACTTTGATTAATCTGATATACGCTTTCATGTGCCATTGAATTTCTTCACTTAAAAACCCTGAACTAATAAAACTGTAAATAAGAGGTTATACTCACCATACTTGTCATTTGGACAGAAACAATTTGCAATAACAGCTCACCAGAACACACATTACTGTATAACTTCTTTACCAGTTTGGCAAAGTAAATAGGTTCACAATGTTAGTATCAGAGAACCACTAGGGTTTAGTAGCTTTACATAAAGTGTAAAAAAGATGGACTTCGGACATTGCAAAGAACCAGTTACAAACCTACAAGGCTATGATTCAGTTCAGTAAATACCATATAGTACTATGTTTAGACATGTATTTACTATGAGATCTCACTAAGTGAAACTTAAAGCTATATAACCAATGATTCCTACTAAGAGTTTCAGTAATACCAGCACAACCATGCAGTTTGTGCCTAGTAAAGATAGAAGGATTTTGGCTGTGAAGCCAAGAATATATTTTTCTATCATAAGAATGTGTCCCTCCAGAGAAAAAAGAAATTAACTAGTGAATAAAAACGCATACATTCACTCTAAAATTTCAAACATAAAGACTTTTCACTTGGTATAATACAGAAAAAATACTGACAGCAAAATTATTTGTGTTACTATTAATTTGAAAATGACTTTGTTATACAAGTTATTAAACAGATATTTTAAAAGTTGAAGCATTCTCTTCTGATTTAGAATTCAGCAAAAAATGTTACGGAAGTATGGACATGAACATATTCACTTTTTGAAAATTACTTCATTGTGAATGATTATAAAGAATAAAGCTCAAAGCTCAGAGATGTAGCAACACAATGACCTTCTTCATGATGAATTGGTTGTTGAAGAGTATGATCAATGATATGGAATCCTAATTTAGAATTATTCTAGACAGAACAATTCTAAATTTGATCTCTGTGAACTACAATGGATACTGTCATTTTTTGGTTACTGGATCTGATTCCAATATAAAATATATCTGGCTTAAAAGAAGGTTTGTATTCAAATTGGATTTGATTAAATTTAATAATCATGGGCACTCAGAGGTGGGGATGCCAACACAGCGATAATATAAGGCCTCAATACAGTGTGTTTCCACTTGCATATCCATATAGAAAACATAGCTTCTATAAAGTACATTCATACAGAAATTTGAAATGCATAACAAATCCTGTATATCTGCTTGTGCACTTAGGTTTAACGTAAAGACAATAGAAGGTCTGTCAGGTTATTGTACTATGAGTCATGCCCTGTTTTATCACCCATGAACCATTTCAGAAGTTTTGTGAGATACCTGATTAAATGCCTGTACATTTTTCCTTCTTTCCAAGTATGTTCTTGATATAGATCATAATACCTATTTCCCAAACTATTTCTTTGACAAATATGTCCTTCCTCTAGAACTAGAGAAGACTTGGTTCTTTTTTATTCTTGAATGACAAGTCATCAATGTTACTTGCATGGTCCCGATTTAATAAGTGGGGTCACATCAAGTACATTATATCCCCCAGGCAGCAAAAATTTAACAGCTCCATAAATGTGTCAAGATGACAAAAACCTCATAAAGTTGATATAAATTTAATATGAATGACCACTATTCTAGATTTTCCCGCAGGTATCAGTAAAATTACTTTCTTCCTCCCGACCCCACACCCCCCCCCCCCCCCACCCCTCGCTCCCCCCCCCCCCCCACCCCCCCCACCCCCCACCCCCACCCCCCCCCCACTGCCA